>JAVIAB010000025.1:38509347-39060661 GCA_032433765.1 Megaustenia siamemsis | reverse complement strand
GATGTGGGTACACAGGCTCCTCTATCACTAGAACAGCTTCTTGGGGATATGGGCACACAGGCTCCTCTACCGCTAGAACAGCTCTTGGGGGGTGTGGTCACACAGGCTCCTCTATCACTAGAACAGCTGTGGGGATATAGGCACACAGGCTCCTCTACCAATAGAACAACAGTTGGGGATATAGGCACACAGGCTCCTCTACCTCTAGAACAGCTTCTTGGGGGTGTGGTCACACAGGCTCCTCTACCTCTAGAACAGCTCTTGGGGATATGGGCACACAGGCTCCCTAAACGTCTAGAACAGCTGTTGGGGATATGGACACACAGGCTCCTCTATGTCTAGAACAGCTGTTGGGGATATGGGCACACAGGCTCCTCTATGTCTAGATCAGCTGTTGGGGATATAGGCCACAGGCTCCTCCAGGTCTAGAACAGCTGTTGGGGATATGGGCACACAGGCTCCTCTACGTCTAGAACAGCTGTTGGCGATATGGGCACACAGGCTCCTCTATGTCTGAACAGCTGTTGGGTATGGGCACACAGGCTCTCTTACGTCTCGAAAAGCTGTTGGGGATATAGGCACACAGGCTCCTCTAGTCTAGAACAGCTGTTGGGGATATGGGCACACAGGCTCCTCTACGTCTAGAACAGCTGTTGGGGATATATGGCACACAGGCTCCTCTATGTCTAGAACAGCTGTTGGATGTTGGGCACACAGGCTCCTCTACCACTAGAACAGCTGTTGGGGAAGTGGGCACACAGGCTCCTCTACCACTAGAACAGCTGTTGGGGATGTGGGCACACAGGCTCCTCTACCACTAGAACAGCTGTTGGGGAAGTGGGCACACAGGCTCCTCTACCACTAGAACAGCTGTTGGGGAAGTGGGCACACAGGCTCCTCTATCAACTAGAACAGCTGTTGGGGAAGTGGGCACACAGGCTCCTCTACCACTAGAACAGCTGTTGGGGAGTGGGCACACAGGCTCCTCTACAACTAGAACAGCGTTGGGGAAGTGGGTACACAGGCTCCTCTACAGCTAGAACAGCTGTTGGGGAAGTGGCCACACAGGCTCCTCTACAACTAGAACAGCTGTTGGGAAGTAGGCACACAGGCTCCTCTATGTCTAGAACAGCTGTTGGGGATATGGGCACACAGGCTCCTCTACGTCTAGAACAGCTGTTGGCGATATGGGCACACACAGGCTCCTCTATGTCTAGAAAGCTGTTGGGGATATGGGCACACAGGCTCCTCTACGTCTAGAACAGCTGTTGGGGATATAGGCACACAGGCTCCACTATGTCTAGAACAGCTGTTGGGGTATGGGCACACAGGCTCCTCTACGTCTAGAACAGCTGTTGGGGATATAGGCACACAGGCTCCTCTATGTCTAGAACAGCTGTTGGGGATGTGGGCACACATGGCTCCTCTACCACTAGAACAGCTGTTGGGGAAGTGGGCACACAGGCTCCTCTACCACTAGAACAGCTGTTGGGGATGTGGGGCACACAGGCTCCTCTACCACTAGAACAGCTGTTGGGGAGTGGGCACACAGCCACAGCTCCTCTATCACTAGAACAGCTGTTGGGGGTGTGGGCACACAGGCTCCTCTATCACTAGAACAGCTGTTGGGGGTGTGCACACAGGCTCCTCTACCACTAGAACAGCTGTTGGAGATGTGGGTACACAGGCTCCTCTATCACTAGAACAGCTCTTAGGGATTGGGCACACAGGCTCCTCTACCTCTAGAAACAGCTCTTGGGGGTGTGGTCACACAGGCTCCTCTATCACTAGAACAGCTGTTGGGGATATCCACACAGGCTCCTCTACCACTAGAACAACAGTTGGGGATATGGCACACAGGCTCCTCTACACTAGAACAGCTCTTGGGGGTGTGGTCACACAGGCTCCTCTACCTCTAGAACAGCTCTTGGGGATATGGGCGCACAGGCTCCTCTAGTCTAGAACAGCTGTTGGGATATGGGCCACAGGCTCCTCTATGTCTAGAACAGCTGTTGGGGATATGGGCACACAGACTCCTCTATGTCTAGATCAGCTGTTGGGGATATAGGCACACAGGCTCCTCTATGTCTAGAACAGCTGTTGGGATATGGCACACAGGCTCCTCTACGTCTAGAACAGCTGTTGGCGATATGGGCACACAGGCTCCTCTATGTCTAGAACAACTGTTGGGGATATGGGCACACAGGCTCCTCTACGTCTAGAACAGCTGTTGGGATATAGGCACACAGGCTCCACTATGTCTAGAACAGCTGTTTGGGGATATGGGCACACAGGCTCCTCTACGTCTAGAACAGCTGTTGGGGATATAGGCACACAGGCTCCTCTATGTCTAGACACCTGTTGGGGATGTGGGCACACAGGCTCCTCTACCACTAGAACAGCTGTTGGGGAAGTGGGCACACAGGCTCCTCTACCACTAGAACAGCTGTTGGGGATGTGGGCACACAGGCTCCTCTACCACTAGAACAGCTGTTGGGGAAGTGGGCACACAGGCTCCTCTACCACTAGAACAGCTGTTGGGGAAGTGGGCACACAGGCTCCTCTACAACTAGAACAGCTGTTGGGGAAGTGGGCACACAGGCTCCTCTACCACTAGAACAGCTGTTGGGGAAGTGGGCACACAGGCTCTCTCTACTACACTAGAACAGCTGTTGGGGAAGTGGGTACATAGGCTCCTCTACAACTAGAACAGCTTTTGGGGAAGTGGGCACACAGGCTCCTCTACAACTAGAACAGCTGTTGGGGAAGTAGGCACACAGGCTCCTCTACCACTAGAACAGCTGTTGGAGAGGTGGGCACACAGGCTCCTCTACAACTAGAACAGCTGTGGGGAAGTGGCACACAGGCTCCTCTACCACTAGAACAGCTGTTGGGGAAGTGGGCACACAGGCTCCTCTACAACTAGAAAAGCTGTTGGGGATTGGGCACACATGCTTGTGTACCACTAGAACAGCTGTTGGGGATGTGGACACACAGGCTTGTGTACCACTAGAACAGCTGTTGGGGATGTGGACACACAGGCTTGTGTACCACTAGAACAGCTGTTGGGGATGTGGACACACAGGCTTGTGTACCACTAGAACAGCTGTTGGGGATGTGGACACACAGGCTTGTGTACCACTAGAAACAGCTGTTGGGGATGTGGGCACACAGGCTCCTCTAACACTAGAACAGCTGTTGCGGATGTGGGCACACAGGCTCCTCTATCACTAGAACAGCTGTTGGGGATGTGGGCACACAGGCTCCTCTAACACTAGAACAGCTGTTGGAGATATGGGCACACAGGCTTGTGTACCACTAGAACAGCTGTTGGGGATGTGGGCACACAGGCTCCTCTATCACTAGAACAGCTGTTGGGGATGTGGGCACACAGGCTACTCTATCACTAGAACAGCTGTTGGGGATGTGGACACACATGCTCCTCTATCACTAGAACAGCTGTTGGGGATGTGGACACACAGGCTCCTCTATCACTAGAACAGCTGTTGGGGGTGTGGGCACACAGGCTCCTCTACCACTAGAACAGCTGTTGGGGGTGTGGACACACACAGGCTCCTCTACCACTAGAACAGCTGTTGGGGATGTGGGCACACAGGCTCCTCTATCACTAGAACAGCTGTTGGGGATGTGGACACACAGGCTCCTCTATCACTAGAACAGTTGTTGGGGATGTGGGCACACAGGCTTCTCTATCACTAGAACAGCTGTTGGGGATGTGGACACACAGGCTTCTCTACCACTAGAACAGCTGTTGGGGATGTGGGCACAAAGGCTTCTCTATCACTAGAACAGCTGTTGGGGATGTGGGCACACAGGCTTCCCTACCACTAGAACAGCTGTTGGGGATGTGGACACACAGGCTCCTCTATCACTAGAACAGTTGTTGGGGATGTGGGCACACAGGCTTCTCTATCACTAGAACAACTGTTGGGGATGTGGGCACACACGCTCCTCTACCACTAGAACAGCTGTTGGGGATGTGGACACACAGGATTCTCTATCACTAGAACAGCTGTTGGGGATGTGGACACACAGGCTTCTCTATCACTAGAACAGCTGTTGGAGATATGGGCACACAGGCTTGTGTACCACTAGAACAGCTGTTGGGGATGTGGGCACACAGGCTCCTCTATCACTATAACAGCTGTTGGGGGTGTGGGCACACAGGCTCCTCTATCACTAGAACAGCTGTTGGGGGTGTGGGCACACAGGCTCCTCTATCACTAGAACAGCTGTTGGGGGTGTGGGCACACAGGCTCCTCTATCACTAGAACAGCTGTTGGGGGTGTTGGCACACAGGCTCCTCTACCACTAGAACAGCTGTTGGGGGTGTGGGCACACAGGCTCCTCTACAACTAGAACAGCTGTTGGGGATGTGGGTACACATGCTCCTCTACCACTAGAACAGCTGTTGGGGATGTGGGCACACAGGCTCCTCTACCACTAGAACAGCTGTTGGGGGTGTGGGCACACAGGCTCCTCTACCACTAGAACAGCTGTTGGGGTGTGGGCACACAGGCTCCTCTACCACTAGAACAGCTGTTGGGGATGTGGGCACACAGGCTCCTCTACCACTAGAACAGCTGTTGGTGGTGTGGGCACACAGGCTCCTCTACCACTAGAACAGCTGTTGGGGGTGTGGGCACACAGGCTCCTCTACCACTAGAACAGCTTTTGGGGAAGTGGGCACACAGGCTCCTCTAGCACTAGAACAGCTGTTGGGAGTGTGGGCACACAGGCTCCTCTATCACTAGAACAGCTATTGGGGGTGTGGGCACACAGGCTCCTCTATCACTAGAACAGCCGTTGGGGGTGTGGGCACACAGGCTCCTCTACCACTAGAACAGCTGTTGGAGATGTGGGTACACAGGCTCCTCTATCACTAGAACAGCTCTTGGGGATATGGGCACACAGGCTCCTCTACCGCTAGAACAGCTCTTGGGGGTGTGGTCACACAGGCTCCTCTATCACTAGAACAGCTGTTGGGGATATAGGCACACAGGCTCCTCTACCACTAGAACAACAGTTGGGGATATAGGCACACAGGCTCCTCTACCTCTAGAACAGCTCTTGGGGTGTGGTCACACAGGCTCCTCTACCTCTAGAACAGCTCTTGGGGATATGGGCACACAGGCTCCTCTACGTCTAGAACAGCTGTTGGGGATATGGGCACACAGGCTCCTCTATGTCTAGAACAGCTGTTGGGGATATGGGCACACAGGCTCCTCTATGTCTAGATCAGCTGTTGGGGATATAGGCACACAGGCTCCTCCAGGTCTAGAACAGCTGTTGGGGATATGGGCACACAGGCTCCTCTACGTCTAGAACAGCTGTTGGCGATATGGGCACACAGGCTCCTCTATGTCTAAACAGCTGTTGGGGATATGGGCACACAGGCTCCTCTACGTCTCGAACAGCTGTTGGGGATATAGGCACACAGGCTCTCTATGTCTAGAACAGCTGTTGGGGATATGGGCACACAGGCTCCTCTACGTCTAGAACAGCTGTTGGGGATATAGGCACACAGGCTCCTCTATGTCTAGAACAGCTGTTGGGGATGTGGGCACACAGGCTCCTCTACCACTAGAACAGCTGTTGGGGAAGTGGGCACACAGGCTCCTCTACCACTAGAACAGCTGTTGGGGATGTGGGCACACAGGCTCCTCTACCACTAGAACAGCTGTTGGGGAAGTGGGCACACAGGCTCCTCTACCACTAGAACAGCTGTTGGGGAAGTGGGCACACAGGCTCCTCTACAACTAGAACAGCTGTTGGGGAAGTGGGCACACAGGCTCCTCTACCACTAGAACAGCTGTTGGGGAAGTGGGCACACAGGCTCCTCTACAACTAGAACAGCTGTTGGGGAAGTGGGTACATAGGCTCCTCTACAACTAGAACAGCTGTTGGGGAAGTGGGCACACAGGCTCCTCTACAACTAGAACAGCTGTTGGGGAAGTAGGCACACAGGCTCCTCTACCACTAGAACAGCTGTTGGGGAAGTGGGCACACAGGCTCCTCTACAACTAGAACAGCTGTTGGGGAAGTGGGCACACAAGCTCCTCTACCACTAGAACAGCTGTTGGGGAAGTGGGCACACAGGCTCCTCTACAACTAGAACAGCTGTTGGGGATTGGGCACACATGCTTGTGTACCACTAGAACAGCTGTTGGGGATGTGGACACACAGGCTTGTGTACCACTAGAACAGCTGTTGGGGATGTGGACACACAGGCTTGTGTACCACTAGAACAGCTGTTGGGGATGTGGACACACAGGCTTGTGTACCACTAGAACAGCTGTGGGGATGTGGACACACAGGCTTGTGTACCACTAGAACAGCTGTTGGGGATGTGGGCACACAGGCTCCTCTAACACTAGAACAGCTGTTGGGGATGTGGGCACACAGGCTCCTCTATCACTAGAACAGCTGTTGGGGATGTGGGCACACAGGCTCCTCTAACACTAGAACAGCTGTTGGAGATATGGGCACACAGGCTTGTGTATCACTAGAACAGCTGTTGGGGATGTGGGCACACAGGCTACTCTATCACTAGAACAGCTGTTGGGGATGTGGACACACAGGCTCCTCTATCACTAGAACAGCTGTTTGGGATGTGGACACACAGGCTCCTCTATCACTAGAACAGCTGTTGGGGGTGTGGGCACACAGGCTCCTCTACCACTAGAACAGCTGTTGGGGGTGTGGACACACAGGCTCCTCTACCACTAGAACAGCTGTTGGGATGTGGGCACACAGGCTTCTCTATCACTAGAACAGCTGTTGGGGATGTGGACACACAGGCTCCTCTATCACTAGAACAGTTGTTGGGGATGTGGGCACACAGGCTTCTCTATCACTAGAACAGCTGTTGGGGATGTGGACACACAGGCTTCTCTACCACTAGAACAGCTGTTGGGGATGTGGGCACAAAGGCTTCTCTATCACTAGAACAGCTGTTGGGGATGTGGGCACACAGGCTTCCCTACCACTAGAACAGCTGTTGGGGATGTGGACACACAGGCTCCTCTATCACTAGAACAGTTGTTGGGGATGTGGGCACAGGGCTTCTCTATCACTAGAACAACTGTTGGGGATGTGGGCACACACGCTCCTCTACCACTAGAACAGCTGTTGGGGATGTGGACACACAGGATTCTCTATCACTAGAACAGCTGTTGGGGATGTGGACACACAGGCTTCTCTATCACTAGAACAGCTGTTGGAGATATGGGCACACAGGCTTGTGTACCACTAGAACAGCTGTTGGGGATGTGGGCACACAGGCTCCTCTATCACTACAACAGCTGTTGGGGGTGTGGGCACACAGGCTCCTCTATCACTAGAACAGCTGTTGGGGGTGTGGGCACACAGGCTCCTCTATCACTAGAACAGCTGTTGGGGGTGTGGGCACACAGGCTCCTCTATCACTAGAACAGCTGTTGGGGGTGTGGGCACACAGGCTCCTCTACCACTAGAACAGCTGTTGGGGTGTGGGCACACAGGCTCCTCTACAACTAGAACAGCTGTTGGGGATGTGGGTACACATGCTCCTCTACCACTAGAACAGCTGTTGGGGATGTGGGCACACAGACTCCTCTACCACTAGAACAGCTGTTGGGGGTGTGGGCACACAGGCTCCTCTACCACTAGAACAGCTGTTGGGGGTGTGGGCACACAGGCTCCTCTACCACTAGAACAGCTGTTGGAGATGTGGGTACACAGGCTCCTCTATCACTAGAACAGCTGTTGGGGGTGTGAGCACACAGGCTCCTCTACCACTAGAAACAGCTGTTGGGGGTGTGGGCACACAGGCTCCTCTACCACTAGAACAGCTGTTGGGGTTGTGGGCACACAGGCTCCTCTACCACTAGAACAGCTGTTGGGGAAGTGGGCACACAAGCTCCTCTAGCACTAGAACAGCTGTTGGGGGTGTGGGCACACAGGCTCCTCTATCACTAGAACAGCTGTTGGGGGTGTGGGGACACAGGCTCCTCTATCACTAGAACAGCTGTTGGGGTGTGGGCACACAGGCTCCTCTACCACTAGAACAGCTGTTGGGGTGTGTGGGCACACAGGCTCCTCTATCACTAGAACAGCTGTTGGGGGTGTGGGCACACAGGCTCCTCTACCACTAGAACAGCTGTTGGGGAAGTGGGCACACAGGCTCCTCTATCACTAGAACAGCTGTTGGGGGTGTGGGCACACAGGCTCCTCTACCACTAGAACAGCTGTTGGGGTGTGGGCACACAGGCTCCTCTACCACTAGAACAGCTGTTGGGGGTGTGGGCACACAGGCTCCTCTATCACTAGAACAGCTGTTGGGGGTGTGGGCACACAGGCTCCTCTATCACTAGAACAGCTGTTGGGGGTGTGGGCACACAGGCTCCTCTACCACTAAACAGCTGTTGGGGTGTGGGCTCACAGGCTCCTCTACCACTAGAACAGCTGTTGGGGGTGTGGGCACACAGGCTCCTCTATCACTAGAACAGCTGTTGGGGGTGTGGGCACACAGGCTCCTCTACCACTAGAACAGCTGTTGGGGGTGTAGGCACACAGGCTCCTCTACCACTAGAACAGCTGTTGGGGGTGTGGGCACACAGGCTCCTCTATCACTAGAACAGCTGTTGGGGGTGTGGGCACACAGGCTCCTCTACCACTAGAACAACTGTTGGGGGTGTGGGCACACAGGCTCCTCTACCACTAGAACAGCTGTTGGGGGTGTGGGCACACTGGCTCCTCTACCACTAGAACAGCTGTTGAGGGTGTGGGCACACAGGCTCCTCTATCACTAGAACAGCTGTTGGGGGTGTGGGCACACAGGCTCCTCTATCACTAGAACAGCTGTTGGGGAAGTGGGCACACAGGCTTTTCTATCACTAGAACAGTTGTTGGGGGTGTGGGCACACAGGCTCCTCTACCACTAGAACAGCTGTTGGGGGTGTGGGCACACAGGCTCCTCTATCACTAGAACAGCTGTTGGGGAAGTGGGCACACAGGCTCCTCTATCACTAGAACAGCTGTTGGGGGTGTGGGCACACATGCTCCTCTACCACTAGAACAGTTGTTGGGGGTGTGGGCACACAGGCTCCTCTATCACTAGAACAGCTGTTGGGGGTGTGGGCACACAGGCTCCTCTATCACTAGAACAGCTGTTGGGGGTGTGGGCACACAGGCTCCTCTATCACTAGAACAGCTGTTGGGGAAGTGGGCACACAGGCTCCTCTAGCACTAGAACAGCTGTTGGGGAAGTGGGCACACAGGCTCCTCTAGCACTAGAACAGCTGTTGGGGAAGTGGGCACACAGGCTCCTCTACCACTAGAACAGCTGTTGGGGGTGTGGGCACACAGGCTCCTCTACCACTAGAACAGTTGTTGGGGGTGTGGGCACACATGCTCCTCTACCACTAGAACAGCTGTTGGGGGTGTGGGCACACAGGCTCCTCTACCACTAGAACAGTTGTTGGGGGTGTGGGCACACATGCTCCTCTACCACTAGAACAGCTGTTGGGGTGTGGGCACACAGGCTCCTCTAGCACTTTGTGGTGAAGCCATGTCAAAAGAGCTAATTTATACAGGTGCTCTACTGATAAAGTTTTAATGCATAAAACCTTGATTTATAGTCGAATATCTTATTCGGTTATATTGTTACATTGTCAGATCTTATTGGTCATGCCCGGGACTGTGAGAACTGGCTCATACCATTTTTCTGTATTCAGGTGTCTGTTCTGCTATGTCAACATATCTTCTTTTAGGACAGTCTTCTTGTCATCTATGCTGTCAGTATCTGTAGCTCTGTTATCAGGTTAGAACTCACAGTCATCTTGTCATCTATGCTGTCAGTATCTGTAGCTCTGTTATCAGGTTAGAACTCATAGTCTTCTTCAGGTAAAATTCCTGCAGTATCTATCTATCTGTCTGTAGGTCTGCCACCCGCCTTGCCTGCTGCCTGTCAAACTATCTGTCTATCTACCTGTCTATATAAATATCTTATGTACCTGCCTTTCCAACTGTATAAATATCTACCTACCTGCCTGTCTGTCCGTATAAATAAATATGTATCTACCCACCCGCCCACCTATTGTCCTTATGAGCTGATTAATGCATACAGGACAGAAATGTAAGACTCTCTGTGTCCAACTATCTTTGTTATCAAGCATCAGACTATCTCACCACATGTCCCTGTTCTGGGTGAGTTGTTAAATCGCTGGGAGGGAGCAGATGCCTGATGTTGTTACTGCTCGTTTTAATGTTAAGTAAGTGCAAAAATTAAGTAATGGTCAAAGTTATGTATCAAAGTTAAGTATGTGCCAGAGTTAAGTGCCAAAGTTAAGTGAAGTTCCAAAGTTATGTATCAAAGTTAAGTATGTGCCAGAGTTATGTAAGTTATGTATCAAAGTTAAGTATGTGCCAGAGTTATGTGCCAAAGTTAAGTGAAGTTCCATAGTTATGTATCAAAGTTAAGTATGTGCCAGAGTTATGTGCCAAAGTTAAGTGAAGTTCCAAAGTTATGTATCAAGTTAAGTATGTGCCAGAGTTATGTGCCAAAGTTAAGTGAAGTTCCAAAGTTATGTATCAAAGTTAAGTATGTGCCAGAGTTATGTGCCAAAGTTAAGTGAAGTTCCAAAGTTATGCATCAAAGTTAAGTATGTGCCAGAGTTATGTGCCAAAGTTAAGTGAAGTTCCAAAGTTATGCATCAAAGTTAAGTATGTGCCAGAGTTATGTGCCAGAGTTAAGTGAAGTTCCAAAGCTATGTATCAAAGTTAAGTATATGCCAGAGTTATGTGCCAAAGTTAAGTGAAGTTCCAAAGTTATGTATCAAAGTTAAGTATGTGCCAGAGTTATGTGCCAAAGTTAAGTGAAGTTCCAAAGTTATGTATCAAAGTTAAGTATGTGCCAGAGTTATGTGCCAAAGTTAAGTATGTGCCAGAGTTATGTGCCAAAGTTAAGTGAAGTTCCAAAGTTATGCTTTGATAAATGAGCTATATAAGAGGCTCTTATCTTTCAGTTCATGGTCTGTTAACTGGCAAGATTGTTCGCAAGCTGGCTGGTCACGAATCATGTGTACGTGACATCTCCTGGCACCCATACAAGAATATCATCATCAGCACTTCGGTGAGTGAAATCAAACTGTTAAATTGTGACATACTGCCTGGGTGATCTAGAGGCAAGATGTTAACCTCTGACAGAAAGGTCTTGGGTAAGGTCAAGGTAAAGTACGAGACTTGAACCGGCGTCTTAGCACGCGAGTTTCCTCCCATATGTGCTCGGCCGCCTATCCAGAAATGTTCGGAGATTTCTGTATAGTGTCCCATCAAGCATCGAAACTCAGATGCGAGACAACATTCCTCACCTTCCCAAGGTAATACTCTGGTACCCATTTCTGCCAACGGCTGGGTCGACCGTGGTTTATTTTTCCCCCCCCAACAAACGAGTACAATTCACACTGCTCCCAGCGGGAATCGAACACAGGTTGTCCGAACGTCGGTAGTCCAGTCGGGTGGTTTTCTCAACTCGGCTACCGAGGCCCCCCAAAAAAGATGAAATGTCATTTGACACAATCTATTTTTCGGTTTTTGTCTAGAATTTTTTGTGAATATCATTTTCCAATATATTTTTCTTGGTCTTGGGTTCAAAGCCAGAATCCGTGGTTTCTTCATGGCTCTACTACCCTCCCCTGATCTCTGAGTAGTGATATCCAATGTTTAACTCTCTCAGGTAGTGGCAAAAACAGGAAGCACTCTGTGCATGTAAAAGAACTCTTGGCAGTTTAAAATCAAAAAGAGTAGGCTAAATGGCTGATGCCTGGGGCAAAATTGACAGGAAAAATCTACACAAAAATATTTTTTTTTAAATTAGTCTCTGAGGTTGAAGAATATCTGCCTGTATGGCAAGGGGCACCCGAGCAAGAGTAGGCTAAATGGCTGATGCCTGGGGCAAAATTGACAGGAAAAATCTACACAAAAATATTTTTTTTTAATTAGTCTCTGAGGTTGAAGAATATCTGCCTGTATGGCAAGGGGCACCCGAGCAAGAGTAGGCTAAATGGCTGCTGCCTGGGGCAAAATTGACAGGAAAAATGTACACAAAAATATTTTTTTTAATTAGTCTCTGAGGTTGAAGAATATCTGCCTGTATGGCACGGGCACCTGAGCATATGGTTCCAGATGTGAAAAATATATTGGAAAATGATATTCACAAAAAATTCTAGACTTTGCTAGAGATATATAAAGCTGGTGTATGCAAACAAAAAACCGAAAAATAGATTGTGTCAAATGACATTTCATCTTTTTTTCTCATTCTTTGGTTTAAGGTATGCTGAGGAGGGTCAAAATGTCAAACAGCACCCAGGTTGTAAATTGTTCAGAACATAAGTAACAGCTGATTTGACTCCATCTGCCTGAGACGTTAGACTTTAGAATGGATTAATGTCACTGTTGGTGGGGACATTCCCATATGTGCTCAGCACCTGTTGCAGCAACTAACAATGTGTTCATCGTACATATTGTTCTATTTAATATGTGGAGTTTTTTTTTTAAAAGGTGCACTGCTCATGGTGAACGCTTATGGGTCGCTGTAATGGTCATCGCCAGTGACACGATCTCTTTGCTCTGGCACTGAATCCAATTTGACTTTATGTCAGTAAAATTCTATTCTATTCTATTGACCTTTCGAGCCGTAGCCGGCCCATAGGGCATAGACCAAGATACACCTTCTCCTATCTGAATTTTTGTTCTAGCAGTTTTCTTTAAAGATATTTTATCAAATCTCGCCATTTGTCTCTGTTCTGTGCAAGCAGCTCTATCTCATTGATCAGTAAGATTGCTCCCAGCAAAAAAAATGATGTTCCTATAAATGAAGTCATGCCTCCACTTTGGCGATACACATAGTACCATGCCAGCCTATGACAATCTGCACCATCAAAGAGACAGAGCGGAATGGTGGTCCATGGTAGCCAACCTTCGATGCAGAGACAGCACTCAATGATGATGATTGGAGTAGTCTCAAATGATCTTCACCATAAATGATGCAAAATTTGCTCTGATTAGAACTTAAACACCACTTTGTGATGAAAGTTAACAGCTGTGCAACAGGCATGGTATTTGGTGGTGATGATGATGATGATGATTTTTTTAAATTATTGTCTGCTGGTTGGTTATAAAAAGTGTATCAAGATATCTTATGTACCTTGTACTATTGACACCTCAAGACCTATGTTGAAGACCTATGCTCCACAGGGAGCTGAAAGTGTTTGTTGAAGACCTACGCTCCACAGGGAGCTGAAAGTGTTTGTTGAAGACATATGCTCCACAGGGAGCTGAAAGTGTTTGTTGAAGACCTACGCTCCACAAGGAGCTGAAAGTGTTTGTTGAAGACCTATGCTCCACAGGGAGCTGAAAGTGTTTGTTGAAGACCTATGCTCCACAGGGAGCTGAAAGTGTTTGTTGAAGACCTATGCTCCACAGGGAGCTGAAAGTGTTTGTTGAAGACCTATGCTCCACAGGGAGCTGAAAGTGTTTGTTGAAGACCTATGCTCCACAGGGAGCTGAAAGTGTTTGTTGAAGACCTATGCTCCACAGGGAGCTGAAAGTGTTTGTTGAAGACCTATGCTCTACAGGGAACTGAAAGTGTTTGTTGAAGACCTACGCTCCACAGGGAGCTGAAAGTGTTTGTTGAAGACCTATGCTCTACAGGGAACTGAAAGTGTTTGTTGAAGACCTACGCTCCACAGGGAGCTGAAAGTGTTTGTTGAAGACCTATGCTCCACAGGGAGCTGAAAGTGTTTGTTGAAGACCTACGCTCCACAGGGAGCTGAAAGTGTTTGTTGAAGACCTATGCTCCACAGGGAGCTGAAAGTGTTTGTTGAAGACCTATGCTCCACAGGGAGCTGAAAGTGTTTGTTGAAGACCTATGCTCCACAGGGAACTGAAAGTGTTTGTTGAAGACCTACGCTCCACAGGGAACTGAAAGTGTTTGTTGAAGACCTACGCTCCACAGGGAGCTGAAAGTGTTTGTTGAAGACCTATGCTCCACAGGGAACTGAAAGTGTTTGTTGAAGACCTACGCTCCACAGGGAGCTGAAAGTGTTTGTTGAAGACCTATGCTCCACAGGGAGCTGAAAGTGTTTGTTGAAGACCTATGCTCCACAGGGAGCTGAAAAGTAGTAGAAGAAGAAGTGGTCAAAATTACGCTAGTGTCACTTTTCTTTCTCAGAAAAAAATCCAGTACCCATTTAAAGTGGGATGAACCTGGAAGCCATCAATCAAGATCTAAGCTGACCTCTTCGTACTTAATACAGTGGTTCCCTAGCCTATAGCAGCTCCCATTTGTATGCAATTATTGATAAAAACCTTATGAGACAAACATAACATGGCACCTTTCTTTTTTAGAAGAAAGCACGATACTTGCAGTCTTCATCATGATGCATGTCTTGATCTTTCCAGTGCCACATCACATAGGGCTCATTCTGTTTTTCTCTATCCATCTCTGTTCTTGGTGAGATGTTTGATCGTATCTAATCAGTCTATGCCTGCCAACTTTGCTTCTCTTATAAGTGTTCTATTTTGGGGCTCTCTAGGTCTTCCTCTTTTTCTATATCCTGATGTTTCCCATAGAAGAGACTGTTTTGAAATTTTCTGGTTGTCTCTTCTCAACATATGTCTATCTTCTCTACCTAATTGGACATTAGATTTTTGGTTTTAAGGCCATATTTCTTATCTCTATATTACTCTTGAATTCATCCCATTGTACACAGAGTATTCCTCTTAGGCATTTGTCTATAAAAGCATTTAAGTTTTTTTCTCAATCTCTTTTGTGTTTTCCAGCTTGCACATGCTTAGGTAAGGGTTGATAATATATTTGGGCTGAATATTCTAAGTTTATTTTCTTGTTTAGTGTTTTTGATTTCCATATTTAGTCCGGGTTTTTTTTTTAATTTGCTGTTGCTTTTGCTATCCTGCTTCTGACCTCTTTCTTTGTTTCACCTTGTAGTATTCATATTACTAAAGTAATGTAAGTTAGTTTGTTTTTTTTAAACATTTTGGTAAATTATGTAATATATTGAAGATATATTATTTTTTTAGACAGAAATTCAGTAATTTTGAAGATAAATTATTTTTTAGACACTGAGAAATTTAGTCATTTTGAAGATAAATTATTTCAGACACTGAAAAATTCAGTCATTTTGAAGATAAATTATTTTCAGACACTGAAAAATTCAGTCATTTTGAAAATACTCATTCCTAATTTTGCCTCTTCTGATCATTAACATCTCAGTTATATGATTTCATAAATGCCCATCTTCTCTACATAATTAGGCTTCCGGTTGTATCCAAAATGAAGGAATTATTTTTCTCCGGCTTGGTATAGAACCGTTGATCAGAGGTTTAACAAGCCGCTATTGTAAAAAACGATGTTGTTAATGAAACGTAGACCTGATACAGAATGTGTAAATTAGCAGTAGATAGTAGTGATCGTTTTTTCAGCCCTAAAACAACAACAAAAATAGGATTCTAAAATATCTTTAAAAGAATTGAAAACTGCTAGAACAAAAATTCAGATAAGAGAAGCCGTATCTTGGTCTACGCCCTATGGGCCGGCTACGGCTCGAAAGGTCAATAGATAGATAGATATATGATTTCATTTACTTAGAATTCTGTAAATTAATATTCTCATTAAATTAATTTAATTAGTTGTATATTGATATTTTGTGTACCAATTTTATTGTGAAATTCACAAACAGTAGATAAGTTATATGTTGCATATAAATAGTTTTTTTTTCTGTTCCTTTCAAGGTCAAGGGAAAATGAGGTGTTTGAGTGATTGCCAGGGAGTGTTTATCACATTTTATACCCATCATTTCTTCTCCTTTCCTTCCTCATTTGCCTTTCAGCGTCGAGGGGAGATATAATTTATGGTCTTTTACTCTTCTGTTGGCCTCTGCTGCTGTTATGTTCCCTAGTGCTTCTAATATTCCATCAATTCATCATTTTCGTGGTTGGCCCTTGGGTATGGTGTTCTCACAATGTTTATTGAAGGCTCGTTGTGCTGTGTTTTGATTTTTCTGCTTCATCATGTGACCAAACCATTTATCTCTTGTTTCTTTAAATATTCTGTGGCGGGGGCTATTCCTAGCTTTTTCTCAGTTCTTCATTTCTGATCTTATCTCTCAGACTGTTTCCTGTCATTCGTCTAACACATTTCTTCTCAGTAGAGGTTATTTTTCTTATTGTTCTTGCATCTAGGGTCCAGGTCTGGCATTGGTAGCACAACGTGCGGATGAAGATTGTATTGTAGAGTGCTCGTTTTGCCTCCAGAATTATTTCCTTGTTGGACAATAGTGGTGATAAATGTTCAATGATTTGACAAGCTTTGTTGCATCTTGAGTCTATCTCTGCTGTTTGAGAATTATCGTTTGTCACTAAACTTCCTAGGTATTTGAATTCCTCTACTTGTTTTAGTTTCCTGCCTTCTATAGTTATGTTGATGCTCTGTTTATTTTTGCCGACATTCATGACTTCTGTTTTGTTGATGTTGATTGGCTCCTCTACGTCTAGAACAGCTGTTGGGGATATAGGCACACAGGCTCCTCTATGTCTAGAACAGCTGTTGGGGATATGGGCACACAGGCTCCTCTACGTCTAGAACAGCTGTTGGGGATATAGGCACACAGGCTCCTCTATGTCTAGAACAGCTGTTGGGGATGTGGGCACACAGGCTCCTCTACCACTAGAACAGCTGTTGGGGAAGTGGGCACACAGGCTCCTCTACCACTAGAACAGCTGTTGGGGATGTGGGCACACAGGCTCCTCTACCACTAGAACAGCTGTTGGGGAAGTGGGCACACAGGCTCCTCTACCACTAGAACAGCTGTTGGGGAAGTGGGCACACAGGCTCCTCTACAACTAGAACAGCTGTTGGGGAAGTGGGCACACAGGCTCCTCTACCACTAGAACAGCTGTTGGGGAAGTGGGCACACAGGCTCCTCTACAACTAGAACAGCTGTTGGGGAAGTGGGTACATAGGCTCCTCTACAACTAGAACAGCTGTTGGGGAAGTGGGCACACAGGCTCCTCTACAACTAGAACAGCTGTTGGGGAAGTAGGCACACAGGCTCCTCTACCACTAGAACAGCTGTTGGGGAGGTGGGCACACAGGCTCCTCTACAACTAGAACAGCTGTTGGGGAAGTGGGCACACAGGCTCCTCTACCACTAGAACAGCTGTTGGGGAAGTGGGCACACAGGCTCCTCTACAACTAGAACAGCTGTTGGGGATTGGGCACACATGCTTGTGTACCACTAGAACAGCTGTTGGGGATGTGGACACACAGGCTTGTGTACCACTAGAACAGCTGTTGGGGATGTGGACACACAGGCTTGTGTACTTCCTTTGGAAGTGAAGTTCCAAAGTTATGCTTTGATAAATGAGCTATATAAGAGGCTCTTATCTTTCAGTTCATGGTCTGTTAACTGGCAAGATTGTTCGCAAGCTGGCTGGTCACGAATCATGTGTACGTGACATCTCCTGGCACCCATACAAGAATATCATCATCAGCACTTCGGTGAGTGAAATCAAACTGTTAAATTGTGACATACTGCCTGGGTGATCTAGAGGCAAGATGTTGACCTCTGACAGAAAGGTCTTGGGTAAGGTAAAGGAAATGTACGAGACTTGAACCGGCGTCTTAGCACGCGAGTTTCCTCCCATATGTGCTCGGCCGCCTATCCAGAAATGTTCGGAGATTTCTGTATAGTGTCCCATCAAGCATCGAAACTCAGATGCGAGACAACATTCCTCACCTTCCCAAGGTAATACTCTGGTACCCATTTCTGCCAACGGCTGGGTCGACCGTGGTTTTTTTTTTCCCCCCAACAACGAGTACAATTCACACTGCTCCCAGCGGGAATCGAACACAGGTTGTCCGAACGTCGGTAGTCCAGTCGGGTGGTTTTCTCAACTCGGCTACCGAGGCCCCCCAAAAAAGATGAAATGTCATTTGACACAATCTATTTTTCGGTTTTTGTCTAGAATTTTTTGTGAATATCATTTTCCAATATATTTTCTTGGTCTTGGGTTCAAAGCCAGAATCCGTGGTTTCTTCATGGCTCTACCCTCCCCTGATCTCTGAGTAGTGATATCCAATGTTTAACTCTCTCAGGTAGTGGCAAAAACAGGAAGCACTCTGTGCATGTAAAAGAACTCTTGGCAGTTTAAAATCAAAAAGAGTAGGCTAAATGGCTGATGCCTGGGGCAAAATTGACAGGAAAAATCTACACAAAAATATTTTTTTTTAAATTAGTCTCTGAGGTTGAAGAATATCTGCCTGTATGGCAAGGGGCACCCGAGCAAGAGTAGGCTAAATGGCTGATGCCTGGGGCAAAATTGACAGGAAAAATCTACACAAAAATATTTTTTTTTTAATTAGTCTCTGAGGTTGAAGAATATCTGCCTGTATGGCAAGGGGCACCCGAGCAAGAGTAGGCTAAATGGCTGCTGCCTGGGGCAAAATTGACAGGAAAAATGTACACAAAAATATTTTTTTTAATTAGTCTCTGAGGTTGAAGAATATCTGCCTGTATGGCACGGGGCACCTGAGCATATGGTTCCAGATGTGAAAAATATATTGGAAAATGATATTCACAAAAAATTCTAGACTTTGCTAGAGATATATAAAGCTGGTGTATGCAAACAAAAACCGAAAAATAGATTGTGTCAAATGACATTTCATCTTTTTTTCTCATTCTTTGGTTTAAGGTATGCTGAGGAGGGTCAAAATGTCAAACAGCACCCAGGTTGTAAATTGTTCAGGAACATAAGTAACAGCTGATTTGACTCCATCTGCCTGAGACGTTAGACTTTAGAATGGATTAATGTCACTGTTGGTGGGGACATTCCCATATGTGCTCAGCACCTGTTGCAGCAACTAACAATGTGTTCATCGTACATATTGTTCTATTTAATATGTGGAGTTTTTTTTTTAAAAGGTGCACTGCTCATGGTGAACGCTTATGGGTCGCTGTAATGGTCATCGCCAGTGACACGATCTCTTTGCTCTGGCACTGAATCCAATTTGACTTTATGTCAGTAAAATTCTATTCTATTCTATTGACCTTTCGAGCCGTAGCCGGCCCATAGGGCATAGACCAAGATACACCTTCTCCTATCTGAATTTTTGTTCTAGCAGTTTTCTTTTAAAGATATTTTATCAAATCTCGCCATTTGTCTCTGTTCTGTGCAAGCAGCTCTATCTCATTGATCAGTAAGATTGCTCCCAGCAAAAAAATGATGTTCCTATAAATGAAGTCATGCCTCCACTTTGGCGATACACATAGTACCATGCCAGCCTATGACAATCTGCACCATCAAAGAGACAGAGCGGAATGGTGGTCCATGGTAGCCAACCTTCGATGCAGAGACAGCACTCAATGATGATGATTGGAGTAGTCTCAAATGATCTTCACCATAAATGATGCAAAATTTGCTCTGATTAGAACTTAAACACCACTTTGTGATGAAAGTTAACAGCTGTGCAACAGGCATGGTATTTGGTGGTGATGATGATGATGATGATTTTTTAAAATTATTGTCTGCTGGTTGGTTATAAAAAGTGTATCAAGATATCTTATGTACCTTGTACTATTGACACCTCAAGACCTATGTTGAAGACCTATGCTCCACAGGGAGCTGAAAGTGTTTGTTGAAGACCTACGCTCCACAGGGAGCTGAAAGTGTTTGTTGAAGACATATGCTCCACAGGGAGCTGAAAGTGTTTGTTGAAGACCTACGCTCCACAAGGAGCTGAAAGTGTTTGTTGAAGACCTATGCTCCACAGGGAGCTGAAAGTGTTTGTTGAAGACCTATGCTCCACAGGGAGCTGAAAGTGTTTGTTGAAGACCTATGCTCCACAGGGAGCTGAAAGTGTTTGTTGAAGACCTATGCTCCACAGGGAGCTGAAAGTGTTTGTTGAAGACCTATGCTCCACAGGGAGCTGAAAGTGTTTGTTGAAGACCTATGCTCCACAGGGAGCTGAAAGTGTTTGTTGAAGACCTATGCTCTACAGGGAACTGAAAGTGTTTGTTGAAGACCTACGCTCCACAGGGAGCTGAAAGTGTTTGTTGAAGACCTATGCTCTACAGGGAACTGAAAGTGTTTGTTGAAGACCTACGCTCCACAGGGAGCTGAAAGTGTTTGTTGAAGACCTATGCTCCACAGGGAGCTGAAAGTGTTTGTTGAAGACCTATGCTCCACAGGGAGCTGAAAGTGTTTGTTGAAGACCTATGCTCCACAGGGAGCTGAAAGTGTTTGTTGAAGACCTATGCTCCACAGGGAACTGAAAGTGTTTGTTGAAGACCTACGCTCCACAGGGAACTGAAAGTGTTTGTTGAAGACCTACGCTCCACAGGGAGCTGAAAGTGTTTGTTGAAGACCTATGCTCCACAGGGAACTGAAAGTGTTTGTTGAAGACCTACGCTCCACAGGGAGCTGAAAGTGTTTGTTGAAGACCTATGCTCCACAGGGAGCTGAAAGTGTTTGTTGAAGACCTATGCTCCACAGGGAGCTGAAAAGTAGTAGAAGAAGAAGTGGTCAAAATTACGCTAGTGTCACTTTTCTTTCTCAGAAAAAAATCCAGTACCCATTTAAAGTGGGATGAACCTGGAAGCCATCAATCAAGATCTAAGCTGACCTCTTCGTACTTAATACAGTGGTTCCCTAGCCTATAGCAGCTCCCATTTGTATGCAATTATTGATAAAAACCTTATGAGACAAACATAACATGGCACCTTTCTTTTTTAGAAGAAAGCACGATACTTGCAGTCTTCATCATGATGCATGTCTTGATCTTTCCAGTGCCACATCACATAGGGCTCATTCTGTTTTTCTCTATCCATCTCTGTTCTTGGTGAGATGTTTGATCGTATCTAATCAGTCTATGCCTGCCAACTTTGCTTCTCTTATAAGTGTTCTATTTTGGGGCTCTCTAGGTCTTCCTCTTTTTCTATATCCTGATGTTTCCCATAGAAGAGACTGTTTTGAAATTTTCTGGTTGTCTCTTCTCAACATATGTCTATCTTCTCTACCTAATTGGACATTAGATTTTTGGTTTTAAGGCCATATTTCTTATCTCTATATTACTCTTGAATTCATCCCATTGTACACAGAGTATTCCTCTTAGGCATTTGTCTATAAAAGCATTTAAGTTTTTTTCTCAATCTCTTTTGTGTTTTCCAGCTTGCACATGCTTAGGTAAGGGTTGATAATATATTTGGGCTGAATATTCTAAGTTTATTTTTCTTGTTTAGTGTTTTTGATTTCCATATTTAGTCCGGGTTTTTTTTTAATTTGCTGTTGCTTTTGCTATCCTGCTTCTGACCTCTTTCTTTGTTTCACCTTGTAGTATTCATATTACTAAAGTAATGTAAGTTAGTTTGTTTTTTTTAAACATTTTGGTAAATTATGTAATATATTGAAGATATATTATTTTTTTAGACAGAAATTCAGTAATTTGAAGATAAATTATTTTTTAGACACTGAGAAATTCAGTCATTTTGAAGATAAATTATTTTCAGACACTGAAAAATTCAGTCATTTTGAAGATAAATTATTTTCAGACACTGAAAAATTCAGTCATTTTGAAAATACTCATTCCTAATTTTGCCTCTTCTGATCATTAACATCTCAGTATATGATTTCATAAATGCCCATCTTCTCTACATAATTAGGCTTCCGGTTGTATCCAAAATGAAGGAATTATTTTTCTCCGGCTTGGTATAGAACCGTTGATCAGAGGTTTAACAAGCCGCTATTGTAAAAACGATGTTGTTAATGAACGTAGACCTGATACAGAATGTGTAAATTAGCAGTAGATAGTAGTGATCGTTTTTTCAGCCCTAAAAACAACAACAAAAATAGGATTCTAAAATATCTTTAAAAGAATTGAAAACTGCTAGAACAAAAATTCAGATAAGAGAAGCCGTATCTTGGTCTACGCCCTATGGGCCGGCTACGGCTCGAAAGGTCAATAGATAGATAGATATATGATTTCATTTTACTTAGAATTCTGTAAATTAATATTCTCATTAAATTAATTTAATTAGTTGTATATTGATATTTTGTGTACCAATTTTATTGTGAAATTCACAAACAGTAGATAAGTTATATGTTGCATATAAATAGTTTTTTTTTCTGTTCCTTTCAAGGTCAAGGGAAAATGAGGTGTTTGAGTGATGCCAGGGAGTGTTTATCACATTTTATACCCATCATTTCTTCTCCTTTCCTTCCTCATTTGCCTTTCAGCGTCGAGGGGAGATATAATTTATGGTCTTTTACTCTTCTGTTGGCCTCTGCTGCTGTTATGTTCCCTAGTGCTTCTAATATTCCATCAATTCATCATTTTCGTGGTTGGCCCTTGGGTATGGTGTTCTCACAATGTTTATTGAAGGCTCGTTGTGCTGTGTTTTGATTTTTCTGCTTCATCATGTGACCAAACCATTTATCTCTTGTTTCTTTAAATATTCTGTGGCGGGGGCTATTCCTAGCTTTTTCTCAGTTCTTCATTTCTGATCTTATCTCTCAGACTGTTTCCTGTCATTCGTCTAACACATTTCTTCTCAGTAGAGGTTATTTTTCTTATTGTTCTTGCATCTAGGGTCCAGGTCTGGCATTGGTAGCACAACGTGCGGATGAAGATTGTATTGTAGAGTGCTCGTTTTGCCTCCAGAATTATTCCTTGTTGGACAATAGTGGTGATAAATGTTCAATGATTTGACAAGCTTTGTTGCATCTTGAGTCTATCTCTGCTGTTTGAGAATTATCGTTTGTCACTAAACTTCCTAGGTATTTGAATTCCTCTACTTGTTTTAGTTTCCTGCCTTCTATAGTTATGTTGATGCTCTGTTTATTTTTGCCGACATTCATGACTTCTGTTTTGTTGATGTTGATTGGCTCCTCTACGTCTAGAACAGCTGTTGGGGATATAGGCACACAGGCTCCTCTATGTCTAGAACAGCTGTTGGGGATATGGGCACACAGGCTCCTCTACGTCTAGAACAGCTGTTGGGGATATAGGCACACAGGCTCCTCTATGTCTAGAACAGCTGTTGGGGATGTGGGCACACAGGCTCCTCTACCACTAGAACAGCTGTTGGGGAAGTGGGCACACAGGCTCCTCTACCACTAGAACAGCTGTTGGGGATGTGGGCACACAGGCTCCTCTACCACTAGAACAGCTGTTGGGGAAGTGGGCACACAGGCTCCTCTACCACTAGAACAGCTGTTGGGGAAGTGGGCACACAGGCTCCTCTACAACTAGAACAGCTGTTGGGGAAGTGGGCACACAGGCTCCTCTACCACTAGAACAGCTGTTGGGGAAGTGGGCACACAGGCTCCTCTACAACTAGAACAGCTGTTGGGGAAGTGGGTACATAGGCTCCTCTACAACTAGAACAGCTGTTGGGGAAGTGGGCACACAGGCTCCTCTACAACTAGAACAGCTGTTGGGGAAGTAGGCACACAGGCTCCTCTACCACTAGAACAGCTGTTGGGGAGGTGGGCACACAGGCTCCTCTACAACTAGAACAGCTGTTGGGGAAGTGGGCACACAGGCTCCTCTACCACTAGAACAGCTGTTGGGGAAGTGGGCACACAGGCTCCTCTACAACTAGAACAGCTGTTGGGGATTGGGCACACATGCTTGTGTACCACTAGAACAGCTGTTGGGGATGTGGACACACAGGCTTGTGTACCACTAGAACAGCTGTTGGGGATGTGGACACACAGGCTTGTGTACTTCCTTTGGAAGTGAAGTTCCAAAGTTATGCTTTGATAAATGAGCTATATAAGAGGCTCTTATCTTTCAGTTCATGGTCTGTTAACTGGCAAGATTGTTCGCAAGCTGGCTGGTCACGAATCATGTGTACGTGACATCTCCTGGCACCCATACAAGAATATCATCATCAGCACTTCGGTGAGTGAAATCAAACTGTTAAATTGTGACATACTGCCTGGGTGATCTAGAGGCAAGATGTTGACCTCTGACAGAAAGGTCTTGGGTAAGGTAAAGGAAATGTACGAGACTTGAACCGGCGTCTTAGCACGCGAGTTTCCTCCCATATGTGCTCGGCCGCCTATCCAGAAATGTTCGGAGATTTCTGTATAGTGTCCCATCAAGCATCGAAACTCAGATGCGAGACAACATTCCTCACCTTCCCAAGGTAATACTCTGGTACCCATTTCTGCCAACGGCTGGGTCGACCGTGGTTTTTTTTTCCCCCCAACAACGAGTACAATTCACACTGCTCCCAGCGGGAATCGAACACAGGTTGTCCGAACGTCGGTAGTCCAGTCGGGTGGTTTTCTCAACTCGGCTACCGAGGCCCCCCCCCCAAAAAAGATGAAATGTCATTTGACACAATCTATTTTTCGGTTTTTGTCTAGAATTTTTTGTGAATATCATTTTCCAATATATTTTTCTTGGTCTTGGGTTCAAAGCCAGAATCCGTGGTTTCTTCATGGCTCTACCCTCCCCTGATCTCTGAGTAGTGATATCCATGTTTAACTCTCTCAGGTAGTGGCAAAAACAGGAAGCACTCTGTGCATGTAAAAGAACTCTTGGCAGTTTAAAATCAAAAAGAGTAGGCTAAATGGCTGATGCCTGGGGCAAAATTGACAGGAAAAATCTACACAAAAATATTTTTTTTAAATTAGTCTCTGAGGTTGAAGAATATCTGCCTGTATGGCAAGGGGCACCCGAGCAAGAGTAGGCTAAATGGCTGCTGCCTGGGGCAAAATTGACAGGAAAAATCTACACAAAAATATCTTTTTTTAATTAGTCTCTGAGGTTGAAGAATATCTGCCTGTATGGCAAGGGGCACCCGAGCAAGAGTAGGCTAAATGGCTGCTGCCTGGGGCAAAATTGACAGGAAAAATGTACACAAAAATATTTTTTTTTTAATTAGTCTCTGAGGTTGAAGAATATCTGCCTGTATGGCACGGGGCACCTGAGCATATGGTTCCAGATGTGAAAAATATATTGGAAAATGATATTCACAAAAAATTCTAGACTTTGCTAGAGATATATAAAGCTGGTGTATGCAAACAAAAACCGAAAAATAGATTGTGTCAAATGACATTTCATCTTTTTTTCTCATTCTTTGGTTTAAGGTATGCTGAGGAGGGTCAAAATGTCAAACAGCACCCAGGTTGTAAATTGTTCAGGAACATAAGTAACAGCTGATTTGACTCCATCTGCCTGAGACGTTAGACTTTAGAATGGATTAATGTCACTGTTGGTGGGGACATTCCCATATGTGCTCAGCACCTGTTGCAGCAACTAACAATGTGTTCATCGTACATATTGTTCTATTTAATATGTGGAGTTTTTTTTTTAAAAGGTGCACTGCTCATGGTGAACGCTTATGGGTCGCTGTAATGGTCATCGCCAGTGACACGATCTCTTTGCTCTGGCACTGAATCCAATTTGACTTTATGTCAGTAAAATTCTATTCTATTCTATTGACCTTTCGAGCCGTAGCCGGCCCATAGGGCATAGACCAAGATACACCTTCTCCTATCTGAATTTTTGTTCTAGCAGTTTTCTTTTAAAGATATTTTATCAAATCTCGCCATTTGTCTCTGTTCTGTGCAAGCAGCTCTATCTCATTGATCAGTAAGATTGCTCCCAGCAAAAAAATGATGTTCCTATAAATGAAGTCATGCCTCCACTTTGGCGATACACATAGTACCATGCCAGCCTATGACAATCTGCACCATCAAAGAGACAGAGCGGAATGGTGGTCCATGGTAGCCAACCTTCGATGCAGAGACAGCACTCAATGATGATGATTGGAGTAGTCTCAAATGATCTTCACCATAAATGATGCAAAATTTGCTCTGATTAGAACTTAAACACCACTTTGTGATGAAAGTTAACAGCTGTGCAACAGGCATGGTATTTGGTGGTGATGATGATGATGATGATTTTTTTAAAATTATTGTCTGCTGGTTGGTTATAAAAAGTGTATCAAGATATCTTATGTACCTTGTACTATTGACACCTCAAGACCTATGTTGAAGACCTATGCTCCACAGGGAGCTGAAAGTGTTTGTTGAAGACCTACGCTCCACAGGGAGCTGAAAGTGTTTGTTGAAGACATATGCTCCACAGGGAGCTGAAAGTGTTTGTTGAAGACCTACGCTCCACAAGGAGCTGAAAGTGTTTGTTGAAGACCTATGCTCCACAGGGAGCTGAAAGTGTTTGTTGAAGACCTATGCTCCACAGGGAGCTGAAAGTGTTTGTTGAAGACCTATGCTCCACAGGGAGCTGAAAGTGTTTGTTGAAGACCTATGCTCCACAGGGAGCTGAAAGTGTTTGTTGAAGACCTATGCTCCACAGGGAGCTGAAAGTGTTTGTTGAAGACCTATGCTCCACAGGGAGCTGAAAGTGTTTGTTGAAGACCTATGCTCTACAGGGAACTGAAAGTGTTTGTTGAAGACCTACGCTCCACAGGGAGCTGAAAGTGTTTGTTGAAAACCTATGCTCTACAGGGAACTGAAAGTGTTTGTTGAAGACCTACGCTCCACAGGGAGCTGAAAGTGTTTGTTGAAGACCTATGCTCCACAGGGAGCTGAAAGTGTTTGTTGAAGACCTATGCTCCACAGGGAGCTGAAAGTGTTTGTTGAAGACCTATGCTCCACAGGGAGCTGAAAGTGTTTGTTGAAGACCTATGCTCCACAGGGAGCTGAAAGTGTTTGTTGAA
Source organism: Megaustenia siamemsis (assembly GCA_032433765.1). Classification (NCBI taxonomy): domain Eukaryota; kingdom Metazoa; phylum Mollusca; class Gastropoda; order Stylommatophora; family Ariophantidae; genus Megaustenia; species Megaustenia siamemsis. Next base: position 39,033,887 of record JAVIAB010000025.1, on the reverse strand, counting down.
GACCTATGCTCCACAGGGAACTGAAAGTGTTTGTTGAAGACCTACGCTCCACAGGGAACTGAAAGTGTTTGTTGAAGACCTACGCTCCACAGGGAGCTGAAAGTGTTTGTTGAAGACCTATGCTCCACAGGGAACTGAAAGTGTTTGTTGAAGACCTACGCTCCACAGGGAGCTGAAAGTGTTTGTTGAAGACCTATGCTCCACAGGGAGCTGAAAGTGTTTGTTGAAGACCTATGCTCCACAGGGAGCTGAAAAGTAGTAGAAGAAGAAGTGGTCAAAATTACGCTAGTGTCACTTTTCTTTCTCAGAAAAAAATCCAGTACCCATTTAAAGTGGGATGAACCTGGAAGCCATCAATCAAGATCTAAGCTGACCTCTTCGTACTTAATACAGTGGTTCCCTAGCCTATAGCAGCTCCCATTTGTATGCAATTATTGATAAAAACCTTATGAGACAAACATAACATGGCACCTTTCTTTTTTAGAAGAAAGCACGATACTTGCAGTCTTCATCATGATGCATGTCTTGATCTTTCCAGTGCCACATCACATAGGGCTCATTCTGTTTTTCTCTATCCATCTCTGTTCTTGGTGAGATGTTTGATCGTATCTAATCAGTCTATGCCTGCCAACTTTGCTTCTCTTATAAGTGTTCTATTTTGGGGCTCTCTAGGTCTTCCTCTTTTTCTATATCCTGATGTTTCCATAGAAGAGACTGTTTTGAAATTTTCTGGTTGTCTCTTCTCAACATATGTCTATCTTCTCTACCTAATTGGACATTAGATTTTTGGTTTTAAGGCCATATTTCTTATCTCTATATTACTCTTGAATTCATCCCATTGTACACAGAGTATTCCTCTTAGGCATTTGTCTATAAAAGCATTTAAGTTTTTTTCTCAATCTCTTTTGTGTTTTCCAGCTTGCACATGCTTAGGTAAGGGTTGATAATATATTTGGGCTGAATATTCTAAGTTTATTTTTCTTGTTTAGTGTTTTTGATTTCCATATTTAGTCCGGGTTTTTTTTTTAATTTGCTGTTGCTTTTGCTATCCTGCTTCTGACCTCTTTCTTTGTTTCACCTTGTAGTATTCATATTACTAAAGTAATGTAAGTTAGTTGTTTTTTTTAAACATTTTGGTAAATTATGTAATATATTGAAGATATATTATTTTTTTAGACAGAAATTCAGTAATTTTGAAGATAAATTATTTTTTAGACACTGAGAAATTCAGTCATTTTGAAGATAAATTATTTTCAGACACTGAAAAATTCAGTCATTTTGAAGATAAATTATTTTCAGACACTGAAAAATTCAGTCATTTTGAAAATACTCATTCCTAATTTTGCCTCTTCTGATCATTAACATCTCAGTTATATGATTTCATAAATGCCCATCTTCTCTACATAATTAGGCTTCCGGTTGTATCCAAAATGAAGGAATTATTTTTCTCCGGCTTGGTATAGAACCGTTGATCAGAGGTTTAACAAGCCGCTATTGTAAAAACGATGTTGTTAATGAAACGTAGACCTGATACAGAATGTGTAAATTAGCAGTAGATAGTAGTGATCGTTTTTTCAGCCCTAAAACAACAACAAAAATAGGATTCTAAAATATCTTTAAAAGAATTGAAAACTGCTAGAACAAAAATTCAGATAAGAGAAGCCGTATCTTGGTCTACGCCCTATGGGCCGGCTACGGCTCGAAAGGTCAATAGATAGATAGATATATGATTTCATTTTACTTAGAATTCTGTAAATTAATATTCTCATTAAATTAATTTAATTAGTTGTATATTGATATTTTGTGTACCAATTTTATTGTGAAATTCACAAACAGTAGATAAGTTATATGTTGCATATAAATAGTTTTTTTTTCTGTTCCTTTCAAGGTCAAGGGAAAATGAGGTGTTTGAGTGATTGCCAGGGAGTGTTTATCACATTTTATACCCATCATTTCTTCTCCTTTCCTTCCTCATTTGCCTTTCAGCGTCGAGGGGAGATATAATTTATGGTCTTTTACTCTTCTGTTGGCCTCTGCTGCTGTTATGTTCCCTAGTGCTTCTAATATTCCATCAATTCATCATTTTCGTGGTTGGCCCTTGGGTATGGTGTTCTCACAATGTTTATTGAAGGCTCGTTGTGCTGTGTTTTGATTTTTCTGCTTCATCATGTGACCAAACCATTTATCTCTTGTTTCTTTAAATATTCTGTGGCGGGGGCTATTCCTAGCTTTTTCTCAGTTCTTCATTTCCGATCTTATCTCTCAGACTGTTTCCTGTCATTCGTCTAACACATTTCTTCTCAGTAGAGGTTATTTTCTTATTGTTCTTGCATCTAGGGTCCAGGTCTGGCATTGGTAGCACAACGTGCGGATGAAGATTGTATTGTAGAGTGCTCGTTTTGCCTCCAGAATTATTTCCTTGTTGGACAATAGTGGTGATAAATGTTCAATGATTTGACAAGCTTTGTTGCATCTTGAGTCTATCTCTGCTGTTTGAGAATTATCGTTTGTCACTAAACTTCCTAGGTATTTGAATTCCTCTACTTGTTTTAGTTTCCTGCTTTCTATAGTTATGTTGATGCTCTGTTTATTTTTGCCGACATTCATGACTTCTGTTTTGTTGATGTTGATTTTCATGTTGTATTTTGTGCCTGAGCTGTTGAGTTTGTTTAAGTATTCTTGTAGGTCTTCTATTGTTTCATGTATTAGTGCCTGATCGTCTGCAAATACAAGCTCGTTGATCTCCTCTGTCTCTGATGGGTTGGCTAGCTGGCATATATGGTCCATGTATGTAATAAACAGTAGGGGGGATAGTACGCACCCTTGTCTTACACCTGATCTAACTTCGAAGTGGTCTGTCTAGCCTGCTGCTGTTCTGACCCTGCAGCTGCTGTTGATGTAGAGACGTTTAATTAGGTTGGTTAGATGTTGGCTTACTCCGTATGTTGTTAGTATCTCCCACAGTTGTTCTCTGTTTACTCTGTCGAATGCTTTTTCCTGGTCAATGAAGGCTATGTATAAGTTTTGATTGTGTTCTGTCGTTTTTTTCTGCAAGCTGTTTTAGTGTGAATAGTGCGTAGGTACATCCTCTGTTTTTTCGGAACCCCATTTGAGAATCGTTTAACTGTAGTTCTATTATTTGTCTCAGCCTTTTTCCCCAGATTTTGGCATATAGCTTTCCAACATGGCTTAGGAGAGAGATATACCTCTATATTGATTGCAAACTCTTTTGCTACCTTTCTTTTTCCATATTGGTACGATGATTGCCTGTTGCCAGTCTTCTGGGGCTTGTTTTTGGTGCCATGCTGCATTAAATATTCTGTGCAGCAATTGCATTCCTGTTTCTCCTGCTGCTGCTATTATTTCTATTGGTATGTTATCTGTCCCCGGTGCTTTATTTCTTGGTGCATATTTGGTTACTTCTTCTTTTCCTCTTTCATGATGTTGGGTTCAGTATTTGTGAGTTCTAGCGTGGTTTTTGTTGTCTTATTGGTAGTTGGTATGTTTAACAAGTCTTCAAAATATTCTTTCCATCTCTGTTGCATACATTGGTTATTTGATATTGGCTGTCCATCTTTGTCATTTATCAGCTCAGTAGGATCATGGTTTTCTTTTCTCGCTCTTGTGGCTTTTACTGCTTTGTAGAAATCTCTTGTGGCGGTCTTGAAGTCCCTGCTCATGTTTTGTCCGAATTCTGTCCAATTCTTTTGCTTAGCTTCTTTGATCAACATTTTAACTCTTTTCCAACTAAGGCATATTTTTCATATTTTTCTTGGTTCTTGTTCTCCCTTCAATTTTTAAACAGTTTCTTCTTTTCTTTAATTGCTTCACTGATTGTTTCGTTCCACCACGGGGTGCTCTTTTTCCCTTCTTTTGCTCTTAGCTTCGTTCCACAAACTGTTTTAGAGATGTTGGTTACTGTTTCCTTAAATTGTTTCCACTCTTTAATGTTTAAATCTTTCAATATGCATTCAGTGCTTTTTTTCATTATCTAAGGTATCATATGCATTTATTTAGCATGTGTTTGATAGACGAGTGTTGTGACAAACACTGCATTAAACGCTTTGCCCTTTTTGTATTAGATGTTGCTTGTTTGTTCTGCAATATCGGAGCTGTATTGTCCAATCATTTAGTTTGCTTTGCAACATCTGTTGCTAGTCTTTGCTTGTTGACATCATAATGTGGTAAGCCATAAATCAATATAATTTGAGGACATTACTTGAGGGAGGGAGTAACACTATGTAGATGTGAAGAGCTGCAGTCACCTTCCATTGGGCTGACTGGAGTTGAGATTGTGTTTTATTCGAGTATACCTCGTTCTTCTGTGCTTGTTTTGTTTTCACTCAATATTTGATAGCTTTATATTGTTTCTTTATTTGTCTCTGTTTCACTCAATATTTCATAGCTTTATATTGTTTCTTTATTTGTCTCTGTTTCATCCACTATTTGATAGCTTTATATTGTTTCTTATTTGTCTCTGTTTCACTCAATATTTCATAGCTTTATATTGTTTCTTTATTTGTCTCTGTTTCACTCAATATTTCATAGCTTTATATTGTTTCTTTATTTGTCTCTGTTTCACTCAATATTTCATAGCTTTATATTGTTTCTTTATTTGTCTCTGTTTCACTCAATATTTCATAGCTTTATATTGTTTCTTTATTTGTCTCTGTTTCACTCAATATTTCATAGCTTTATATTGTTTCTTTATTTGCCTCTGTTTCACTCAATATTTCATAGCTTTATATTGTTTCTTTATTTGTCTCTGTTTCACTCAATATTTCATAGGTTTTATGCTATTTCTTTCTTGCTGTTTCCTTCCTTCCCTCAGCTCCTCTCTTCAGCACTTCTGTTACATAAAGTCTTATTCTATCTCTTTCTCTTATCAATCGATCTCTTTCTTCGTTAATGTTCTTCTCTGTGCCTTCCTTTGATAATCTCTACCATTTCAATCTTCCTTCCTTCCTGCAAAAAGAGGAAAACTAACCATGTGTATAGATTTTAATTCAGACTTCAAAGCGAATTCTCAAAGATGTACAGTTTGTATAACACACATGGCTCTCTCATTGGTAGACTTCTTCTTCTTCTATCCTTCCTCCATTGTCGTTGGCGTCGGGGGGAGATACAATATGCGATTATTTGCTCTTCTGTTGGCCTCTTCTGGTGTTATCCATCCTAGTGACTCTAGTATTCCCTTTATCCATCTCTTTCTCGGTCTTCCTCTTAATCTGGCGTTTTCGTAGCGTTTTTTAATGGCTATTTGAGTCATTGTTAATCTTTTTGTCTTGTTATGTGGCCTTCCTCTTGGTCTTTTTCCATGCATGCTCGAGAAGAACGCCCTTGATGGTGATTGGTGAGGATTCATTCTGACAACTTAAATGGTTTGGCCACCTGGTCAGAATGAATCCTCACCAATCACCATCAAGGGCGTTCTTCTCGAGAATGCATGGAAAAAGACCAAGAGGGAGATCCAGAAGAAGATGGATAGATGCAGTGACAGAGACGTGTAACAACAAAGGAAAATCACTAATTCAGACAATTCGAGCAGCACAAGAACGACAAATGATATAAACCACGACATCTTTTATGTATCAGTGAAAAGAGAAAAGAAGAAGAAGATGTGGCCGAACCAATTTATCTGTTGTTTCATTTTGTATTCGATGGCTGGTTCAATTTCGAGTTTATTCCTCAGGTCAGTGTTTCTTACTCTGTCCCTTAAGCTGTTTCCTGTCATTCTTCTGACACATTTCATTTCGGTGGTCGTTATCTGTCTTATTGTTCTAGCGATAATACAGACATTGGTATAAATTATTCTTATAAAAGGTTGTGTTACAGGACAGCAAATAGGATAAGCTCAAAGTCCAACACTGAAGTCTTCCTCATCAGTTATGGCCCTTGAGTTGAAGTCACATAATTCCAGGGGAATCAGTCAATCAGTTTATGAAAGATAAAGGACTGGATCGTGTATCTATGAAAGATTAAGGATTGGATTGTGTATCTATGAAAGATTAAGGATTGGATTGTGTATCTATGAAAGATTAAGGATTGGATTGTGTATCTATGAAAGATTAAGGATTGGATTGTGTATCTATGAAAGATTAAGGATTGGATTGTGTATCTATGAAAGATTAAGGATTGAATTGTGTATCTATGAAAGATTAAGGCTGGATTAGAATAAAACCAGAATAAATCAATCATAATTTTAAAAAAAGCTATGACATGTTCATGGACAAACTTTCTAGTGAGTTCTCTTGTGTGATGTGAATGACATAGTTACATGTGTGTACTTGATTCTGTGAATGACTTTAGTTACATGTATGTACTTGATTCTATGAATGACTTTAGTTACATGTATGTGCTTGATTCTGTGAATAACTTTAGTTACATGTATGTAATTGATTCTGTGAATGACTTTAGTTACATGTATGTACTTGATTCTATGAATGACTTTAGTTACACGTATGTACTTGATTCTATGAATGGCTTTAGTTACATGTTTGTAATTGATTCTGTGAATAACTTTAGTTACATGTATGTACTTGATTCTGTGAATGACTTTAGTTACACGTATGTACTTGATTCTGTCAATGGCTTTAGTTACATGTTTGTACTTGATTCTGTGAATGACTTTAGTTATATGTATGTAATTGATTCTGTCAATGACTTTAGTTACATGTATGTACTTGATTCTATGAATGACTTTAGTTACATGTATGTACTTGATTCTGTCAATGACTTTAGTTACATGTATGTACTTGATTCTGTGAATGACTTTAGTTACATGTATGTAATTGATTCTGTCAATGACTTTAGTTACATGTATGTACTTGATTCTGTGAATGACTTTAATTACATGTATGTAATTGATTCTGTAAATGACTTTAGTTACATGTTTGTAATTGATTCTGTCAATGACTTTAGTTACATGTATGTAATTGATTCTGTGAATGACTTTAGTTACATGTATGTAATTGATTCTGTCAATGACTTTAGTTACATGTATGTACTTGATTCTATGAATGACTTTAGTTACATGTATGTACTTGATTCTATGAATGACTTTAGTTACATTTTTGTAATTGATTCTGTCAATGACTTTAGTTACATGTATGTACTTGATTCTATGAATGACTTTAGTTACATGTATGTACTTGATTCTGTCAATGACTTTAGTTACATGTATGTACTTGATTCTGTGAATGACTTTAGTTACATGTATGTAATTGATTCTGTCAATGACTTTAGTTACATGTATGTACTTGATTCTGTCATTGACTTTAGTTACATGCATGTAATTGATTCTGTCAATCACTTTAGTTACATGTATGTAATTGATTCTGTGAATGACTTTAGTTACATGTTTGTAATTGATTCTGTGATTGACTTTAGTTACATGTATGTAATTGATTCTGTCAATGACTTTAGTTACATGTACGTACTTGATTCTGTCATTGACTTTAGTTAGATGTATGTAATTGATTCTGTGAATGACTTTAGTTACATGTATGTGCTTGATTCTGTGAATGACTTTAGTGACATGTATGTAATTGATTCTGTCAATGACTTTAGTTACATGTATGTACTTGATTCTATGAATGACTTTAGTTACATGTATGTACTTGATTCTGTGAATGACTTTAGTTACATTTTTGTAATTGATTCTGTGATTGACTTTAGTTACATGTATGTACTTGATTCTATGAATGACTTTAGTTACATGTATGTAATTGATTATGTCAATGACTTTAGTTACATGTATGTAATTGATTATGTCAATGACTTTAGTTACATGTATGTAATTGATTCTGTCAATGACTTTAGTTACAAGTATGTAATTGATTCTGTGAATGACTTTAGTTACATGTATGTAATTGATTCTGTCAATGACTTTAGTTTCATGTATGTACTTGTTTCTATGAATGACTTTAGTTACGTGTATGTACTTGATTCTGTGAATGACTTTAGTTACGTGTATTTACTTGATTCTGTGAATGATTTTAGTTACATGTATGTACTTGATTCTATGAATGACTTTAGTTACGTGTATGTACTTGATTCTATGAATGACTTTAGTTACATGTATGTACTTGATTCTATGAATGACTTTAGTTACATTTTTGTAATTGATTCTGTCAATGACTTTAGTTACATGTATGTACTTGATTCTATGAATGACTTTAGTTACATGTATGTACTTGATTCTGTCAATGACTTTAGTTACATGTATGTACTTGATTCTGTGAATGACTTTAGTTACATGTATGTAATTGATTCTGTCAATGACTTTAGTTACATGTATGTACTTGATTCTGTCATTGACTTTAGTTACATGCATGTAATTGATTCTGTCAATCACTTTAGTTACATGTATGTACTTGTTTCTATGAATGACTTTAGTTACGTGTATGTACTTGATTCTTCGAATGACTTTAGTTACGTGTATTTACTTGATTCTGTGAATGATTTTAGTTACATGCATGTAATTGATTCTGTCAATCACTTTAGTTTCATGTATGTACTTGTTTCTATGAATGACTTTAGTTACGTGTATGTACTTGATTCTGTGAATGACTTTAGTTACGTGTATTTACTTGATTCTGTGAATGATTTTAGTTACATGTATGTACTTGATTCTATGAATGACTTTAGTTACATGTATGTACTTGATTCTATGAATGACTTTAGTTACATTTTTGTAATTGATTCTGTCAATGACTTTAGTTACATGTATGTACTTGATTCTATGAATGACTTTAGTTACATGTATGTACTTGATTCTGTCAATGACTTTAGTTACATGTATGTACTTGATTCTGTGAATGACTTTAGTTACACGTATGTACTTGATTCTGTGAATGACTTTAGTTACATGTATGTAATTGATTCTGTCAATGACTTTAGTTCCATGTATGTACTTGATTCTGTCATTGACTTTAGTTACATGCATGTAATTGATTCTGTCAATCACTTTAGTTACATGTATGTAATTGATTCTGTGAATGACTTTAGTTACATGTTTGTAATTGATTCTGTGATTGACTTTAGTTACATGTATGTAATTGATTCTGTCAATGACTTTAGTTACATGTACGTACTTGATTCTGTCATTGACTTTAGTTAGATGTATGTAATTGATTCTGTGAATGACTTTAGTTACATGTATGTGCTTGATTCTGTGAATGACTTTAGTGACATGTATGTAATTGATTCTGTCAATGACTTTAGTTACATGTATGTACTTGATTCTATGAATGACTTTAGTTACATGTATGTACTTGATTCTGTGAATGACTTTAGTTACATTTTTGTAATTGATTCTGTGATTGACTTAGTTACATGTACGTACTTGATTCTATGAATGACTTTAGTTACATGTATGTAATTGATTATGTCAATGACTTTAGTTACATGTATGTAATTGATTATGTCAATGACTTTAGTTACATGTATGTAATTGATTCTGTCAATGACTTTAGTTACAAGTATGTAATTGATTCTGTGAATGACTTTAGTTACATGTATGTAATTGATTCTGTCAATGACTTTAGTTTCATGTATGTACTTGTTTCTATGAATGACTTTAGTTACGTGTATGTACTTGATTCTGTCAATGACTTTAGTTACGTGTATTTACTTGATTCTGTGAATGATTTTAGTTACATGTATGTACTTGATTCTATGAATGACTTTAGTTACGTGTATGTACTTGATTCTGTGAATGACTTTAGTTACGTGTATTTACTTGATTCTATGAATGACTTTAGTTACGTGTATGTACTTGATTCTATGAATGACTTTAGTTACGTGTATGTACTTGATTCTGTGAATGACTTTAGTTACGTGTATTTACTTGATTCTGTGAATGACTTTAGTTACGTGTATGTACTTGATTCTGTGAATGACTTTAGTTACATGTATGTAATTGATTCTGTGAATGACTTTAGTTACGTGTATGTACTTGATTCTGTGAATTACTTTAGTTACGTGTATTTACTTGATTCTGTGAATGACTTTAGTTACGTGTATTTACTTGATTCTGTGAATGATTTTAGTTACGTGTATGTACTTGATTCTCTGAATTATGAGTTCTCATATTGATGACAATTCTGTTAATGTATTTCTCAGACAGAAAAATTAATAAACTGTTTGTAGTTTTCTGTCTTCTGTCATTGATGTCACAAACATGTGTGTAACTAGTATGTGTGTAACTAGTATGTGTGTAACTAGTATGTGTGTAACTAGTATGTGTGTAACTAGTATGTGTGTAACTAGCATGTGTGTAACTAGCATGTGTGAAACTATCATGTGTGTAACTAGAATGTGTGTAACTAGAATGTGTGTTACTAGTATGTGTGTAACTAGTATGTGTGTAACTAGTATGTGTGTTACTACTATGTGTGTAACTACTATGTGTGTAACTAGAATGTGTGTAACTACCATGTGTGTAACTAGTATGTGTGTAACTAGTATGTGTGTAACTAGTATGTGTGTAACTAGTAAGTGTGTAACTAGCATGTGTGTAACTAGCATGTGTGTAACTAGCATGTGTGTAACTAGCATGTGTGTAACTAGCATGTGTGTAACTAGTATGTGTGTAACTACTATGAGTGTAACTAGTATGTGTGTAACTAGTATGTGTGTAACTACTATGTGTGTAACTAGTTTGTTTGTAACTAGTATGTGTGTAACTAGTATGTATGTAAGTAACATACTACAGAAACTATCAGTCTGCATATCACACCACATCAATACAGTTTCAAGAAAGCAAACTCCAGCATGTCCACTCTGTGACCACCCACAAGAAACAGTAGAACATCACCTTTTTGACTGTCCAAAGCTCATTGACATCAGAGCAACTCTACTTCCTCAAAGACCTGATAAATGTAACACCTTGTACGGAACTACAATGGAACTCAGAAATACCTGCAGATATCACTACATGGCATTGGGCCAAAGGGCATGAGCTCACAGGCTTCTGGATCCATAACAAAACAGTCAAAACACTTTGCATAATCTATTGAGAAGGACTGGGCACCCATGAGTCTGACCTGTATGCTATTAGGTTAGTTCGTTTCCTTACAAAGATGGAGAATGTCAGACAGAAAGCTACAAAAGAATAGGAATGGCAAAATGCAGTTTGAACAACATGACAAATATGCTCATATCAAATAAAATAACATATAACTAAAACTCATCATCATCAAGTATGGGCCTACTGGCGTAGGTGATCATGTCTCTCCACAACTTTCGATCTCGCCAGTTCTTTATCATTTCTGTTGTTGACCTTCTGCCAAGCCATTCTCTTAAGCTGTCTTGTATCTTTTCTCTTTGCTTCCCTCTATCTCTTCATCCCTCAATTTTCCCAGTTGTTACAATATATTCCAGCTGTTCTCCTCTCATTACATGACCAAAAAATGATGATTGTTTCTTCCTATTTTGGAAACTAGCTCTCTTTTTGCTTTGGCCTCTTTCAGTCAGAACATTTTCATTACTCTTCTTAGCTGTCCGTGGTATTCTCAACATTCTTCTGTAAAACCACATTTCTACAGCCTTCAGTGATTTTCTTGTCTGTTGTCCTATTGTCCATGATTCACATCCATATGTTAAGACTGGCTCTACATAACAATAACTATAACTACAAATTGTAAAATGTTATATCTACTCAACACTTTTGTAAAGGTCAAGTACGAGACTTGAATCAGCGTCTTGGCACGCATGTTTCCACCCTTATGTACTCGACCGTCTATCCACAAGTGTTCGTAGACTTCTAGATAGTGTAGCTTCAAGCATCGAAACTCACGATCCGAGGCGGCATTCCTCACCTTCCCAGAGTACAACCCTGGTGCCCATTTCTGCCAGCAGCTGGGTCGACCGCGGAGGTATATATTTTTTTTTCCAACACTAGTACAACTCACACTGCTTCCCACGGGAATCGAACACAGGTTGTCGAAACGCCAGTAGCCCCCCCCCCCCCCCCCCGTCGGGTGGTTTTTCCAACTAGGCTACCGAGGCCTCCTATAGAACAGTAAATCGAAGGCAAGGCAAATGAAATTATTGGGACAAATGAAAAGACACAAAACCCTACCAAAAGTCATCTGGCAAGGGAGAGACATCAACAAAATAGTTGATGAATTCAGTAGACTAATAATACAAGCTGCCAGTGAAACAATACCTAGAGGGGCACGGAAACACTACAAACCATACTGGAGTAGTGAGCTAGAGCAACTGCACAATGACATGGAAACATCTCGAAAGCAAGCAGAAAATAACCCTTGCCAAGAACACCACAACAACTACCAGCATGCTAAAGCCAAATTTCAATGGGCTAAACTACAAGCCAGACGGAGAAGCTGGAAAGAGAAAACAGAGTCCTTGAATCTTGAACGAGACACAAGAAAAGTGTGGAAGCTTGTAAAACAGCTGAATGATGAGGGTACAGAAAGGAACACCAAAATTACACTGAAGAAGGATGGAAACATTCTAACAGGTAAACATGCAGCAAATTACTTTGCAGACTCCTTTGCAAATGACAATAATATTGAAATTAGCCTAGAAAAACGACAAGAGACCCGTTTAAAACAACAAAATGCAAGACAAGAAGAGACCACACATGAAGTAATGGAAACACCCATTACACAAAGAGAGCTAGAGCTGGCAATATCCAAATTAAAAATGAAAAAGTCACCAGGCAATGATGGAGTGTCCAATGAAATGATTAAGAACTTGGGAACTGCAGCTAAAGCAAAACTACTGCAGATCTACAACATTTGCTGGATCACAGGTAGAGTGCCACAGGCATGGAGAGAAGCAATTATGATACCATTACTAAAGCCAGGAAAAGATGGTTCAATGACATCCAGCTATAGACCAATCAGCCTTACAAGCTGTTTGTGTAAAACAATGGAACGTATAATCAATCTCAGACTGCAGTGGTACCTGGAAAGTGAAAATCTCCTTGTCCCACAACAAGCAGGCTTTAGACAGTGTTACTCTACCGAAGATCAAGCAACCTATCTTTCCCAGGAAATTGAAGATGCGTTTCAAGAAAAGAAACTGGTACTAGCAGCATGGATAGACCTAAAGAAAGCATTTGATAAGGTATGGAAGGAAGGGCTTTTGAAGAAACTGAGAAATTATGGAGTAAATGGCAGGATGTACAAATGGGTCAAAGCATACCTGCATAACAGGAGAGCCAGAGTGCAACTGGATGGTCTTAAGAGTAAGAAGGTCTTATTGCGCCAGGGCGTTCCACAAGGAGGGGTACTATCTCCAACGCTTTTTCTGATCTACATCAATGACCTAGTTACTGAACTACCACATGGCATCAAAGTGGCAATGTATGCAGATGACTTGGTAATGTGGTGCACAGAGGAGTATGCAACAGTGGCCTCCAAATTGCTACAAAGAGCTATGAATGCACTGAATTCATGGACAAATAGATGGCGTATCAGCATTAATACAGACAAATGCAGTACTACACTTTTCACACTCTCCCCAAAACGAAAAGCAGGAGCCATCTACATAAACAATGAGCCTGTGAAAGAAGACATACAAGCTACATATCTCGGAGTTACATTTGATAACAAACTATCTTGGAAACAGCAGATAAATAAGGCAACCCAAAAAGCAAGGAGGAAATTGGCTATTCTAAGAAAGTTGTGTGGAACCACATGGGGTGCGAGTGGGAAAATACTCAGTAAAGTTTACCAACAGAGTATACGCCCACATTTAGAATATGGATCATCCGCATGGTGCTCAGCATCAAACACCACATTGCAAGAACTGGATAAAGTACAAAACCAGGCACTTAGGGTCATCACAGGAGCAATGAAATCAACACCAATATTGGAGATGGAGAAATTGTGGAGGATACCAGCACTGAGAGAACGGAGAGACACAAAGGTGCTGATACAGGCAGAAAAATTTGTATGCATGCCGAGACATCCAATGAAGGACAGATTCCAAAATCTTGCATTGGGACGACTTAAGAGAAGTAGCTTTATCCACCAAGCCAAGCGTATTAGTAGACAAACACCAGACATGCCAAGAGTTGTTAAACCCCTTCTGCCCATACCAGAACAGACTCCCTGGACAGATGAATCAGGATTATCAGTTCAAATACTGACAGAAGTGAAAGGAATAGTTGACAAAGAGGAACAAAATAGTCTACAGCGAAAAACAATAACTCTCAGTTTCGTGGATGAAGAATACCCACAAGACCTATGGATCCGTGTGTACACAGATGGATCAGCACAGAATGCAGTAAAGAATGGGGGAGCAGGTGCATATATAGAGTACCCAAATAACACTAGGGATATGAATAAAATAGCAACAGGGAAATATTGTCACAATTATGATGCAGAAATACAAGCAATAAAGTTGGCAATAGAAAAACTGCTGAACAGTAATCTTAGCCCACAGCCTGTAGTGTTTTTGACAGATGCAAGATCAGTACTCCAGGCACTACAATCCAGAAAATTACCACATCTGCAGACCTTATTGACTGAACTCTGCAAGCACCACAGGGTTGCCCTGCAGTGGATCCCGTCTCACTGTGGAATACCAGGAAATGAGAAAGCAGATCAGTTGGCAAAGGAAGGTTCAACAGGCACACAACTAGATACACCAGTTACATACCATCATAAGAAACAGATAATCAAATCAATCAGAGGACCACGGCCCCAAATCAGGATGCCTTTCATAATATGAATAGATATGAACAAGTTATCATTATACGACTAAGAACAGGACACAATCGACTCCATAGTCACATGTATACAAAATTCAAGATCGGCACATCAACTACTTGTACATGTGGACAGGCACCCCAGACTGCTGAACACATACTTCAAGACTGCACTGAATATAGTAGACTGAGGAAAATCCATTGGCCCATAGATGCAACACTACAGACAAAACTATATGGGCCACTGCAAGAATTACAAAAGACAGTAAAATTTATACAGGAAACAACATTGCAGATATAGACAATACTTCAGGCGAACGAAAGATAGATAGATAGATCTGGCAAGGGGAAGGTACGAGACAGAAAGAAAAGACTAAAGACATATAACATCGAAAGGTAAGTGAACCCACGACAACATGCACCATCAAGCCAAGTAGATTCCCTAACCTGGCTTGCTAGACATGTGGGGAATATGGTGTTAATGACCGTATTTTTATATATCCACTGGTATTTGACTGGTACATTTCCATAATTCTATGTTAGTGATTTTGTCCTGCCATTTCCATCCTTTTATTCTACGTAAGCATCCATTAATGAAAGTCTGTATCTTCGTGATTGTCAATTTTGTTGTTCTCCATGTTTCACAGCCATATAATAGGACCGCCTTAACATTTGAGTTGAAAATTTTTATTTTAGTATTTAATCTAATTTCTTTGGATTTCCATATGTTTCCCAGTGCAACAAAAGCTCCTCTTGCTTTTGATATTCTTATTTTGGTATCATTTTCTGTTCTTCCCTCTTTATCTATATTACTGCCCAGATATATGTAAGATTGTACATCTAAGAGAGGTAATTCTCCTAGTTTTATTTGGTTATTGCCAACTGTATTAATTCTCATAATGATGGACAAAATCACTAACATAGAATTATGGAAATGTACCAGTCAAATACCAGTGGATAAAGAGATACAGCGAAGACGATGGCGCTGGATTGGACGCACACTACGGAAGCCAACAGAGAGTATTACACAACATGCCCTTTTTTGGAATCCCCAGGGGAAAAGACAAAGAGGAAGACCAAGGAATTCTTGGAGAAGACAGACAGAAGCAGAGATTTAGATGATGGGGAAGACATGGAATGATCTTAAAAGAATGGCAAAAAACAGAACGACTTGGAAAGTATTTGTTGAAGACCTGTGCTCCACAGGAAGCTAAAAAGGTATAAGAAGAAGAAGACCGTATTTTTCTGACCACGGCACATTTTGGGTGATGTGGTCGGTATCACGCCAGGCTGCTTTTACTTCCCCCCAAAAAATCTCTGGCAGCTATTCTTTTTAGAGATGGGTAAACCCCAGAACCCTGTCGGGTTGAAAAGAAAACCCTGATCGAACCCGGGCACTTCTGATAAGGAAGCGAGTACATTAGCCACATCAAGACAAGAGATACAAAGTAAATTGGCTCTCCATGGTAGCCAAACTTCGATGTGATGACGGCACCCAATGAATAAATGGCGCTCCATGGTAGCCAACCTTCGATGTGGAGACGGCACCCAATGAATGAATAACGCTCCATGGTAACCAACCTTCGAAGTGGAGACGGCACCCAATAAATGAATAACGCTCCATGGTAACCAACCATCGATGTGGAGACGGCACCCAATGAATGAATAACGCTCCATGGTAACCAACCTTCGAAGTGGAGACGGCACCCAATAAATGAATAACGCTCCATGGTAACCAACCATCGATGTGGAGACGGCACCCAATGAATGAATAACGCTCCATGGTAACCAACCATCGATGTGGAGACGGCACCCAATGAATGAATAACGCTCCATGGTAACCAACCTTCGATGTGGAGACGGCACCAAATAAATGAATAACGCTCCATGGTAACCAACCATCGATGTGGAGACGCCACCCAATAAATGAATAACGCTCCATGGTAGCCAACCTTCGATGTGGAGGCGGCATCCAATGAATGAATAACGCTCCATGGTAGCCAACCTTCGATGTGGAGACGGCACCCAATGAATTAATAACGCTCCATGGTAGCCAACCTTCGATGTGGAGACGGCACCCAATGAATTAATAACGCTCCATGGTAGCCAACCTTCGATGTGGAGACGGCACCCAATGAACGAATAACGCTCCATGGTAGCCAACCTTCGATGTGGAGACATCACCCAATGAATTAATAACGCTCCATAGTAGCCAACCTTCGATGTGGAGACGGCACCCAATGAACGAATAACGCTCCATGGTAACCAACCTTCGATGTGGAGACAGCACCCAATGAATGAATAACGTTCCATGGTAGCCAACCTTCGATGTGGAGACGGCACCCAATGAACGAATAACGCTCCATGGTAACCAACCTTCGATGTGGAGGCGGCACCCAATGAATGAATAACGCTCCATGGTAACCAACCTTCGATGTGGAGACGGCACCCAATGAATGAATAACGCTCCATGGTAACCAACCTTCGATGTGGAGACGGCACCCAATGAATGAATAACGCTCCATGGTAACCAACCTTCGATGTGGAGACGGCACCCAATGAATGAATAACGCTCCTTGATAGCCAACCTTCGATGTGGAGACGGCACCCAATGAACGAATAACGCTCCATGGTAACCAACCTTCAATGTGGAGACAGCACCCAATGAATTCAGTAATATTTTAATTTAATATATATAAATTCAGATGTACTCAGTAATCGACCTGAAAGTAGACACACTTAGTTGAGTTAGACTCCTACCAGGATGCAACACAATGTTTACTCGAGTGACTTCCGGGTCCAGTCCATGGTCAGGGGAGACAAGCAAAGAGCCATTGTCATCTACCAGGCATGTCGTAAAAGGAGACTGGGGTCATGGTCTTCGTTGATGATAGGTAGTTTGTGCATCTAAGATACAGCCATCTTAAGTGATGTTGTTAGTGTGTGGTGGACGTGCTTTTGTTAGTGTGTGGTGGACGTGCTTTTGTTAGTGTGTGGTGGACGTACTTTTGTTAGTGTGTGGTGGACGTGCTTTTGTTAGTGTGTGAGAGACGTGCTTTTGTTAGTGTGTGGTGGACGTGCTTTTGTTAGTGTGTGAGAGACGTGCTTTTGTTAGTATGTGGTGGACGTGCTTTTGTTAGTGTGTGAGGGACGTGTTTTTGTTAGTGTGTGGTGGACATGCTTTTGTTAGTGTGTGGTGGGCATGCTTTTGTTAGTGTGTGGTGGACGTGTTTTTGTTAGTGTGTGGTGGACATGCTTTTGTTAGTGTGTGGTGGACATGCTTTTGTTAGTGTGTGAGGGACGTGCTTTTGTTAGTGTGTGAGGGACGTGCTTTTGTTAGTGTGTGGTAGACATGCTTTTGTTAGTGTGTGGTGGACATGCTTTTGTTAGTGTGTGAGGGACGTGCTTTTGTTGGTGTGTGGTGGACGTGCTTTTGTTAGTGTGTGGTGGACGTGCTTTTGTTAGTGTGTGGTGGATGTGCTTTTGGTAGTGTGTGGTGGACGTGCTTTTGTTAGTGTGTGGTGGACGTGCTTTTGTTAGTGTGTGGTGGACGTGCTTTTGTTAGTGTGTGGTGGACGTGCTTTTGTTAGTGTGTGAGGGACGTGCTTTTGTTAGTTTGTGGTGGACGTGCTTTTGTTAGTGTGTGGTGGACGTGCTTTTGTTAGTGTGTGGGGGACGTGCTTTTGTTAGTGTGTGGTGGACGTGCTTTTGTTAGTGTGTGGTGGACGTGCTTTTGTTAGTTTGTGGTGGACGTGCTTTTGTTAGTGTGTGGTGGACGTGCTTTTTGTTAGTGTGTGGTGGACGTGCTTTTGTTAGTGTGTGGTGGACGTGCTTTTGTTAGTGTGTGGTGGACGTGCTTTTGTTAGTGTGTGGTGGACGTGCTTTTGTTAGTGTATGGTAGACGTGCTTTTGTTAGTGTGTTTGTGGGAGAGGGGGGCGTGCTCTATACTGGGGAACACCCTGAGAAGGGGATCCGAGCACATATGGAGTTGCTCGCCGAGCTATGAAATATTTTTGGCACATAGATTTAACTAGGGAACAGACATATATAACTGTAGTGCTGCGGTAAAGCTGGTCGCAGGAACCAAGTTATATTTTACCCACGGAGCTAGTTTCATTGCAGCCTGAAATTCCCCACATTCGCTTCACCACTTGTCACAGCATTTCCCAAAATGTATCGGGAAATTCCGTTAACAAAGTTACATAGATAACAATTTCAAAACTCCTTAGTTGTCTCTTACGACATGAGTGCCAAGTGACAGTTGCTCTATTCTTTTCTCCCCACCCCACGATGGGGGCCAATGGAACAAGTGGGGTGTAACATACACACCTACAAATATGGTGACGGCTTTATGAAAATGGAGAATACAAAATAGTTGAAAGTTTAGGCCCACATGCGGCCATCTTCAGATAATAGGGACAACAGAAACAGACAAGGAAATGAAGATATACTCGACTATTTGTTCTGGGGTAATAACCCTAATTCTACAAAGAAGAAAGATGTTAAACGATAAGAAAATATGTCAGGATTTTTACCTCTTCATTCTAAGATCATATTTTATTAAGAGTATATTCTATTAAGAGTATATTTTATTAAGAGCATATTTTATTAAGAGCATATTTTTAACAAGAGCATATTTTTTAAGAGTATATTTTTAAGAGCATATTTTAATAAGAGCATATTTTAATAAGAGCATATTTAAATATGAGCATATTTTATTAAGAGTATATTTTATTAAGAGCATATTTTATTAGAGCTTATTTTATTAAGAGCACATTTTAATAAGAGCATATTTAAATATGAGCATATTTTATTAAGAGCTTATTTTATTGAGAAATTATATTTTATCAGGAGCATATTTTATTAAGAGCATATTTTATTAATTATTAAGAGTATATTTTAATTATTAAGATTAAATTTTATTAAGAGTATATTTTAATTATTAAGAGTATATTTTATTAAGAGTATATTTTATTAAGAGTATATTTTATTAAGAGTATATTTTATTAAGAGTATATTTTAATTATTAAGAGTATGTTTTATTAAGAGTATATTTTAATTATTAAGAGTATATTTTAATTATTAAGAGTTTATTTTAATTTTAAGAGTATATTTTATTAAGAGTATATTATTATTAAGAGTATATTTTAATTATTAAGAGTATGTTTTATTAAGAGTATATTTTAATTATTAAGAGTATATTTTATTAAGAGTATATTTTAATTATTAAGAGTATATTTTAATTATTAAGAGCATATTTTATTAAGAGTATATTTTAATTATTAAGAGCATATTTTATTAAGAGTATATTTTAATTATTAAGAGTATATTTTAATTATTAAGAGTATATTTTATTAAGGTTAGTCTTGCTGAGATGTCGAGCTAATATAGAGATAAGAGAAATGGCAACCAATGATCTCATCTATAACTAGGAAGAGAAGATGTACACGTGCTAAGAAAGACCAGGAAGATCTAAAAAAGGCACTAAGAAAAACACTTATAAGAGATGCAAAGATAGAAGACATAGACTCATTAGATAAGATTGAACTTGTCGCTAAGAATAGTTATGGGTGGCGAAAAGCACAAGCCCATTGCAACGTTTAACGGCACTGGAATGACCCAGAACACGAAGTAGAGTTTTTTTTTTTTCCCGTCGCCAGCTTCCCTAGAGACTGGATTTTGTGAGTTAATTCGTTTTTCCCTGGCAGCCGTGTGCACAGGGGTTCCTTGTCGGCACAGACAGATAACTCCGTCTTCGGAGGTGCTGATATTTTTTCCGATCATTAGTAATTGACGTTTCAAGCCGGGCCTCGCTGCGGAGACCAGGACGGTACAGAGAAATCATAAATAAAAATCCCAACAAAGGCGGGATTTGAACCCACAACCTCTCAGTCTCGAAACCGGCGTGTTGCCACTAGACTAACCAGTCCCCCGTAGTAGAGTATATGTTTATTTTATTGTTTGTGTTGTCCCTATATTCTGAAGAAGGCTGCATGTAGGCCGACGCGTCAAATATTCTGTATTGTCCTTTTTTGTAAAGCTGTCACCTTCCTTGTAGGGGTGTATGTTACATCTCATCACTTGATCCAGAGGTGACCAACTTAAGGTTGACCAAGGGTCGGGTTATAGTTGAGGCCAGGACTATAGGCCAAACTTAAGAGTATTGTTAACAATTACATGGTGTGATTTAGTAGTTGTAGCCTCCGTCAGTCATAGTTGACTGCGGATTTTTCAGCGCCACAAGAAATGTCGATGCTCAGATGTCGAAGACTAAGATGGTTGGGTTATGTCCATCGAATGGAAGAAAAACGCATCCCCAAGCAAATACTATATGGTGAACTAACACACGAAAAAGGACAAATCGGCAGACCTAAACTACGATATAGAGATATATGTAAATCATCTCTGAATGACTTCTCTATCTATGAAAATGACTGGGAACATCTGGCAAGTGATCGCACATCATGGAGAGCATGTATAAGGAATGGTATAACATCACTTGAGACTGTGCTAAGGCAAAACTAAGAATAGAAAATACTCATGAAAAAGGATGGAAAACCCTGTGGACCATTGGGCCTGACTTGTTCATTCTGTGGCCGTGTGTGTTTGTCAAACATTTGTAGAATTAGCTACGAGAGAAGCTGTTCGACAAAATAAAACCTCAAAAAAATACACAATAGCCTCCTCCACTAGACCGTCTGACAAGGTGAAAAGGGCCATATATATATATATATATATATATATATATATATATATATATATATATATATATATATATATATATATATATTATTGTTATTTCTGTCTTTTCTTTCTCCGTGTATTCTCTTTTTTCTATGAATCTGTGTGTTTCTTGCTTGAGTTGGAGCTTTAGAGTGTGTTTGCGGTCTGTAGCTATGTCTTCCCAGGCTGCAGGGTTTATGTTCAGAGTCTTCACGTTTACACACGTCTACAAATCAAAGTTTTGGGCGCCCCCTAGTTCTTTTACCATCTGCTAGTTGTCCATAAAGTATATCTTTTGGTATCCGGCCATCTTTCATACAGTGTACGTGACCAAGCCAGCGTAACCTACCTTGATTGAGTACGTTGAGATTTACTCATAAATAAGTCATTCTTGCACTTTGGCGACATATTGTATAATTTGTAACAAGTAATAAAAAAAAAGCAAAGTACCCCAAATGGCGTATATGGAATATGGTGTTAGTGACCATCAATTTTACAGATCCTCGGCACATGATTTTTGGGGTAATGTTGTCGGTATTACGCCCGTGCCGCTTTACTTTCCCAGAAAGAAAAAAATCCGGTACCCATTTAAGGATGAGTGAACCGGAAACCGTCGGTTGGGATCGAACCCTACTTCTTGTCCTTTGTAGTCCAGTTCACTAACCACTGAGTTATCGCGGCTTCCGTTTGTAACAAGACATTCATTTATTTGTTTAAAAATTACCTTCATATTATTTCTTTTAAACGACCAGAACTTTGGTTTTTACTTATCATCATCATCATGTGCCATACCGGTTGGCGCAGGCGATTATGTCCTTCTACAATATTTCATCCACAGTGCATCGTATCAATTTATTAATATTTATTTTATGTATAGATATTTAATATAGTAGTTTATGTGGATACTTCAAAGGCCAAGAAAAATAGACTGACAGGCCGCCATCTCTGGATTAAACTATCGACTTTATAAAGCGCAAACAAATCAAGTGCGACAAGAAACTTCTACACGCGTGTACTTAACTCTCGTGATTGACAAGATGCTAGCCCCGCCTTTCTTCGTCTGTGATCACTCCCCACCCTGAAGACCGTCCTTAAAAATGTATCAAATTGGTATAGTTGTACTATTTGCTTCTTTCAGTCCAATATGTCCGACTTCAGCACATTTATATTACAGGGTTTGCCTTCTATTTATAATTTGTACTCACTCCACTGGTCTGGTTAGTCTGCTTCTAGCATGCATTGATCTTCATTTTGAAGCTACGTTTATTTGATTGGCTACAGCTTTCTGTGACTAACTTAGACTACGTTTATAAGATATGATATTACTTTCTGAGATTACCTTAGACTACTTTTATCCGATTGGGTATTACCTTCTGAGATTACCTTAGACTACTTTTGTCCGATTAGGTATTACTTTCTGAGATTACCTTAGACTACGAGATTTATTTATCTAATAACATTAGATTTATGAGATTACATTTGACTACGCTTATATGATTGGGTATTACTTTCTGAGATTACCTTAGACTACTTTTATATGATTGGGTATTACTTTATGAGATTACCTTAGACTACGTTTATATGATTTGGTATTATTTAATACAAGTACATGGACAACTAAGTAAGAAAGTCAGAATCGAACAAAGTGTCCCACAAGGTGGAGTCCTATCCCCAACACTCTTTTTAATTTTCATAAATGACATCGTAATGGACATTCCACCCAGAATACACTCAGCAATGTACGCAGACGACCTGGCGATATGGGCACGTGAAGAATCTATGTCAGTGGCTAAGCTCCAGAATGCAAGATGCCCTAGGGAAACTTGAAAACTGGATGAAAACCTGGTTACTGCCAATTAAGGAAAAAAAACTACATACACAATTTTCAGCCTATCAAGAAACACACTCTCTGCAAATCTGAAGATAAAAAACCATGCACTTCCTATTGACCAAAAGCCAACATATCTTGGCGTCACCATGAATTGCAGAATGGCATGGATAAATCAGATAGACTGAGCAAGGAAAAAAGCCAGAAAACAAACAAATATTATGAAGAAATTGGCAGGAACGGACTGGGGGGCAGACAGCAATATTTTGAAAAGACTATACATAGGAAGAGTCAGACCAGTTCTAGAGTATGGAGTCACAACCTGGGCTATGGCTTCAAAATCACACCTTAGCAAAATTAACAGAACACAAAACCAAGCTGCCCATATCATCACTGGTGCTATGAAATCTACACCTATCGTGACTCTAGAAACAGTAACAGGTTTACAACCCTTAGAAGACAGACGGAAAACTAAAGTAATGCAACAAGCGGAGAAATATGAAAGGCTCCTTAGCACCCCATGCACCAAAGAATAACTGGTTTCGGAAAAGTAAGACTAAAGAGGAGCAACTTCGCTGCAATCTCCAAAGAACTGGCAACTAGTGACCCAAACAATGCCGAAACCCTTATACCCATCTGATATGGCTCCTCATGGGAAACAGAAAATACCAGAACTTAAGGAAGACATAATATTAATCATGAAAAAAGGCACACAAACAAAGAGAGAAAAAACGTGGCAGAAAAACACACAAACAGTAACTACCCACAAGGCTCCAGGTCACACATATACACAGATGGCTCCGCTACAAATGCCACCAGATATGGAGGAGGTGTGTTCCTGAGGCTGAAAAAACAGAATGAGATCACCAAGTCAATAGCTACTGGGAAATTCTCAAACAACTATAAAGCAGAAACTGAAGCCCTCAAAGATGCTGCAAAACTGGTTATCCAACACAAAAATAACTTGCACAAGAAATTTGTGATACTGACTGATGCACTGTCAGTCCTAGCAGCTCTAAAAACCACCAGGGACAGTGAGCTCGATGACTTGAGAACAACCCTAGACCAAATATGCAATAACTTCCAGAGAGTGGTCATCCAATGGATGCCATCACACTGTAGCGGAAACGAACACGCAGACAAATTAGCTAAAGAGGGAGGGAGATTACCACAAGAGAATCATCTAGTCAGCTAAGATGAAGCCAAATCCATCATCAAAGGTCAGTTCCTTGAAAAATGGAAACGAGAACACCCAAAGTATAACGAGAGGGACGGATACCACCAACTATCAAGGAGGGATCAAGTCATCATATTTCGCCTAAGCACTGGTCACAACAGAATGAGAAACCACATGTTCAACAAACTCAAAATAGGTACTACCAGCCAATGCCACTGTACACTGGATAACATGACAACAAAACATGTTCTACAGGACTGCCTCCAGTACACAGACTTGAGAAGGACAATGTGGTCCACGTCCACCTCCCTGGAAGAGAAACTATACGGGGCAACCGAATCACTTAAACAGACAGCTGCCTTCATAAGAGAGTCCGCAATCCTAGTATGAATGAGCCATGATCGCAGAAGAAGAAGAAGAAGAAGAAGTATTACTTTATGAGATTACCTTAGACTACTTTTAAATGATTTAGTATTACTTTATGAGATTACCTTAGACTACTTTTAAATGATTTAGTATTACTTTATGAGATTACCTTAGACTACTTTTAAATGATTTAGTATTACTTTATGAGATTACCTTAGACTACTTTTAAATGATTTAGTATTACTTTATGAGATTACCTTAGACTACATTTATACGATTAGATATTACTTTTTAGTAAACTAAGCAATGTTTACTTTTAATACCATGATAAATGTTATTGCAGCGAGTTGTTATTGAGCGAAAATGTATTCAGGGATTGAACATAAATGTTTGTCCACAGTTCGTTAACCTTCGCTGTAGATAAAGTCGTTAATTTGATGGCTTAGTTTGTGACATTAGTAGCTAAGGACCTAATGTGTGCAAACGGATGGCATTGGCAAGGATCATTTTGAATCTATGAAGTGGGCTCATTTTGTGTTTAACTCAAAAGCATATGTGCTTTTTAACCAAAGAACTTTTTTTTGGGACTCAATGAAGATATCCCCGATGAAAGAATAAATTGTACTATTAGTCCCATAAATGATTCGCTTCCAGAGGTTTATGATGTAAACAAAGCAGTTTTGTCATTGCAAGTGAATAATGGCCACACCTATAATTGGTCAGGATTGGGTAGCAGCAGCAGTTTTATAGCGAACACAGAAAACATCACAGGATTGTGCTGTTCTGAAACAGCTATGCCATGCTACCCTAGAATTGCCTTTAATGGGATTACTGTGACCACAAACCACTCTCCATGTGTGTGCCACGCATTTACACCCCTGAAAGAAATTCAGAATATAGCAACATCATGTGCCGTCTGTGATATTAATGACCACATACCAGGAGCCTCCACTATGATTGATACAACTGTTGCACCAAGCACTTCATCAGCAAAGCCATATCTATGGAATGTTCATCTGACATTGTTCTTGAATGATGTCCAAGTTAATGAGACATCAGAATCGTGTGGCGGCAGCTACAAGAAGGGAGCGGAGAACATCATCAATTGTGTTTTTACTAACTACAGGTCATGTGACTTCTGTTGGATTGGAAATGATAACTTACCATCACTGTGTGTCTATATGTTTGGAATTGGAGTCATCAATGATGGCCTAACATCATAAAGTGCTACGACGATCATCATTTTCGGGAGGACGTAAACTCCCATGGTATATGGTGGATAGGCGGCAGGAACCATTGAAGGCTATGTCTGAAAAGTGTTCCTTCTTGCAGTTTCCTCATATTCCAAGTCCGGCTTATTGCAGGAGCTACTGAGTTAAGTGCTCTGTGCACACCGTGAGCTGTGTGTCTCATCCGTTTTGATCCTGCTTCGATATCCCGCTTGTTTACGATGAATGATGATATCGTATGACGGGGAACAGTTGGCTGTGTTCACTTTCTGCGCGGTTTCGCCTTATGTCTTTTGACGTGTGCTGAGACTGCTACGATGGGGACTACAGTTACCTTTCTTTGTTTGGGAGATGAGTTAGTAATTCGGATGATTCCACTGGCACGGGCGGTTTAGCAATTATGGATTTTAATTCGTTTGCTGTGAGACCGAGGCCTTCCATAGCCAATAACAATAACAATATTACTTTATGAGATTACATTAGACTACCTTTATCCGATTAGATATTACTTTATGAGATTACATTAGACTACTTCTATCCGAATAGATATTACTTTATGAGATTACATTAGACTACTTCTATCCGATTAGATATTACTTTATGAGATTACATTAGACTACTTTTATACGATTAGATATTACTTTATGAGATTACATTAGACTACTTTTATCCGATTAGATATTACTTTATGAGATTACATTAGACTACTTCTATCCGATTAGATATTACTTTATGAGGTTACATTAGACTACTTCTATCCGATTAGATATTACTTTATGAGATTACATTAGACTACTTTTATACGATTAGATATTACTTTATGAGATTACATTAGACTACTTTTATCCGATTAGATATTACTTTATGAGATTACATTAGACTACTTTTATCCGATTAGATATTACTTTATGAGATTACATTAGACTACTTCTATCCGATTAGATATTACTTTATGTGATTACCTTCAAAATGTGCATGACGAGGGAGAAGTAGAAACGCATCACTAACGGGGGCTGAGACATCATCTGGGCTGAAAGCGGTTAGCAGCAGCTCATAGCTGCCAATTTGTGACAGGATCAGCGAACAATAGTTGACCAAGATCTTACTACTTCCTGGTGGCTATGGAAACACTCACTAGTCTTGTCAGTCGAGCGGAGATCAAGATGGAAGGCAGTCCTGTTCTCACAAATCCTGAGTTGATTTGCATGTGTCGAACTAAAAGTTTAGGTGTGGAAAGAGTCAAGACAAAGAAATGCACATAATTGCAACAAAATATTAAGCTGCGATGAAGTTATTAGTGAGGAGAAATGAAAAAATATATATCTAGAAAACATATATATCTAGAAAAAAAATAGATACCTAGAAAAAAAATAGATATCTAGAAAAAAAATATATATCTAAGGGGGGGGGGGGGAATATATATATATCTAGAAAAAAAAAAGATATCTCGAAAAAAATATATATCTAGAAAAAAAAGGATCCTAAAAAAGGGGTTATATCTAGAAAAAGCACGTCCAGCACGACGTTTCGGCGCAATAGGCCTTCAACAGGAACAAAAATTCAAATGGCGTACAAATACCTCCTTAAAATAAATAATTAAAAAATCGAACTAGAAGGTGAAATGAAAGGAAAATAAGATTAATGTCTTCCCTGTAAGATCTGATGTGGAAAGAACGGAAGTGCTCACGGTGTTCGTGTACACATTTTATACCGCTTTTTTTTCTTTTGTTTTCTATATATTTATTTCATTTACCAGGAAAAATCACTAACTTAAAATTGTTGGAATGTACCAGTCAAATACTAGTGGACAAAGAGATACAGCGATGGCGCTGGATAGGGCACGTACTGCGGAAACCAACTTAAAGTATTACACGACAGGTCTTTTTTGGAATCCCCAGGAGAAGAGACAAAGAGGAAGACCAACATATTCTTGGAGAAGACAGGCTGAAGCAGAGATGAAGATGATGGAGAAGAGATGGAATTATCTTAAAAGAATAGAAAGAAACAGGATGGCTAAGAAAGTGTTTCTTGAAGACCTATGCTCCACAGGGATCTGAAAATGTTTGTTGAAGACCTATGCTCCACAGGGATCTGAAAATGTCAGACAATTTGTTTTGAATTCGTTCCACGCTATACCAAGTATTTTCCTTAGACATTTATTTTCGAATGCCTTCAACTTTGTTTCTATATCTCTTGTTGTTTTCCAGCTTTCACACGCATACGTAAGGGAGCTTAAAGTGTTTGTTGAAGACCTATGCTCCACAGGAGCTTAGGACGTTACAGGAGTAACGTAAACTTACCATTACTTCTGTTTTTTTCTGTCTTACGTTACAGGAGTAACGTTACAGGAGTAACGTAAACTTACCATTACTTCTGTTTTTTCTGTCTTACGTTACAGGAGTAACGTTACAGGAGTAACGTTACAGGAGTAACGTAAACTTACCATTACTTCTGTCTTTTTCTGTCTTACGTTACAGGAGTAACGTAAACTTACCATTACTTCTGTCTTTTTCTGTCTTACGTTACAGGAGTAACGTAAACTTACCATTACTTCTGTCTTTTTCTGTCTTACGTTACAGGAGTAACGTAAACTTACCATTACTTCTGTCTTTTTCTGTCTTACGTTACAGGAGTAACGTAAACTTACCATTACTTCTGTCTTTTTCTGTCTTACGTTACAGGAGTAACGTAAACTTACCATTACTTCTGTCTTTTTCTGTCTTACGTTACAGGAGTAACGTAAACTTACCATTACTTCTGTCTTTTTCTGTCTTACGTTACAGGAGTAACGTAAACTTACCATTACTTCTGTCTTTTTCTGTCTTACGTTACAGGAGTAACGTAAACTTACCATTACTTCTGTCTTTTTCTGTCTTACGTTACAGGAGTAACGTAAACTTACCATTACTTCTGTTTTTTCTGTCTTACGTTACAGGAGTAACGTTACAGGAGTAACGTAAACTTACCATTACTTCTGTCTTTTTCTGTCTTACGTTACAGGAGTAACGTAAACTTACCATTACTTCTGTCTTTTTCTGTCTTACGTTACAGGAGTAACGTAAACTTACCATTACTTCTGTCTTTTTCTGTCTTACGTTACAGGAGTAACGTAAACTTACCATTACTTCTGTCTTTTTCTGTCTTACGTTACAGGAGTAACGTAAACTTACCATTACTTCTGTCTTTTTCTGTCTTACGTTACAGGAGTAACGTAAACTTACCATTACTTCTGTCTTTTTCTGTCTTACGTTACAGGAGTAACGTAAACTTACCATTACTTCTGTCTTTTTCTGTCTTACGTTACAGGAGTAACGTAAACTTACCATTACTTCTGTCTTTTTCTGTCTTACGTTACAGGAGTAACGTAAACTTACCATTACTTCTGTTTTTTCTGTCTTACGTTACAGGAGTAACGTTACAGGAGTAACGTAAACTTACCATTACTTCTGTCTTTTTGCTATTGAACTGAATTAAGGGGACAAGAAGTTGGGTTTCCACAATCTCAAAAAGGTATCGTATTTATTTCCAGGAAAGAAGAACACTACAGACGTCACGTCGACAACGTTGTTTCAAAATGACATAAGAGTAATTCAATTTTCTTCTGCTTCTGCGATCATGGCTCATTCTGACTAGGGTTCTGTTTCAGTGATTCGGATGCCATGTAAAGTTTCTCTTCCAGGGAGGTGGGTGTTGGCCACATTGACCTCCTCAGGTCTGTGTACTAGGGGCAATCCTGTAGAACATGTTTTGTTGTCATGTTATCCAGGGTACAGTGGCATAGTCTTAATAGGAAAAATACAGATACACAAGGTATTTCCGAGCTGTGATCGCAGCCTTATGCTATAGTCATGAGAACACCTGCACGTAAGACATTGTCCACGATAGCTAATGTTTTAGTTAGTCCAACACTTTCCAAGTTGTTCTGTTTTTTGCCATTCTTTTAAGATCATTCCATGTCTTCCCCATCATCTTCATCTCTGCTTCCATCTGTCTTTTCCAAGAATTCCTTGGTCTTCCTCGTTGTCGTTTCCCCCTGGGGATTCCAAAAAGGGCCCGTTGTGTAATACTCTCAGTTGGCTTCCGCAGTGTGTGTCCTATCCAGCGCCATCATCTTCGCTGTATCTCTTTATCCACTGGTATTTGACTGGTACATTTCCATAATTCTATGTTAGTGATTTTGTCCTGCCATTTCCATCCTTTTATTCTGCGTAAGCATCCATTAAAAAGGGAGCTCTTAAAAAACATCAGAAAGAAGCAATCAACATTTTTCGGGCACATCATGAGAAGAGGAAAGTTGGAATACTTGGTTACAACTGGCAAAATAAAAGGAAAGAGACATCGCGGACGACAAAGAGAGAAAATAATGGATAGCTTGGTGTCATGGCATGGAAAACAGTCAACAACAGAACTGATACGATGCACTGTAGATAGAAGATTGTGGAGGGACCAGATCGCCAACGCCAACCGGCATGGTACATGATGATGACATGAAGCATCAATTAATGAAAGTCTGTATCTTTTCGGGATTGTCAATTTTGTTGTTCTCCGTGTTTCACAGCCATATAAAAGAACCGACTTAACATTTGAGTTGAAAATTTTTATTTTTGTATTTAACCTAATTTCTTTGGATTTCCATATGTTTCCCAGTGCAATGAAAGCCCCTCTTGCTTTTGATATCCTTATTTTGGTATCATTTTCTGTTCCTTCCTCTTTATCTATATTACTGCCCAGATATATGTAAGATTGTACATCTAATAGAGGTATTTCTCCTAATTTTATTTGGTTATTGCCAACTGTATTAATTCTCATAATGTTGGTCTTATCTCTATTTATCTTCAGTTCCAGCTGTTGTGATCTCTCATCAAGTATGCTCATTTTATCCTGCATCTGTTGATGGCTGTGTGATAGGAGAGCTATGTCATCAGCAAAGTCTAAATCATCAAGTTGCTTGGTCAGTGACCACTGGATCCCATTTCTGTTGTTTTGAGTTATTTTCATAATCCAATCTGTGGCCAGTAGAAAGAGAAATGGAGACAGAAGGCATCCTTGCCTTACTCCTGTTCTTATTTCAAATGCTTCTGTAAGCTGTCCTTCATGCACCACACTACATTTTGTTCCTTCATACATTGTTTTTATCAGGTTTTTATGGATGTTATATCAGGATCTTTATGGGGATTCCGCAATGACTCAGCAACTTCCAAAGCATTCTTCTGTCTAAACTACCAAATGCCTTTTCGTAATCTGTGAATCCAATAAAAAGTGGGGATTTTAGTTCTAAACTTTGTTCAACTATTATACGTAGAGTAGTTATTTCATCAGCACATGATCTGTTCATCCTAAAACCTGCTGGTTCATCTCTCAAGTGTTTCTCTATAGCCTCCTTTAGTCTTTCCAGAATGATTCTTCTTAATATTTTTCCTGGCATTGATAGTAGCATAATTCCCCTATAATTTGTGCACTCCTGTAAACTTCTTTTCTTTGGTAGTTTGATCATATAACCTTCTTTCCAGTCTTTAGGTATTTCTTCCCTCTCCCAAATTGTATCTAATAGATTATGTAGCATCTTGGTAGAGGTGTTAATATCTGCTTTGATGGCTTCCGAAGGAAGTTCATCTGGTCCTGTGGCTTTACCATTTTTTAATAGTTTGATGGCTTTCATTATTTCTTCTTTGCTTGGTTTTCACAGTTAACGTGTAACTCTTCTTCTGCTGGTAGTATATCTGGAGGATTATTTGAGTCAGGTCTGTTCAAAAGTTCTTCAAAGTGCTCTTTCCATCTCTCCATTTGTTCCCTTATATTACTAAGCAGATTTCCTTTCTTATCTTTAATAAAGGCATTGATCTGTTTGTATTTTCCATTTAATTTCTTTGTGCTGTCGTACAGTTATTTCATATTCCCTTTCCATATATCTTTTACCTGTTTCCAATGATCTTCTATATTTATTGTATTTTCTAGTTGTTGGAGTACTTGGTCTTTGTTTGATATTGTGACTGCGAATTTATCTTTAATTCCTTGTTCTTTAAGAAACCCTACAGTGAAATACTTTCTACCCTTATTCGTTGTAGCATACCTTTTTAGTTTAATTTTAAGTTTGGCTAACAGAAGATGATGATCAGAAGCTACATCTGCCCCTCTATATACTTTTACATCCTGTAAGGATGACTTAAACTTATTATTAATACATATGTGATCAATTTGATTTTCCGTTCTATGATCTGGTGACACCCATGTAGCTTTGTGCATTCTTTTATGTTGGAATATTGTTCCTCCTAGGCTCACTTGATTAAGGGCGCAGAAATTAACAAATATCTCCCCATTCTCGTTTATATCTCCAAGTCCATGTTTTCCCATAATCTCTTCGAAGCCTCTTATGTCTGATCCTACTTTAGCATTTAGGTCTCCTATCAAGATTATAACATCCTTGGCTCGTCTTGCATCCATCTGACATTGTAGCTGTTTATAGAGGTCCATATATTGTGCTTTGTTTTTTTTTCTGCTGTTGATTATTTGTTATTTTTTCCGAGTTGGAAAATTTCCAACTGAATTGATTCGCTGATTATCGCCTCGGAAGTTTCCCTCTAGAATAATATTCATTTATTATTATTTGTCTACAGTGGTATAGGCTGCTATTTCCTATTTTGAGTTTGGTTTCTCATTCTGTTGTGGGCTGTACGTAGGCGAAATATGATGACTTGATCCCTCCTTGATAGTTGGAGCTATTCATCCCTCTCGTTATACTGTGGGTGCTCTTGTTTCCTTTTTTCATGATACTGGCCTTTGATGATGAATTTGGCTTCATCGTATCTGACCAGGTGTCTTGTTGTAATATCACTTCATCCTTGGCTAGTTTGTGTGCGCATTCGACATTAAGTATATGAAAACTGCCACAAATGTTCTTGTACGTCGTAGGACAGGACTGGGTTCGTTTTTCGTGCTTTTCTAGTTAGTAGACATATTATTTGCAATGTATGCCGGGAAACTTTGTAGTTCTCAGATCCACTCCTTACTACGTTCCTTAGTATGAATCACAAACAGTCACAAACACAAGCACAGAATATGGCTTCAATTCAGATGTACGAATTCCGTAGCGCTAGCGAAGATCCTAACCCCCTCACTCGCCACTTGCTACAAGCGTGATAAGAGCTATTGTTCTTTTCTCGCCAGACCCTGATCGTGGCATTGATAGCCAAAACGCCTGTCGTTTTGTTCGAATATTTATCTATGCATCCAATCTCCTTCCTTCATTCCTCCCTCCCTCCTTCCTTACTTACCTTATCTTTCACCGTCGTTGGAGATTTGTTTTTCTGTATTTTACTCTTCTGTTGACCTCTACTGCTTGTTATATTTCATAATATTTCAAATATTCCATCTACCTATCTTTTACTCTTCTGTTGACCTCTACTGCTTGTTATATTTCATAATATTTCTAATATTCCATCTACCCATCTTTTACTCTTCTGTTGATCTCTACTGCTTGTTATATTTCATAATATTTCTAATATTCCATCTACCCATCTTTTGCTCTTCTGTTGACCTCTACTGCTTGTTATATTTCATAATATTTCTAATATTCCATCTACCCATCTTTTACTCTCCTGTTGACCTCTCCTGCTGTTATATTTCCTAATGTATCTCTTCTTCTTCTACCTTTTTAGCTCCCAGTGGAGCATAGGTCTTCAACAAACACTTTCCAAGTCGTTCTGTTTTTTGCCAGTCTTTTAAGATCATTCTAAGTCTTCCCCATCATCTTCATCTCTGCTTCCATCTGTCTTCTCCAAGAATTCCTTGGTCTTCCTCTTTGTCTTTTCCTCTGGGGATTCCAAAAAGGGCCTGTTGTGTAATACTCTCAGTTGCCTTCTGCAGTGTGTGTCCTATCCAGCGCCATCGTCTTCGCTGTATATCTTTATCCACTGGTATTTGACTGGCACATTTCCTTAATTCTATGTTAGTGATTTGTATGTAATCATATCTAATTGTATATATATATATATATATATATATATATATATATATATATATATATATATATATATATATATATATAATACTAATGTGAAACTATATGGGGCAATCGAATCGCTTAAACAGACAGCTGACTTCATGAGAGTCTGGAATCCTACTCTGATTGAGTCTTGATCGCAGAGAGAGAGAGAGAGAGAGAGAGAGAGAGAGAGAGAGAGAGAGAGAGAGAGAGAGAGAGGGAGAGAGAGATCTAAGATCCCATCAAACGCGGTGAAATATCCCGGGGTGAGAAATAACCCCGAGACCGCGGTAACTAGAGGTAGTGGAAGTTTCCTGTGTTGGGAGTTCACCAAAGTTCCGGATCTGCCAACGTCTTATCGGGGACTGACCAGCCCAAGAATGCTGCTCTCTACTACAGGCAACTACTTTCTATTTGCTGCCAAAACCACTGTACACATTTTTTTAAATGCAACGATCTGATAGTTAGTTTGTTATTCGTGGATAACAGTGTCTTTAAAATAATCTGGTTGCCGAGGTTAACAGTCAAACTGAAGTCAAGAGGATAGGATCGAGTGACGATTGGACCTGCCGGTAGAGGAGGTAGACTTAGAAGACTAACTTCTAAATTAGACGCAGTAACTGAGTCGGTGTTTGATTACATATTTACATTGATTATTATCATTGCTAGATCCTTTCAGGTGTTTAGTATTTATATTTTGTGTGCTGTCTGCTTGTCTGAGTTTATTTAAAATTGTTGCATTTGACACAGCTTAGAAAAGGATTATAACATGCATGATTCCATGATATGTAAAGTTGTAACAATTAAGAATAAAGTAAGTAACTAAGTTTAGTATAGTATATTTACTTTATTATTAATTATTTATAACTGATAACTTAACACAAAGTTTTTACTGGACTAGTGACTAAGTAAGTATTCGTAATTAAACTGTCAGGTGTAAAGCTGTAAGTTAACTAAAATTAAAATACTTCTACACTTAGATAATAATAAATAAATAAATGTACATTATAATAATTATTATTATATTTCATTTATTTGTCAAATAATCAAAGGAATGGCACTCATTAGCTTCATTTGAAAATAATTTATAATTAGATCTTAGACAACTACAAGAAAAATGCTGAGAAGAAAATATGCCACTCCATATCGCCTTTGTTGGTCTCACAAAGACCTGTGACTCAGTAAGCTGGGCGGCACTACAGGGTGTTAGAAATCATAGACTGCCCACCAAAATTACTTCAGCTGATTATGTCCTTTCGTGAAAACATGAATGCTAAAATTCACTTCTTCAGAGAGTTTTAAAGTCAACAGCGGAATGAAACAGAGATGTGTCCTCGCCTCACCTTTTCTGGCATCTTTTTTTTTGCTGCCCTTCTAAATTACATTGTTCAAAACAGCCCAGTAGATATTTATATTCGCACAAGATCAGATGGCTCACTTAGCATGACTGGGAGTAAAAGCAAATGTTGCCCTACTTAAAGAACCTTCATCATTGCACTCCAAACATGTCCATAGGTGCTCAGATCCCCTCCTCAGCAAGTCTCGAAGCGTCCAGTGACTGACGACTCCAGTTCTGTGTGGTTGATTAGTCTTCTTACATGCCCACTAAGTTTCTCTTTCTGGCTGTGCCCATCTTAATTCCCATCTATTTCATCCGAAGGAGTGACTTGCATTCATGGTTGTCGAAGTCCTGTGCCCTTCCCACATCTCGGAGGGCATTGATGATGACCACTTGATCCATTGGTTGACAGTCTTCAATGACAGCACAGCTGGCCAACCTGTTCACTATTTCATTTCTCCGTACTTCTACATGTCCAGGGACATAGACAAAGGTGCCCCTACATATTTTTTACTTCTGCAATGACTCTACTCATCATTGCCTGCGTACAGAGCCTGCCTCCACTTTTTTGTCATGCTCATCAAATCACTCAGTATGCTGACCTGGGTGTAGTCTTGTGACTCTAACCAGATGAATGCCTTGGTCACTGCTATCACCTCCATCGTCATGCTACTCATATTTATAATGTATGCACCACTGTCTTCCTTGACTATTCTGCCTGCAGAGCGTGCTGTAAATGCCCATGCCCTTCTTTGGTGTCATATTACAGATCCATGTGTATAGATGACTACATCTTTCTCATCGGTGTTATCCCAGATAAGACTGTTGACTTCTGCATTGACCACAATTGAGTTCTGTTTCCTACTTTTCCTGTTAAGTGTGACAAGAGATGAGAATGTCCCCCTGAATGACGCAGGTGTTCATAGTATGGTTCAAGTTAGGGTACCTCGGTAGCCTAGTTGGGAAAACCACCCGACTGGTCTACTGACATTCGGACAATCCATGTTCGATTCCCACTGGAAGCAGTGTGAGTAGTATTTTGAGAAGGTGAGGAAAGCCACCTTGCATCTTGAGTTTCGATGCTTGAAGCGACACTATCCAGAAGTCTCCAAACATTTCTGGATAGGCACTGAACACATATGGGTGAAAACTCATGTGCTAATACGTCGATTCAAGTCTCGTACTTGACCTTTATGGTTCTGGTCTGGTCTGAGTAAGATCTAATAATATTATTTTGACAAGCATAAATATCACAGCTCTACTGTATGGTTCCCATACAAAATAGAGGATTGTTTTTTTTCATCTTATTATGGGCAGTTGATTGGTGACTTAACAAGACACTTTCATGAAATAATCTATTGTTACTGAAACAGAAAAATAGATTCTTAAAACCTTTACTTATACATCACAGTATAAAAAAATCACTGGGAGCTCTAAAAATGTGGTTTTACAGAAGAATGTTGAGGATATCATGGACAGCTAAAAAGAGTAATGAAAATGTTCTGACTGAAAGAGGCCAAAGCAAAAAGAGAGCTAGTTTCCAAAAATAGGAAGAAACAATCATCATTTTTTGATCATGTAATGAGAAGGGGACATCTGGAATATATTGTAACAACTGGGAAAATTGAGGGATGAAGAGATAGAGGGAAGCAAAGAGAAAAGATACCAGACAGCTTAAGGGAATGGCTTGGTAGAAGGTCAACAACAGAAATGGTAAATAACTGCCGAGATCGAAAATTGTGGAGAGACATGATCACCTACGCCAGCAGGCATGACACTTGATGATGGTACATTACAGTTGTTTACTTCCATCTCAAAGTAGTATTTTAGTTCCAGTCATAAAAACATTGCCTGATGTATGAACAAAGATGTCCTGAGGAAACTACATTCCTCTCTTTCTTGTGATTGATATTTTATAGGAGTGGTTCACATTTGGGGAAACTGGGCAAAAATATGAATATTCTTTCTTTCTATTTATCTATCCGCCCATCTGTCTGCCTAAGTGCCTGTTAACCTTTCGAGCCGTAGCCAGCCCATAGGGCATAGACCCAGATACTCTTTCTCTTATCTAAATTTTTATTATAGCAGTTTTCAATACTTGTAAAGATCTTTTTAAAAAATCTCACCATTTGTCTTTGTTCTGTGCAAGCAGCTCTATCTCATTGTGGGAGCTGATTCCTACTGCTCTTGCCTCCCTAATCAATGTTTTTCTCAGTGTCTCTTTTTCTCTTACCTGTTGTTTCCCACTTGAGTGCTTGCTCTGTTATTCGGTTATTATCTGTTATGTCCAACATATGACCATCAGCTTTTCTTGATTACTGAAGATGTTAGTGGTTGATTGGCGATTTCTCTAATTTCCTCATTTGTTTTGAATTCGTTCCACGCTATAAAAGTATTTTCCTTAGACATTTATTTTCTAATGTGTTCAACTTTGTTTCTATGTCTCTTGATGTTTTCCAGCTTTCACACGCATATGTAAGGGTTGATAGTACATTTGATTTGAATAGTCTAAAGTTTTGTGCTGATGACTTTTGATTTTCACAACTTTTCAAGGCTTCTGAAAGACTTTGCTGCTTTAGCTATACTGATTCTAATTTCTTTACTTGTATCCCCTTCTCGATCAATGTGACTTCCAAGATAGATAAAGTGATCGATCTCTTCCACTAATATGAATATTCTAGAAAAGTTAATTTTTATGCTGTTGATATTTTAGTCAAATAACCTTTATGTGAATAAATATTTCAAAATTTGACAAATTTAACCAGTTCTGGTGTAATATTCACCATTTTTTAAACTGCAAATGTTCGGGGGAGCATAAGTACCTGCGATTGCAATAGCAGGGCTGGTGCACCATCAGCTGGCCAAGACCTAGCAGTTCTACCTCCTCGTGGTCTCCCCTGGTAACAGTCTGTGTCAAAACAGACTGGCTAACAGAAGCTAGGATCGACGTGTTCCCTGTAGTGGTGGCTGTTACTGATTGAGGATCCAGTATTGCAGTACCTCTGGGCTGGACTAGTAGTTTCCCAGCATAGCCTGGGACAGATGACCTCCAACCACCAGTAAGAGCCAGGAATGTCAAGAAAGCCATTACGACCCACCACATTCTATGAGTCAAAGGGCAAACATGCTTGTTTCAACTCATGGCAATCCATCAACAACAACAATAACATAACTGCAAATGTTCCAAAAATGTCACTTATGATCATTGTTAATGAACTATAGCAGAATTATACTCCAGTCATGTTTTAGAACAGAAAATTTCTCAAGATGACTAAAATATCATCAACAAACGGCTGTGAGAGTGGGAAAACAACTAAAGAATAGGAAACAAATTAGATGTATTTGTACTGGTGCCTCAGGAGAATACTTTGTTTACCATGGCATAAATTGAAATAT
Organism: Megaustenia siamemsis; assembly: GCA_032433765.1. Taxonomy (NCBI): domain Eukaryota; kingdom Metazoa; phylum Mollusca; class Gastropoda; order Stylommatophora; family Ariophantidae; genus Megaustenia; species Megaustenia siamemsis. The sequence continues at coordinate 38,995,161 of JAVIAB010000025.1, read as the reverse complement.
AGTGCAGAAATGAAAAGAAATGACAAAACATCCAAAAACATCAACTATAATCAGGAGAAGAAGGTGGTCATATGTTGGCCTTGTGATGAGAGGAGACAACAAGAGAAGAAGGTGGTCATATGTTGGCCTTGTGATAAGAGGAACCAACAAGAGAAGAAGGTGGTTATATGTTGGCCATGTGATGAGAGGAGACAACAAGAGAAGAAGGTGGTCATATGTTGGCCTTGTGATGAGAGGAGACAACAAGAGAAGAAGGTGGTCATATGTTGGCCTTGTGATAAGAGGAACCAACAAGAGAAGAAGGTGGTTATATGTTGGCCTTGTGATGAGAGGAAGACAACAAGAGAAGAAGGTGGTCATATGTTGGCCATGTGATGAGAAGAGACAACAAGAGAAGAAGGTGGTCATATGTTGGCCTTGTGATAAGAGGAACCAACAAGAGAAGAAGGTGGTTATATGTTGGCCATGTGATGAGAGGAGACAAGAGAAGAAGGTGGTCATATGTTGGCCATGTGATGAGAAGAGACAACAAGAGAAGAAGGTGGTCATATGTTGGCCATGGGATGAGAAGAGACAACAAGAGAAGAAGGTGGTCATATGTTGGCCATGTGATGAGAAGAGACAACAAGAGAAGAAGGTGGTCATATGTTGGCCATGTGATGAGAAGAGACAAGAGAAGAAGGTGGTCATATGTTGGTCATGTTAAGAGAGGAGACAACAAGAGAAGAAGGTGGTTATATGTTTGCCATGTGATAAAGGAGACAAGAGAATCTTAAAGCAGGCCCTCATATGGGAACCAGAGGGTAAAAGAAAAAAGAAGCTGACAGAAAAACACTAAATAGAACACTGAGGCAAGAGGCAACAGTAGTGGGCATCAGAGGCTACATACTACCAGACAACAGTAGTGGGCATCGGAGGCTACATACTACCAGACAACAGTAGTGGGCATCGGAGGCTACATACTACCAGACAATAGTAGTGGGCATCGGAGGCTACATACTACCAGACAACAGAAGTGGGCATTGGAGGCTACATACTACCAGACAACAGTAGCGGGCATCAGAGGCTACATACTACCAGACAACAGTAGTGGGCATCGGAAGCTACATACTACCAGACAACAGTAGCGGGCATCGGAGGCTACATACTACCAGACAACAGTAGCGGGCATCAGAAGCTACATACTACCAGACAACAGTAGCGGGCATCGGAGGCTACATACTACCAGACAACAGTAGCAGGCATCAGTTTAGTCCCTTGACTGAATCACCCAGAACTGGGAGAATGGTGAGATACAATGTGGGTCCTGTGCAAGGTCTGACGTTTGATAACAAAGATCGTCAGAGAGTCTAGAATTTCTGCTTTCCTCGTCTTGAAAGGACAGTAGATAGATAGACAACTGTAAGTATGTCCCCTCTTCAGGACAAAGAGCACACACTGGTCTCCGACACATTTACCTTCACATGAATCAAAGTGTGCTTCACCCACATGAGACTTCAACTAATGTTTTGTGTATTCACTTTTAGTGGATGGCATTTAATAATATTGACTTTCATGTGTGTGTGTGTGTGTGGGGGGGGGGGTGTTAAAATTGATCAGAAACAGTTGCTGCAACAGATGGTGGCTCTTTATAGCAGATTTACATATTAAAAACTTTCTGCAAATATGTAATTAGGTGTAAGTAGTGGCACATTACAAACATTTAATAAATTGAAACTTTTTCACTGAAAAAAAGATGCAGAGAAAGTAATTTGTGATCTGAACTAGAGAAAATAATAGGGAATCTTTGTTTGAGAAGGTAATGTCTAGCCTTATTTGTAGTTGCCATGATAAGGTAGTATGTAGCCTTATTTGTAGTCTAGTCTTGATAAGGTAGTATGTAGCTTATTTGTAGTCGAGTCTTGATAAGGTAGTATGTAGCCTTATTTGTAGTCTAGTCTTGATAAGGTAGTATGTAGCCTTATTTGTGGTCTACTCTTGATAGGGTAATATGTAGACTTATTTGCAATCTTGAAAAGGTAATATGTAGCCTTTTTTTGTAGTCTAGACTTGAAAAGGTAATAAGTAGCTTTATTTGTAGTCTAGTCTTGATATAGTAGTATGTAGCCTTATTTGTAGTCTAGTCTTGATAGGGTAATATGTAGCCTTATTTGTAGTCTTTTCTTGATAGGGTAATATGTAGCCTTATTTGTAGTCTAGTCTTAATAGGGTAATATGTAGCCTTATTTGTAGTCTATTCTTGATAGGGTAATATGTAGCCTTATTTGTAGTCATCTTGATAGGGTAATATGTAGCCTTATTTGTAGTCATCTGGAAAAGGTAATATGTAGCCTTTTTTGTAGTCTAGACTTGAAAAGGTAATAAGTAGCCTTATTTATAGTTTAGTCTTGATAAGATAGTATGTAGCCTTATTTGTAGTATAGTCTTGACAAGGTAATATGTATCTTAATTTTTTCTATTATAATTTAACATGTAGTCTAACATTGAGAAGTAAATATGTAGCCTAGTATTGAGATCATCACCATCAAGTACCAGGCCTACTGGCGTAGGTGATCATGTCTCTCCACAACTTTCGATCTCGGCAGCTATTTATCATTACTGTTGTTGACCTTCTGCCAAGCCATTCTCTTAAGCTGTCTGGTATTTTTTCTCTTTGCTTCCCTCTATCTCTTCGTCCCTCAATTGTTCCAGTTGTTACAATATATTCCAGTTGTTCTCTTCTCATTACATTGGCAAAAAATGATGATTGTTTCTTCCTAATATTAGAAATTAGCTCTCTTCTTGCTTTGACCTCTCTCAGAACATTTTCATTACTCTTCCTAGCTGTCCATGGTACTCTCAACATTCTTCTGTATTGAGATAGTAATATGTAAAAGTAAGCAAAGAGCCCCGTCATGCCAAGTGACGTACGGGGAATATGGTGTTAGTGACCATTACTTTTTATAGACCTTTAGCACGTGATTTTTTTTTTGGGTAATGTGGTCAGTCAGTATTAGGCCACACTGCTTTACTTTCCCAGAAAAAAATCTGGTACCCATTTAAGGCTGGGTGAACCCAGAAGCCGTTGATCAGAATCAAACCTAACCTCTTGTCCTTTGTAGTCCAGTTCACTAACCACTGAGCTATTGCGACTCACATAGTAATATGTATTTTATGCTTTTTACAACAAATTTACACAAGACTGATGTTTCATTTCCATTTAATTTCTGCGGGTGCGTTTTTTTTTTCTTAACCTAATTAGGATATCAACACAGTCACAATCATCTAGTTTCTTGGTATGACACGATGAAAGCATAATGAGTCAGTTTTTACCTTGGATGTTGTTTTGTCGTTGGCAGATCTGCATGCAAAATTTGAGCTCCTGGTTATACCGGCCATGATGTCACAGCTCAATTCCAGTGGGGCTGCTTCTATGACTGTCAGAGATGTTCAGGATATGATGCACACCGATGTCGTCAATGGTCTTACTGAGGAAGAGGTGCGGCGGCGCCTTATGGTGCACGGCCCAAACAACTTTGACATAACAATGGAAGATCCATTATGGAAGAAATATATTGGACAGGTAGTATTTTCTTTATTATATTCTTGATATTCATCTATCTTTCGTTCACCTCAAGTATTATCTATATCTGTATTATCGTTTTTTTTTTTTTTTTGAAAATAAATTTTACTGTTTTGTGTAGTTCTTATAGAGGCCCATATAGTTTTGTCTGCAGTGTTGTATCTATAGGCCAAAATGCTGCAGAAAAAATCCTTAAAATACCTTGGATATTGAAAAAAGAGCAATGAAGATATATTAAAAGATTTAAACATGAAAAAAGTACTGGCTTGTAAACACCATTCTGCAGAGGAAATGAAGTACTATTGCCACATCAGAAGACAGCGAGCTGGAAGGAACAATAATGAAAGGCTTGGTTCCTGGGTGAAGCATCAGGGGCAGACCAAGAAGAAGGTGGTTTCAAGACATCAAGAAGACCTTGAACATGACAACAGAAGAAATGGGAGATCTGACTAGAGACAGAGATTCTTTCAGATGAGCTGTGATGAATAAAACATTCTTTGGGAGTTCTAGCTAGAGACAGAGATTCTTTCAGATGAGCTGTGATGAATAAAACATTCTTTGGGAGTTCTAGCTAGAGACAGAGATTCTTTCAGACGAGCTGTGATGAATAAAACATTCTTTGGGAGTTATAGCTAGAGACAGAGATTCTTTCAGACGAGCTGTGGTGAATAAAACATTCTTTGGGAGTTCTAGCTAGAGACAGGGATTATTTCAGATGGGCTGTGGTGAATGCAATGATTTGTGAGAGATCTGACTAGAGACAGAGGTTATTTCAGATGGGCTGTGATGAATACAATGATTTGTGAGACTTCTGACTAGAGACAGAGATTTTTTCAGAAGAGCTGTGGTGAATGCAATGTCTTTTGGGAGATCTGGCCAGAGACAGAGATTATTTCAGATGGGCTGTGGTGAATGAAACGTTCTGTGGGAGATCTGGCTAAAGACAGAGATTCTTTCAGACAGGCTGTGATGAATGAAACGTTCTGTGGGAGATCTGGCTAAAGACAGAGATTCTTTCAGACAGGCTGTGATGAATGAAACGTTCTGTGGGAGATCTGGCTAGAGACATAGATTCTTTCATACGGGCTGTGATCAATACAACGTTCTGTAGGAGATCTGACTAGAGACAGATTTTTTCAGATGGGCTGTGGTGAATGCAATGTTCTGCAAAGGACATGTGACATGATGATGATGCCTGAAGCACCTTCCTTTGCCATCTGGTCTGTTTCTTGTTTCCATTCTTTATATTATTTTATAGATGAGCTCTAGAAGCAAGTTTAGTATATAGATAAAGATAAGCCATGAACAAGGTTTGCGGTCATCACAGATTCCCCATAGCTTGTCATGTAGGACTGTTTCTGTGGGCCATATTTGTGTTCTTCGGGTGTTGAGAATGCTAAAGTCCTGTAGTGTGTGTTCTGGAGCTTGTTTGCATGCCTCAACTATTTCAAGTATCTGGGCTCTACTGTCATATATGAAGACACCAGAATTACTAGAATTAGAAACTGTAGCACCCTTGACAAGACTTATGATATGTATAGTCAAGAGATTATTGAAACTTTCCTATGTAAATAAGCAGTGTATAGCTAGAGAGCTATAACAATTGGCAGGGGATGGATTGTAACCCTTCTGGAGTATTCTGCACCCAGCATGACATATTTGGCACATACACAGCAGGTGTAGCAAGGAGTGTGTCTGTAGATGTGGAACGGTGTGTGGTATCAAATTTTTTGGTGAACGAGAATATTCAATCAGCTGAAGAAGCAAGGCACTCACAGCAACAGAGCTGGAAGCTGCCAGCAACTCATAACTGATAGGTGACACCATGATCAGTGAACCAGACCCTACTTCACCTCTTCGCAGTGCCCATTGTAACAAACCGGTCTAGACTGGCCAAGTGAGTAGGTATCAAAGAAGGAAAGCAACCTGGTACTAAAAAATTCAGGGAGAATTGAAAAAAAATAAAATAGAAAACTACTAAACACAATTAGAGCAAGACAAATGAAATTTTTTGGTCATGTTAAAAGACACAACAGTCTAATAAAAGTAATATTAGAGGGGAAAATACAAGGTAAAAGAGGCAGAGGCAGACCAAGACTAACATGGATGAGTAACATCAAAAGATAGACAAGTCAGTCTATGACAATCTACACCATCAAAGCAAGAGATAGAGTGGAATGGCGCTCCATGGTAGCCAGCCTTCGATGCGGAGAAGGCACCCAATGATGATGATGAACATAGAAAAAATGGTATGGTGAAAGCTTTACATGATTGACAGATGACACAAATTTGAACGATGTTTTGGCTCGATAGGCCTTCAGCAGGAACAAACAACACAAATACACACAGATATGTAAGTAAATAAAACTAATCCTACATGTTTGGTCCTGCTGAAGGCCTTTTGAGCCAAAACGTCGTTCAAATTTGTGTCGCCTGTCAGTCATGTAAAGCTTTTAACATACCATTTTTTCTATATATTTTTTTTTTTTCAATTCTCCCTCACATTTAGCTTTACTGCAGCTCACATTTTTATGCATCTATTAGCATTTCTTTTCTGTAACCCCTTACTCAAATATTCAGTGCTGAAGCCTGATGTGTTAGGCCAAAAGATGCAAATAATGCACATCACATCTATACAAACTTAATGTACCTTTATGGACAGGTGAGAAAGAGTGCTATCCAGTCCTTTAGTAGTCATTGGGACTAGAAAGGGAAACTAGCTGATATTTAAACTCTTCTTTGTGTGTGCATGTCTGTGTTAGTCACCTCTAGTGATTCGGGCAGATGGTGCTCGTAAACCTGGGAGGGCTGACCATCTAAGGCAGAATCCCCCTACAGAAAAGATCATCTGTTGCCTTGCAGGAAGATTGGGGACAATCAAAGGCTAAGGAAAGCAAACCTGAATAAAATGCTGGCTGAAATCGGATGCACTGGGCCACTGGCGCAGAACACAGTGCAGCGTTTTAACGGGTGTTCAATCAGAGTGGATCTGGCAGACTCTAATTGTGATGTTCTGTCTGTGGGGGCGATCAACATACTTAACCTGACAGCTGACTTCATGTGAGAGTCTGGAATCCTACTCTGATTGAGCCCTTATCGCAGAGAGAGAGAGAGATATTTAAACTCTTTCCATACGTTTCACCCCACTGTGTACCATGCTGATTTCGACAGCGACGTTTCGCAGCATAGTGCGACATACTCAATTTGATTAGTGTGAACGCCATCAAACCATATTCTTTTTTTATATGTCTTGTATCATCTTGATTACCATGGACAGCTAAGAAGAGTAATGAAGAGGTTCTGAGAGAGGTCAAAGCAAAAAGAGAGCTAATTTCCAATATTAGGAAGAAACAATCATCATGTTTTTGACCATGTAATGAGAGGAGAACAACTTGAATATATTGTAACAACTGGAAAAATTGAGGGATGAAGAGATAGAGGGAAGCAAAGAGAAAAGATACCAGACAGCTTAAGAGAATGGCTTGGCAGAAGGTCAACATCAGAAATGATAAATAGCTGCCGAGATCGAAGGTTGTGGAGAGACATGATCACCTACGCCAGTAGGCCCGGTACTTGATGATGATGATCATCTTGATATTGATGATATCTAATTCCTTGTTCAATTATCTAAACATCCATATATAATATGTTATATGTTAGATAAATATAAATACGTAGATTGATTCTTAAAACCATGAACAATTTTGTCTCCGGAATCTCTTCCATTGGGTTGATAAAAAGCTTCTGTACGGAAAGAGTTAAGAAGATTGCAGGCGCAGTATGGGGAACACATGATATCACATGCTAGGGTGTGGACATTTTTGTGAAGGGCAGGGAGTGGTGACAAGTGAAGTGCATGGACACACTCAACTGAGTGCAACATTGTGACTGGAGTGAATATCCAGTTCTAGCCGTTATTGAGTTATTTGCGGGTCATCATCATTGCACTCCGAACATGTCCATAGGTGCTCAGATCCCCTCCTCAGCAATTCCCTCAGTGTCCAGCGACTGACGACTCCAGTTCTATGTTGGTTGATAAGTCTTCTTACACGGCCACTAAGTGTCTCATTTCTGGCTGTGCCCAACTTAACTCCCATTTCCATCATCCGAAGAAGTGACGTGGATCTGTGTTTGTCGAAGTCCTGTGCTCTTCCCACATCTCGGGGGGCATTGATGATGTCCGCCCGATCCATTGGTTGCCTGTCCTCAACGACAGCACAGCTATCCAACCTGTCCGCTCTTTCATTTCCCCGTACTCCGCATGTCCCGGGACATAGACAAAGGTGACGATACATATTTTGGATTTCTGCAATGACTCTACCCATTCCAGCCATGTTGGGGTCAAACATTCATAATCATGTACACTTCCATAAAGTCTGTATCACATAGATTTCTTGATAGCTGACTTTTGAGAAGACATGGACACGTATGAAGTAGATGACTCGTGGTAAAGGTATCGTAATTTAGGGTTACAATGGTACTGACATTACAGAATCTACATACCTTTTCCACTCAATTCTACAATAACTGGCAGAAGAAGGGGTAGAATGACCTAGATTAAGAGATTAAGATTTCTAGGAAGCAGCTCTTTATTTGTGAAGGTCAGAGAAGTGCTTTATTGGCGGTCAAGGTAATGGTGCTAATGATGATGCTATTATCAGTCAGTTTATCATCATCAAGTGCCATCTCTTCATCGAAGGTTGGCTACTATGAAGCACCATCCTGCTCGATCTCTTGCTTTGATCATGCACGTTGTCGTATAGGCTGATTTGTCCATCTTTTGATGTTACTCATCCATGTTAGTCTTGGTCTGCCTCTGTCTCTTGCTTTGATCATGCACGTTGTCGTATAGGCTGATTTGTCCATCTTTTGATGTTACTCATCCATGTTAGTCTTGGTCTGCCTCTGTCTCTTGCTTTGATCATGCACGTTGTCGTATAGGCTGATTTGTCCATCTTTTGATGTTACTCATCCATGTTAGTCTTGGTCTGCCTCTGTCTCTTGCTTTGATAGTGCAGGTTGTTGTAGGCTAACTTGTCCATCATTTGATGTTACTCGTCCAAGTTAGTCTCAGTCTGTCTGTTTTACCTTGTATTTTCCCTTCCAAGATTACTTTTAGTAGGCTGATGTGTCTTTCAACATGCCCCAAAAATCTCATTTGTCTTATTTGAATTATGTTTATTAGTTCTCTTTTCATTCTTAGTTGTAAGACTTCTTCGTTTTGTTTTATTTTCTTTCCATCTAATTCATCCATAAATCCACACTTTAAAGGCTTCAATTTTTTCTGCACCATACAAGTATATTGAGAAGATATAACATTTTGTTATTCTTAGTTTTAGCCCTGGCGTTATTTGTTTTGATGTTAGTATATTTTTCATGGCATTAAAATTACTTTTTGCCATTCCTATTCTTTTGTTTGGGAGCCATGATAGCTCAGTGGTTAGTGAACTGGACTACAAAGGACAAGAGGTAGGGTTCGATCCCAACTGACGACTTCCGGGTTCTTCCAGCCTTTAATGGGTACCTGATTTTTTTCAGGGAAAGTGAAGCAGCACGGGCGTAATACCGACCACATTACCCCAAAAATCATGTGCCGAAGGTCTGTAAAATATATGGTCACTAACACCATATTATGTTAAGTCGGTCCTATTATATGGCTGTGAAACATGGAGAATGACAAAATTGACAATCACGAAAGTACAGACTTTCATTAATGGATGCTTGCGCAGAATAAAGGGATGGAAATGGCAGGACAAAGTCACTAACGTGGAATTATGGAAATGTACCGGTCAAATACCAGTGGATAAAGAGATACAGCGAAGACGATGGCGATGGATAGGACACACACTACGGAAGCCAACTGAGAGTATTACACAACAGGCCCTTTTTTGGAATCCCCAGGGGAAAAGACAAAGAGGAAGACCAAGGAATTCTTGGAGAAGACAGATAGAAGCAGAGATGAAGATGATGGGGAAGACATGGAATGATCTTAGGAGAATGGCAAAAAACAGAACGACTTGGAAAGTGTTTGTTGAAGACCTATGCTCCACCAGGAGCTAAAAGGTAAAAGAAGAAGAACACCATATTCCCTATACGCCACTTGGCGTGACAGGGTACTTTACTTTTATTCTTTTGTTTATTTCAGTTTTACATTTTCCTTTACAGTACCACACACTTTGCTGTTTTCTCTTTCAGGGCTGTTGATAATTTCTGATTTTTCCACCCCATACTCTGTAGTCTGTTATCAATCAGTTGTTATGTTAAATTAGGATCATTATCACATCACTCCTGACATATACAAAGGTGCCAGGATCTTCTCCACAAAATGATCAGCACACAGCGACTAATTGTGCCAGTTCAGTGTTGGTTGACAAATCCTCTCATTCATCCAGAATATCACTCTGTTCTGGTAACATCGGTCATCTTTCTGTTCATGGAATCAGTTCACTCCTTTTTCTTCTATCCTTCCTCTGCTGCCGTTGGCGTCGAGGGGAGAAACAATCTGCGATTCTTTGCTCTTCTGTTTGCCTCTTCTGATGTTATTCCTCCTAGTGACTCTAGTATTCCCTTTATCCATCTCTTTCTCGGTCTTCCTCTTAATCTGGCGTTTTCGTAGCGTTTGTTTAAGGCTCTTTGAGTCATTGTTAGTTCTTTATGTTTTGTTATGTGGCCGAACCAATTTAAATCAGTTTACTGCAGTCAGGAATTCGCCATATCCATTCATGTCACAACTCCCACCAAAGCATAGTGGCAGATTCTGTTGATAAAGTCGACTACCGTGAAGTACTAATTTGTGGCGCAGGCAACGATTCAAAACAACTTTCATTGAATAGAGAGTGTACAGTCACTTCCTGACTGCAGTTTCCTAGAAAACACACGTTTAAAACGCACATTTAAAACAAAGCAACCAAAACAGTTTAAGCGATTACACTAGTAAGTAAATGGCCCTGTCATGGCGTAGAGGGAATATGATGTTAGTGACCAGGTTTTTTATTTTTTTATAAGAGCTATGTGGTCCACACCCACCTCCCTGGAAGAGAAACTATATGGGACAATTGAATCACTTAAACAGACAGCTGACTTCATGAGAGAGTCTGGAATCCTACTCTGAATGAGTCTTGATCGCAGAGAGAGAGATTTTTGTTATTACAGACCTTCGGCACATGATTTTCGGTGTAATGTGGTCAATATTACACCGTGCCGCTTTACTTTCCCAGAGAAAAATCTGATCCCCATTTAAGGCTGGGTGAACCCGGAAGCTGTTGATCAGGATCGAACCCAACCTCATGACTTTTGTAGTCCAGTTCACTAACCACCACAGAGCTATCGTGGCAATTCAAGCACAATCACCATCAAATAAATCGTATCATTTTCTGTTCATCTACTTTTGGTTTGCCCTGTATATGTAAAATAATAATATTCCCAGGCCGTGCTATGGACTTTGTGCAAGTGGGTCAAGGTTCTCCTAGGATTATCTCTAGATATTTTAGGATAGCAGAGCACCTATGGGTTTGTCTAGTGTGCAGTGATGATGTTCTTAACAATATTGTACAGTTAGAAGAAAGTGTTTGTCAGCTTAAGGTTGGTGACATCTCCATACAGCTTGTCCTGGTATAGTACTGGTAATGATCATAACAATATTGTACAGTTAGAAGAAAGTGTTGGTTAGCTTAAGGCTGGTAACATCTCCATACAGCTTGTCCTGGTATAGTACTGGTGATGATCATAACAATATTGTACAGTTAGAAGAAAGTGTTTGTCAGCTTAAGGTTGGTGACATCTCCATACAGCTTGTCCTGGTATAGTACCGGTGATGATCATAACAATATTGTACAGTTAGAAGAAAGCGTTGGTTAGCTTAAGGCTGGTAACATCTCCATACAGCTTGTCCTGGTATAGTACCGGTGATGATCATAACAATATTGTACAGTTAGAAGAAAGCGTTGGTTAGCTTAAGGCTGGTACCATCTCCATACAGCTTGTCCTGGTATAGTACCGGTGATGATCATAACAATATTGTACAGTTAGAAGAAAGCGTTGGTTAGCTTAAGGCTGGTAACATCTCCATACAGCTTGTCCTGGTATAGTACTGGTGATGATCATAACAATATTGTACAGTTAGAAGAAAGCATTGGCCAGCTCAAGTTTGGTGACATCTCCATACAGCTTGTCCTGGTAGGAACCGGTGATGGGCACTCCTCTAGATGTCAATATTTATAAGTCTGAAGAAAGCTTTGGCCAGCTCAAGGTTGGTGACATCTCCATACAGCTTGTCGTGGTATAGTACTGGTGATGGCCACTCCTCTAGTTGTCAATATTTATAAGTTCAAAGAAAGCATTGGCCAGCTCAAGGTTGGTGACATCTCCATACAGCTTGTCCTGGTATAGTACTGGTGATGGCCACTCCTCTAGTTGTCAATATTTATAAGTTCAAAGAAAGTATTATTGGTCAGCTGAAGGTTGGTGACATCTCCATACAGCTTGTCCTGGTACCGGTGATGGCCACAAGAACCTTATCTGTTCATCATATCTCGGGCATGCATGATTGTAGCAGATGTTAAGCAGACATTCTGTCTGTACCAGTCACATTCATGTGAGGTTCCTGCTTTCTCTCCTCAATCTTCTTAATTCCGGTTGAAACATAGCGCACCCACAAGAGATCTCCACCCAAATTGGAGCAAACATGGACAACTCTGCCAGGACCTGCCAGCCTCTTTCATTTCATCATGTATGGTTCGTCACTATGTCCCCAACAATCTGCCTCTTCTTAGTTTGCCTGGTGGTGCCCATGTTACTGCTAGGTATGGATGCCTGGTTCATCACTATGTCCCCAACAATCTGCCTCTTCTTAGTTTGCCTGGTGGTGCCCATGTTACTGCTAGGTATGGTTGCCTGGTTCGTTCTATTCCTAGAATTTGTTCTAGCCATTTCCAACATGTTCATTTCACTTCTTGATTGATGTTAACACCTGATCTTCTTTCAACCTCTTTGTTTGTGATGTTTAGAACCTTCACGAGACAGCAACCCTATCTTCTCCTAAATGATGGTTTAGAGATGATGCATATGTACCTTGAAATATACTATTATAACTGCCATATAAATAAAGTGATTTCTTTGCTGACACATTGATCCCCTATCTAGACAACTACAGCCATTCTCTTGTTTGCTTTCAGTTCAACAATCCACTCATCTTGTTGCTGCTGGCATCCGCAGGAGTCAGTCTTTTCATGAAACAGTTTGATGATGCCATGAGTATCACCATGGTAATGTCCTTGTTTGTTTTTTTTGAGTCCTTAGGTTAAGGACGTTAGATTTCGTTTTTTTTTGTTGGTTTAATGATGTAACTGTTATTTGACATCTGAGAACAAAAGTAAAACCAAGAGTATGACAACCATCAGTCTTTCTGAATGAATTGAAGTGTTGATCAGTCACGGAGATGAAAACATCCAAGTTGTCATCGCTTCAAACAACCAGCTTGAGGACGGTTCAGTCAAAATCTGCAAACAAGAACCACTGAAGGTGTGTTCAAATAACACAGTGATTATAGGAAGACAGTGGAGCTGGATGGCTCATATGTTCAGAAGGGATCTAGAAACATAAGAACTCTCATATAGTGGACTCTTGATAATAGGAAGATGGTGGAGCTGGATGGCTCATATGTTCAGAAGGAATCTAGAAATGTGCTAGGTCTTCATGTGGACACCAGGAAGTAAAAAGAAACTCTTAAGAAGAATTATTATTAATAGAGAGAGCTCTAGTATGGGCTTAAAGACAAAGCAAGACCTAGCAGTGATTTATCAGACGTGGAGAGTTATGGTTTCTGTCATATGTGCTGTCAGTTCATGCCAAGCAGAAGAGAAGGCTAAATACATTCCATATGCAATGTCAGCGCCACATTCTTAATATCACCTGGAAGGACAGATGTGAAGATCCTCACTTGCACAGGCCTCCCGAACATTTACATGCTGCTCATACAATGTAGGCTACGCTGGTCTGGCCACTTACACTGTATGAAAGATGGCTGCGTACCAAATTATGGACAACTGATGAAAGAACTAGGGGGTGCCCAAAGCTCTGATTTGTAGACGTGTGTAAACGTGACATGAAGACTCTGAACATAAACCCTCAGCCTGGGAAGACATAGCTGCAGACTGTAATCTTTGGAAACACACTCTAAAGCTCCAACTCAAACAAGAAGCAGACTGGTTCATAGAAAAAGAGAATACATGGCGAAAGGAAAGAATAAAATAACATTTTCTAGGGGCACTGCAAAATCCATAGTCAACTATGACTGACGGAGGTTACTACTGTCAACTATGACTGATGGAGGTTACTACTGTCAACTATGACTGACGGAGGTTACTACTGTCAATTATGACTGGCGGAGGTTACTACTGTCAACTATGACTGACGGAAGTTATTACTGTCAATTGTGACTTACAGAAGCTACGACTGTCAACTATGACTTACAGAAGCTACGACTGTCAATTATGACTGATGAAGGCTACTACTTTTAACTATGACTGACGAAGGCTACTACAGTTATCATCTATGACTAGCAGAGGCTACCACAGTCAATTATGATTGACAGAGGCTACTACTGTCAACTATGACTGACAGGGGCTACTACTTTTAACTATGACTGACGGGGGCTACTACAGTCCGCTATGACTGACATAGGTTACTACTGTTAACTATGACTGATGGAGGCTACTAGTCAGCTATGACTGATTTCATAATATAACGTAGTTTTGATTTCATAACATAACGTAGTTTTGATTTCATAATATAACGTAGTTTTGATTTCATAATATAACGTAGTTTTGATTGATTTCAAAGAAATTAAAACTACTTCACAACTTTGTGTTAACGCTCTAATCCCTGATAGAACCTCTTCCAAAAATAGCTTAAAACAACATTATTAATTTTAAAAATATATTATGCAGTTTTAAGTGCACAGAAAACAGTCTGTATAAATAATACAATTAATTGTTTCGTAGTCTACCAAATTTGACATGCCACAGTGGCCTTTTAGCTTTACAGTAAAGAAACGTGTTGTGTCAGCGTACAAAATTCTGACACACCACGCATGCCTAAATTTCAATGTTTTAACAAATGTCCCACTGGGAACAAGTTGGTTACAAAATTAAAATGAAAGATACAGCATCACCTGTAATTTGAATTGTACTCCTTGCAAGTTTAGCTAAATCTCTACAGTATTAAATAGGCATACTCGCCTTCCACCTCCAGCCCCAGGAGCTGATTGATTGGCTGGGGTTGGCCATCATCATGATGTACACACTATATTCTCTCATGCGTATCTCTATAATGTGGAAATAGGTTCTGGACCGTGTGACTGAGTGCACATGAATCTAGAGCATCCATAGCCGCCAACTTTCAGCAACAGAATCAACAATGATGGCAAGAAGTATTCAGATGAAGATGACAACATCAAAGAAGAAAAACAAGACAAGGCAAATGTGCCGCAATGGTTGATGTGTGTGTTACATACTGGAACTGTGCTTCCATAAATCAACAGCTCCATTCTTGATAAATTACTGTGCAGTAGTGATATAAAAATTTTGCAAAAAACATTATTGGTGACAGGACAGTTAGTGCCCCTGGATTTCACTGTTTCTATAATAGACAACACCTTGGACAGACTATCCTTGTGCGCAACAACATGGTGGCAGCTGAGGTTGATATGTCTGCGCGGGACAGTGAAGAATTGCAGGTACACGCAGTTAGGGTGCAGGCCCCAGTTCCTTTCGTGGATGTAAATGTGTATGCCTGTAATGGGAAGGTGGACACACAACAATGGCAGAGTCTCTTAGCGTTTGAGGAGAACATCATTTAATGCTAGAGGCAACCAGTGGGATAATGTTATAACCAACAAGTAGGGAGAAAACTTAGAGAATGCACTGGTGTAGGCCGATTTGGTGTGCTTGAATGATGGAAGGGCAACCAGAATGGCCACTCGAATAGAGGACTCTGATAGTGTCATAGACCTGACATTGGTGTCTTCTGTCTTCACACTGGTTTGCAAGTGGAGTGTACTGGGATTCCACAGAAGTAATCACTTCCAGACCAGAACGTCTTTAGCAAAATCAGAAATAGGAAACAGGGCGCTTCTCACAGGAGAGATGGACGCAGCCGCGCTGGTGGAACATAGAAGTCGAGGAAGCTTTGGTAGAACAAGAGAAAAACGCCCAAGACATGGCAGAAAGCCTGAAAGAATGGAAGAACACAACCTGAGCTCTTGAAGTGTCTGAAAGAAGTAGTCGACCAAAAAATGATGCACTTTAAACTATGTGCTAAAGTGGGATGATTTCTGCAAAAAAGTGTGCTCAGAAAAAACGCTAGCTACATTCTGGCACCTTCATCAGAGCATGAAGGGCACAACACGACACTGAAGCATACCAGACTTCTAGAGCACATCTAGGTATGGCATAAATCTGATGAGAGCAAAAGGAAGGCCCTGCTTGCCTGCTAGAGCAAACGGACCAAAGAAATGAGGATTCGGGGGTCACTCTCAGAATTGTGTGAAGAGGTAGTGCTTGGAGAAGATCTCACGATCACAACTGATGCCATTCGCACAACACTTAAAAGGTCACACAATCCTGGTCCAGGTGGTGTTCGGTATGACGACATAGGCGATTTAGCTGACGACTCGAAAAAAAACTGACAAAAGAGTTCAATGCCAGCATTCGGAATGACCATATTAAGAAGGAGTGCTACACAGCTACTTAACTACTGCTACTGAAGCCAAAAAAGAACCATTCTTTGATCAATGTCTACAAAATAATCATGATGCAAATCACTATATTCTCTCATGTATATCTTTAACTCATGACATTGCTGTAATGATGGTCTGCCTATTGGAAATTGGTTTGACTAAATGTTCTACCTCCATTACTGCCTTCCCTTCAATCTCCCACAACTTGAATCCATATTTGAACATAGGTGTAGTTGTAGAGACCTTTTTAAATATGTAGTTTTTTGGAGTAGACACCAGCTACAGAAGTGCTAGCTTGATCAGATACAGAAGCCTCTGTTGGTGTAGACACCAGCTACAGAAGTGCTAGCTTGATCAGATACACAAGTTTCTGTTGGTGTAGACACCAGCTACAGAAGTGCTAGCTTGATCAGATACACAAGCTTCTGTTTGTGTAGACACCAGCTACAGAAGTGCTAGCCTCATCAGATACACAAGCTTCTGTTGGTGTAGACACCAGCTACAGAAGTGCTAGCTTCATCAGATACACAAGCTTCTGTTTGTGTAGACACCAGCTACAGAAGTGCTAGCTTCATCAGATACACAAGCTTCTGTTTGTGTAGACACCAGCTACAGAAGTGCTAGCTTCATCAGATACACAAGTTTCTGTTGGTGTAGACACCAGCTACAGAAGTGCTAGCTTCATCAGATACACAAGCTTCTGTTGGTGTAGACACCAGCTACAGAAGTGCTAGCTTCATCAGATACACAAGCTTCTGTTTGTGTAGACACCAGCTACAGAAGTGCTAGCTTGATCAGATACACAAGCTTCTGTTGGTGTAGACACCAGCTACAGAAGTGCTAGCTTGATCAGATACACAAGCTTCTGTTGGTGTAGACACCAGCTACAGAAGTGCTAGCTTCATCAGATACACAAGCTTCTGTTCGCATGTCAGTGAAAGGCTGGCGCTACAATGGTGGCAGTAGAGGAACCAGTGCTGCATTTACTTGAAACACTGAACCATCTCTTGGAACGTGACAATCTTTCTCATCGACGTTAGAATCACATTTTGTCCAAACATTCTAACTATTCTCAGCTTCCTATCTGGATTCTCTAGTTAATGCCACACTCTGCCTTCTTGTAATATCATCAAATCTGTGATAACATTTCATACAATTTTAGGCTGTTGTGTAGGATTGTCATTATCTATATTTATTTCACAAAATTACAATAGCTCAATCTTGTATGAATCACAGCTCACTGATTCTGTGAGACTCATTGACTGTTACTTTTAACTTGTCACTCTTAATCTACATTACAAAAATTATGGTTAGGACATTGGTGAGAGGTCAATTTGAGATTTCATGTTTTATGTAAAACAAAGTTGGCACAGTTCCAACAAGGAGTATCAAATGATTGATGTTCCTACATAGACATCACTCATTCAAATTTTTTGTTGCTGTGAATGTGATGATGTAGATGGTTCAGTTTCCTTCCAGCCACTCACTTTCACTTGTATGACATGTATCTAGTATGTGTTCCCTTGGCAGTAATTTGCTAATTCTGAAACAGTCAGGAACTGTATACTGTGTTAAGAAAACATATATAATCAACCGGTATCACTATCAACTAACTGGAAACAAATAAAACTACACAGTATATGAGTAATATGAGATAGAGCTGCATGCAGAGAACAGAGACAAACGGGGAGATTTGATAAAATATCTTTAAAAGAATTTAAAACTGCTAGAACGGGAATTCAGATAAGAGAAGGAGTATCTTGGTCTACGCCCTATGGGCCGGCTACGGCTCGAAAGGTCAATAGATAGAAAGATAGATATGAGTATTACACTGATAGCATCTACAATCCAAACACTTGGATAAATAATATATCCGGTGTGTGTGTTATTGAATATAATAATTAGCCAAAGTGAGTACATTTGAATGTTACAGTGGGCAGTAAGCTTGATCTTCATCTTTCCTTCTTTATTTACCTTCAGCTTTGAGGGGAGATATAATTTGTGGCCTTATGCGCTTCTGTTGGCCTCTCCTGCTGTTATGTTTCCTAGTGTTTCTAATATTCCATCAATCCATCTTATGCGCTTCTGTTGGCCTCTCCTGCTGTTATGTTTCCTAGTGTTTCTAATATTCCATCAATCCATCTTATGCTCTTCTGTTGGCCTCTCCTGCTGTTATGTTTCCTAGTGTTTCTAATATTCCATCAATCCATCTTATGCTCTTCTGTTGGCCTCTACTGCTGTTATGTTTCCTAGTGTTTCTAATATTCCATCAATCCATCTTATGCGCTTCTGTTGGCCTCTCCTGCTGTTATGTTTCCTAGTGTTTCTAATATTCCATCAATCCATCTTATGCGCTTCTGTTGGCCTCTACTGCTGTTATGTTTCCTAGTGTTTCTAATATTCCATCAATCCATCTTTTGCTCTTCTGTTGGCCTCTACTGCTGTTATGTTTCCTAGTGTTTCTAATATTCCATCAATCCATCTTATGCTCTTCTGTTGGCCTCTACTGCTGTTATGTTTACTAGTGTTTCTAATATTCCATCAATCCATCTTTTGCTCTTCTGTTGGCCTCTACTGCTGTTATGTTTCCTAGTGTTTCTAATATTCCATCAATCCATCTTATGCTCTTCTGTTGGCCTCTACTGCTGTTATGTTTCCTAGTGTTTCTAATATTCCATCAATCCATCTTATGCTCTTCTATTGGCCTCTACTGCTGTTATGTTTCCTAGTGTTTCTAATATTCCATCAATCCATCTTTTGCTCTTCTGTTGGCCTCTACTGCTGTTATGTTTCCTAGTGTTTCTAATATTCCATCAATCCATCTTTTCTGTGGTCGACCCTTGGGTCTGGTGTTCTTGCAACGTTTATTGAAGGCTCGTTGTGTTGTAATTTGGTCTTTCTGCCTATCACGTGGGCAAACCATTTTATCCATTATTTCTTTATATATTCTATGGTGGGGGTTATTCCTAGCTTTTTTCTCAGTTCTCCATTTCTGATCTTATCTCTCAGGTTGTTTCCTGTTATTTTATCAAACAATATGATATTGCCTTAATATTACAATGTTATTATATCCATATATGGATGACGTCATGGGACGCACCAAGATGGAAGCTTGTTCACGATAGAGCCATGGTGTAAACAATGTTGACTTTGAACATCATGCTATCTGTTATCACAGCGAGTTGGCGGATTTTTAGAAATGTAACCTCGGGTTTGATAATAAATGTTTGTACACAGTTTGTTAACCACCGCTGTAGATCAAATCTTTATTCTGCTGGCTTCGTTCGCGACCTTGGAAGTTAATGACCTAACTTGTGCAGACGGTTGGTTTGGGGCAAATTGTACGTTACAATGTCACTGCTATAATGACTCAGTTTTTGACAAAACTACAGGGTCATGCCCAAACAATGACAATTGTCAGCACAAATATTTTGGACCCCAGTGTCAGTACTTGGATCTCGTTTACAAATACGCCCAAAAGTCTAAACCTACTTTCCTGTTTGGTAACAACGATACCACATGTAATCCGGACACAGATTCTACATCAGTTGAGGCAACTTTCAATCAATCTTTGCCGTTCTCTTGGTTTAGGGTTTATGTGAATGACTTAACAGATCCGGACAGTTTCATGGTAAAACTAAATGGTTCTGCCTCATGTAACAATGAATCAAGGTTTGTTGTTAGTTCGCACGAAATTGATGTCTTTTGCTCTGGGGCTGGTCTGATCAACAAGTTACGGATTGAAGGGGCGATAGTTGCAAATATCTGCTCCATCTACATTGGCGGGGGTCGGAATGTGGCTCTCAAACAGAACACAAACCAGACCGACACATTTAATGCTTGTTATACAGGAGACGGATGTGGACCAGAGGCCGCAGTTAATGGCAAAACAAAGACCAATCTCTATGACGATGACTGCACACACATACAATTGAAAAGTGGAACCAATTCTGTTTACTGGTATCTGAACTTTGCCACGCTCCAGAAGACTCACACCATTCTAATTTATCATCGAGCTGGCACTATGATTCGGGTAAAGAATGTCACTCTAAAGGCTTTATCTGACTGTGGCGGTGTAGTGTTCCAGTATAATGATATATCATACCCAAATATTTCTGTGAACACTATTGTATTCACTACACAAGCGACAATGGCACACATTAAGATTGACTTCTCACCGACCATTTTGCAGGCGCCGACAGTGTGAGGTGCAAACATTTACACACCTATTGTCTGGACGGGCATTCTCGGTCGTTTTGTGCAGTGTGTAGTGGGTGTTGCAAAGGCTGCAACGTCATCATCTGTACATGTCACGGCAACTGTTCACATGGCTTCTATGGACACGACTGCTCCGGGTCTTGTCTTAGTGTCCTTTATCTTAGTATCCTTTATGTGAGGAAAAATCCGGAAAATGCCTACAATGTAAAAATCTTGGCTACACCTGTAATGACACTT
This sequence comes from Megaustenia siamemsis, assembly GCA_032433765.1. NCBI lineage: Eukaryota > Metazoa > Mollusca > Gastropoda > Stylommatophora > Ariophantidae > Megaustenia > Megaustenia siamemsis. Next base: position 38,974,408 of record JAVIAB010000025.1, on the reverse strand, counting down.
GTCCCGATGGTAGTTTTGGGCTACAGTGCACTGCAAACAGACATGTTCTGATGGCTGTGACATCATATGTGACCCAGAAAGTACAGACTGTATGTGCAAGGAAACGTACTACGGGTCAGACTGCACCCTCAAATGTCCGGACAACTGTTTCAACGACACTTGTGAACAGTCAACCGGGAACTGTACATGCAATGGAATGTTCTATGGGTCAGACTGCACTCTCAAATCTCAGGACAACTGTTTGAACGAAACCCGTGAACAGTTAAGCGGGGCCTGCGCCTCATATGTCGATGATTCCCACGTTAAGAAGAGTCTGCTGACTACAACAAACCCAAGCATATGGATACCTTGATGTGTTTCTGTGCTAGACATGGTTCATTTCTTGGTGTTTTTCCGTGAAGCCATGGCTCATATCTTGATGTGTTTCTGTGCTAGCCATGGCTCATATCTTAGCTTGTGTGTGTGTGTGTGCTGGCCATGGCTCATATCTTGGTGTGTGTCATGTTAGTCATATCTCATATCTTGGTGTGTCTGTGTTATTCATGTCTCATATCTTTGTGTGTGTATGTCTATGTTGGTCATATCTCATATCTTTGTGTGCATGTCTATGTTAGGCATGTGTCATATCTTTGTGTGTGCATGTCTATGTCAGTCATATCTCATATCTTTATGTGCATGTTTATGTTAGTCATGTGTCATATATCTTGATGTGTGTCAGTGTTAGTCATGTCTCGTATTGCTGTGTACATGTCTGTGTTAGTCACATCTCATATCTTTGTGTGTGCATGTCTGTGTTAGTCACCTCTAGTGACTCTGGCAGATGGTGCTCGTAAACCTGGGAGGGCAGACCATCTAAGGGCAGAATCCCCCTACAGAAAAAATCATCTGCTGCCTTGCAGGAAGATTGGGGACAATCAAAGGCTAAGGGAAGCAAGTAAAGTAAAAGTAAAGTACCCCCGTCACGCCAAGTGGCATATAGGGAAATATGGTGTTAGTGACCCTATATTTTACAGACCTTCAGCACATGATTTTTGGGGTAATGTGGTCGGTATTACGCCCGTACTGCTTTACTTTCCCAGAAAAAAATCCCGTACCCATTTAAGGCTGGGTAAACCCGGAAGCCGTCGGTTGGGATCGAACCCTACCCCTTGTTCTTTGTAGTCCAGTTCACTAACCACTGAGCTATTAAGGAAAGCAAACCTGAATAAAATGCTGGCTGAAATCGGATGCACTGGGCCACTGGCGCAGAATACAGTTCAACATTTTAACAGGTGTTCAATCAGAGTGGATCTGGCACTCTAATTGTGATGTTCCGTCTGTGGGGGCGATCAACACACTTAGCCTGACAGCTGACTTCATGTGAGAGTCTGGAATCCTACTCTGATTGAGTCCTGATCGCAGAGAGAGATATGCATACATATATATTGTCCTCTTTCTCTCTCAGTCTGTCCCAGTCTTTCTCTATCTCTCTCTGAGTATATGCTTATATAGTTAGACGTTAAAGATCACAGTATCATTACTGCCATCGAAAGGTCTTTGTATACCTTTACTTTGTGGGTAGTGTAGGTCAGTATAATCTCTTTGTATACCTTTACTTTGTGGGTAGTGTAGGTCAGTATAATCTCTTTGTATACCTTTACTTTGTGGTCAGTGTAGGTCAGTATAATCTCTCTGTATACCTTTACTTTGTGGTCAGTGTAGGTCAGTATAATCTCTCTGTATACCTTTACTTTGTTAATAGTGTAGCCCAGTATAATCTCTTTGTATACCTTTACTTTTAGGGAGTGTAGCCCAGTATAATCTCTTTGTATACCTTTACTTTGTGGGGAGTGTAGGTCAGTATAATCTCTCTGTATACCTTTACTTTGTGGGGAGTGTAGGTCAGTATAATCTTCTCTGTATACCTTTACTTTGTGGGTAGTGTAAAAAAAAAGTAAAGTACCCCCCGTCACGCCAAGTGGCGTATAGGGAAATATGGTGTTAGTGACCCTATATTTTACAGACCTTCAGCACATGATTTTTGGGGTAATGTGGTCGGTATTACGCCCGTGCTGCTTTTACTTTCCCAGAAAAAATCCGGTACCCATTTAAGGCTGGGTGAACCCGGAGCCGTCGGTTGGGATCGAACCCTACCCCTTGTCCGTAGTAGTCCAGTTCACTAACCACTGAGCTATCGCGGCTCCTACTAATTTTTAGGGAATTAGTAAAACCCAGGTGTCCTCGCCAGATTACGAACCCCGGCTGTTGCCGTGGTAAGCCAACCGCCTATCGATTGCGCTAACCGGACACCCACTTGTGGGTAGTGTAGCCCAGTATAATCTCTTTGTATACCTTTACTTTGTAGGGAGTGTAGCCCAGTATAATCTCTCTGTATACCTTTACTTTGTAGGGAGTGTAGCCCAGTATAATCTCTCTGTATACCTTTACTTGTGGGGAGTGTAGCCCAGTATTATTTCTCTGTATACCTTTTACTTGTGGGCAGAGTAGGTTAGTATAATCTCTCTGTATACCTTTACTTTGTGGGGAGTGTAGCCCAGTATTATTTCTCTGTGTACCTCGACTTTTAGGGTGTGAAGCCCAGTATAATCTTTTTGTATACCTTTACATCTCTGATGAAAGACCATCCCATAATTTTTACCAAGCTGGATCATCTGAGGGATGTGATTGAAAGATATTCACTGAGTTTATTGACATGAGACTGAAACTGAATACATTATGATATAAAGGCCAGGCAGATTATCATATTGATGGTGTCAACATATTGTTTGCCTATCTGAATTAAAATCAACTTGGGCTTTAATGTCAGCTGTTGGGGCATTAGTGTCAGCTGTTGTAGTTGTGCAGTTTATGACAGCTACTTTAGTTGTATCATGAATACCTGATCTTTTTGTTGTTAGGATCAGCATCACTGGGAGCCGCGATAGCTCAGTGGTTAGTGAATTTGACTACAAAAGACAAGGGCTAGGGTTCAATCCCAACCGACGGCTTCCGAGTTCACCCAGCCGTTAATGGGTACCGGATTTTTTTCTGGGAAAGTAAAGCGGCATGGGCGTAATACCGACCACATTACCCCAAAAACCATGTGCCGAAGGTCTGTAAAATTTATGGTCACTAACACCATATTCCCTATATGCCACTTGGCGTAAGAGGGGTAATTTACTTTTTTTTTTTACAATCAGCATCACTGCACACCGGATGAATCCAAAGATGCTCTGATATCCTCCTTGAGAAAATCCAAAGATGCTCTGATATCCTCCTTGAGAAAATCCAAAGATGCTCTGATATTCTCCTTGAGAAAATCCAAAGATGCTCTGATATTCTCCTTGAGAAAATCCAAAGATGCTCTGATATCCTCCTTGAGAAAATCCAAAGATGCTCTGATATTCTCCTTGAGAAAATCCAAAGATGCTCTGATATTCTCCTTGAGAAAATCCAGAGATGCTCTGATATCCTCCTTGAGAACATCCAGAGATGCTCTGATATCCTCCTTGAGAAAATCCAAAGATGCTCTGATATCCTCCTTGAGAAAATCCAAAGATGCTCTGATATTCTCCTTGAGAAAATCCAAAGATGCTCTGATATCCTCCTTGAGAACATCCAAAGATGCTCTGATATCCTCCTTGAGAAAATCCAAAGATGCTCTGATATTCTCCTTGAGAAAATCCAAAGATGCTCTGATATCCTCCTTGAGAAAATCCAAAGATGCTCTGATATTCTCCTTCGAGAACATCCAAAGATGCTCTGATATCCTCCTTGAGAAAATCCAAAGAAGCTTTGATATCCTTGAGAACATCCAAAGAAGCTCTGATATCCTCCTTGAGAAAATCCAAACAAGCTCTGATATCCTTGAGAAAATCCAAAGAAGCTCTGATATCCTCCTTGAGAAAATGCCAAGAGAATTCTAGAATATTTTCACAAACTCTGTAGCACGGGATCCACGGTGTTGGTAGCGTTCTGCTGACAATTCTACCAGGGGAGTGGCCATGTTTACGGCCTGCTCTTTTTTTTATTTTAACTACCAAGAGTTCTTTTATTGTGCATGAGTGTACACATGACCTCCTGCTTGTTGTGCATGAGTGTACACATGACCTCCTGCTTGTTGTGCATGAGTGTACACATGACCTCCTGCTTACATGACCTCCTGCTTGTTGTGCATAAGTGTACACATGACACCCTGCTTGTTGTGCATGAGTGTACACATGACCTCCTGCTTGTTGTGCATGAGTGTACACATGACCTCCTGCTTATTGTCCTTATCCAAGAGAGCTAGACATCGGATCTCACTACCCAAGAGATCAGGGGAGGGTAACATCATAAAGAAATCATGGATTCTTCTTTCTTTTATCTTTTCACTGATACTTAAAAAGTGTCGTGGTTTATATCATTTGTCGTTCTTGAGCTGCTCGAACTGTCTGAATTAGTGACTTTCCTTTGTTGTTACATGTCTCTGTCACTGCATCTATCCATCTTCTTCTTTTCTCTTTTTACTGATACCTAAAAGGTGTCATGGTTTATATCATTTGTCGTTCTTGAGCTGCTCGAACTGTCTGAATTAGTGACTTTCCTTTGTTGTTACATGTCTCTGTCATGGCATCTAACCATCTTTTCCTGGATTTTCCTCTTGGTCTTTTTCTATGCATTCTCGAGAAGAATGCCCTTGATGGTGATTGGTAGGAATTCATTCTGACCAGGTGGCCAACCCATTTAAATTGTTGTTGTTCTATATATTCTTGGCAGGGTTTTGTTCCTACCATTTTTCTTATGGTTTCATTTGGTATTCTATCTCTTCTTGTGTTGTTTGTTACTTTTCTCAAACAACGCATCTCACATGTATTGATCTTTCTTAAATGTGATTTAGAAAAGGTCCATGTTTGACTTTCATAGCACAAAGTTGGTATGAAAATGCTATTTATCATTTGTTGTTTAGCTGGCATAGAAATGTTTGGATGTGACAGCATTTGCTTTTTGTATTCTCATGTCAATTTCTCTGTCTAGTTTTCCATCTTCTGTGAACATTGTGCCCAAATACTTGAATTCCTCTACTTGTTTTATTTCTTTGTCTTTGATCTTAATGTTTAATGGGTGTCTTAATTTGCTTATTCTCATAGCCTCAGTTTTTGCTGTATTAATTTTCATACTGTAGTTTGTGCAGCTTTTATCTAGAGATGTTATATGCTGTTGTAGCAGGTTTTCATCCTCATATATTAGGCATTGGTCATCTGCGAATAGTAGCTCGTTGATGTTGGAGTTTTCTACCTCTGTGTTATTAATAATGATTTTGCCTCTCTTTCTTGTGTCTGTTAGTCCTAAGTAAGATTTTTATATTCCTTTTCTTCATAAATTCCACTATTTCTGTGCTTTTTTCACCTAAACCGCAGATGTTCCAAGTACCTATTAAACATTCTGATTGTTTTCTTTGTGTTGTTGTAGTTGTCGATTTCCCGCTTTCACTTTGCATTTTCGTTCGTGATCGTAACATCACAATGGATGGTAATCTTCTATCACACAAACTTTAAGATAAATCACAAATAAATCCGTCCGAAGCAACACAAGAATGCTTGAATTTATTTTTACTATGGGCATTGAAATTAATTTATAACTTAAATTTGACTCCCATTGAAAATTGCATCGTGTTACCAGCACAGTCACGCACCGGAAGTCCAAAATCATGGATTAAATTTTCATAATTTTAAAACATCACCAGCGCTTCTGGTGGGCTTCGAACCCAGGTCCTTCCTGTCCTGAGGCCAACATCATACCTCTAGATTACCCCCCCACCACATTGATTTACCATGTTCGTCTACTGATTGTTCCTGTCCTGAGGCCAACATCATACCTCTAGATTACCCCCCCACCACATTGATTTACCGTGTTCGTCTACTGATTGTTCCTGTCCTGAGGCCAACATCATACCTCTAGATTATCCCCCACCACATTGATTTACCATGTTCGTCTACTGATTGTTCCTGTCCTGAGGCTAACATCATACCTCTAGATTACCCCCCACCACATTGATTTACCGTGTTCATCTACTGATTGTTCCTGTCCTGAGGCCAACATCATACCTCTAGATTACCCCCCCACCACATTGATTTACCATGTTCATCTACTGATTGTTCCTGTCCTGAGGTCAACATCATACCTCTAGATTACCCCCTACCACATTGATTTACCGTGTTCATCTACTGATTGTTCCTGTCCTGAGGCCAACATCATACCTCTAGATTACCCCCCCACCACATTGATTTACCATGTTCATCTACTGATTGTTCCTGTCCTGAGGTCAACATCATACCTCTAGATTACCCCCCCACCACATTGATTTACCATGTTCGTCTACTGATTGTTCCTGTCCTGAGGTCAACATCATACCTCTAGATTACCCCCCTACCACATTGATCTACCATGTTCGTCTACTGATTGTTCCTGTCCTGAGGTCAACATCATACCTCTAGATTACCCCCCCCCCCCCCCCCACCACATTGATCTACCATGTTCGTCTACTGATTGTTCCTGTCCTGAGGTCAACATCATACCTCTAGATTACCCCCTACCACATTGATTTACCATGTTCATCTACTGATTGTTCCTGTCCTGAGGTCAACATCATACCTCTAGATTACCCCCCTACCACATTGATTTACCGTGTTCGTCTACTGATTGTTCCTGTCCTGAGGTCAACATCATACCTCTAGATTACCCCCCTACCACATTGATTTACCGTGTTCGTCTACTGATTGTTCCTGTCCTGAGGCCAACATCATACCTCTAGATTACCCCCCTACCACATTGATTTACCGTGTTCGTCTACTGATTGTTCCTGTCCTGAGGTCAACATCATACCTCTAGATTACCCCCCTACCACATTGATTTACCGTGTTCGTCTACTGATTGTTCCTGTCCTGAGGTCAACATCATACCTCTAGATTACCCCCCTACCACATTGATCTACCGTGTTCATCTACTGATTGTTCCTGTCCTGAGGTCAACATCATACCCCTAGATTACCCCCCTACCACATTGATTTACCGTGTTCGTCTACTGATTGTTCCTGTCCTGAGGCCAACATCATACCTCTAGATTACCCCCCTACCACATTGATTTACCGTGTTCGTCTACTGATTGTTCCTGTCCTGAGGTCAACATCATACCTCTAGATTACCCCCCTACCACATTGATTTACCGTGTTCGTCTACTGATTGTTCCTGTCCTGAGGTCAACATCATACCTCTAGATTACCCCCCTACCACATTGATTTACCGTGTTCGTCTACTGATTGTTCCTGTCCTGAGGTCAACATCATACCTCTAGATTACCCCCTACCACATTGATTTACCGTGTTCGTCTACTGATTGTTCATGTCCTACATTGATTGAACATGCTTTGCTACCAAGGATGCTTTTCCTTCTTTCACCCATTGTGGTGCCCCATTCCACCACTGCTTTGAAATGTGGGTTGCCCTCCACTTCATTGCCGCCTTTCTGTGCGAGGTAGTCTCTGTAGCCCTCACGATGTCGTTAATATAAGTCTCCTGCACAATGCCAGACCTCACCAAACTTTTGACCATCTCATTGTCATGAACCCAGGCTTTTTAGGGTTGTATATCCAAGTTAAAAGCGGGTCAATTAATTTAAATATCTGGGAACAATGTTAATCTCAGATGGTAGATGTACAACAGAGGTGAGATGCAGAATGGCTCAGGCAAAAGCAGCTTTCCAAAAAATGAGGAATATACTGTGCAATCCATTTTCGACATTAGAAACAACAAAAACGGAACTTAAGTGTTATGTAGAGCCAGTCTTAACATATGGATGTGAATCATGGACAATAGGATAACAGGCAAGAATATCACTGGATGCTGTAGAAATGTGGTTTTACAGAAGAATGTTGAGAATACCATGGAGAGCTAAGAAGAGTAATGAAAATGTTTTGAAAGAGGCCAAAGCAAGAAGAGAGATAATGTTCAATATTGGGAAAAAAACAATCAATTTTTGGCCACACACTGAGAAGGGAACAGGTGGAATGTATTGTGACAACTGGGAAAATTGATGGACGAAGAGATGGAGGGAAGCAAAGAGAAAAGATACCAGATCACCTACACCAGGAGGCATGATACTGATATCCAAGTTAGAAAAGATATCAACATAGCAATAGCTTCATGTACCCTCACAATATGCCCCATCATAACACTGATTGTATTGATAACTATCTCCCTGCTTTGTTATCTCCACAGGCAATTATAATTGTGGTCACAGTCGCCTTTGTACAGGTAAGATCACTGCAATAACATTTGATTTCCTGGCATAGTTATTGTTTGAAGGCAAAATACTGTTGTTTGTCACTAAAAGTAAAAGTAAAGAGCCCCATTACAGCAAGTGGTGTACAGGAAATATGGTATTAGTGACCATCATTTTTATAGACTTTCGGCACATGATTTCTGGGGTAATGTGGTCGGTATTACACCAGTGCAGCTTTACTTTCCCAGAAAAAAAATCTGGCATCCATTTAAGGATGGGTGAACTTGGAAGCTGTCGATCAGGATCGAACCCAACCTTTTGTCCTTTGTAGTCCAGTCCTCTAACCACTCAGCTGTTGTGACTCCCTTTGTCGCTAGCAGATGATCATTTGTGCCATTTCAGAAATGTAAAATTCACATTCCTCTATTATATATTCAAAGTGCTTAGATGATATAGTATCTAAAAATGAAACTAACTTTTTGTTGTTAAACAAATGAATGTTGCACTCCTATTGTCAATCAATGTTATCTTTTAGTTACATTATTCTCATCATCATCATCATGTGCCTTCTCCACAACGAAGGTTGGCTACCATGGATCGCCATTCTACTCTATTTCTTGCTTTGATGGTGCAGGCTGTCATAGATTGACTTGTCCATCTTTTGATGTTACTCGTCCATGTTAGTCTTGGTCTGCCTCTGCCTCTTTTACTTTGTATTTTTCCTTCCAATATTACTTTTAGTAGGCTGTTGTGTCTTTTAACATGCCCCAAAAATTTCATTTGTCTTGTCTTAATTGTATTTAGTAGTTCTCTTTTTTATTTTCAGTTGTTTTAAAACTTCATCGTTTGTTATCTTTTGTTTCCATCCAATTCTACCTATTCTTCTATAAATCCACATTTCAAAGGTTTCAATTTTCTGTTCTGTTTTCTTGTCTAATGTCCATGTTTCTGCACCATACAGGAATATTGAGAAGATGTAACATTTTGCCATTCTTAGTTTCAGCCCTGCTGATATTTGTTTTGTTGTTAGTATATTTTTCATGGCATTAAAATTACTTTTTGCCATACCTATTCTTTTGTTTATTTCAATTTTGCATTTTCCATCATTGGTTATAGTATGTCCCTGGTAGTTGTAGCTCTGGACTGTCTCCAGATGTATTCCCTACAACATTTAGTTGTAGGTCTTGAGAATTTTCTTTGTTTATGATCATAGTTTTTTATTCATTATTTTTTATTCATAATATACACATTATTCTACTAAAATGTAATTCATCCATATGTTACCATATGTTACCCCTCTGTCTCAAGGCCGGCGTCTTGCCTCGAGACCAACCAGTCCCACAACACCAACTTAAAAGATCAATGAAAAAGTAATGATTGAACATCTTAATTTCTAAAGCACTTTCCACTTAATCTTCCTGAAAATCATCAAAATTTGATGACCTAATTTCATCATGGAAGCTAAACAATCAGGAAGTGGATCCGCACGATTGGATTTTCATAATGATTTTCTAATAAACATTTCAAAATGTTAGAATCCACCATTTTCCATAAACAAAGCAGGAAATGCAAATTTAATGTATTTCCACATTGAAGAGTTTGTGACAAACAAGTGTAAAGTAAAAAATGTACCTAAATTCACCACATTGAGACAAACAGAAACAGTGCATTAGCAGACAGATGTTTAATTACACAAGGGTATAAATACTTTTTTAATCTTCATCCCAACGTTGTGCTACCAATGCCAGTCCTGGACCCTAGATACTAGAACAATAAGAAAAATAACCTCTACTGAGATGAAATGTGTTAAACGAGTGACAGGAAACAACCTGAGAGATAAGATCAGAAATGAAGAACTGAGAAAAAAGCTAGGAATAACCCCCATCATAGAATATATATAGAAATAACAGATAAAATGGTTTGGCCATGTTACAAGGCAGAACGATCAAAACACAACACAATGAGCCTTCAATAAATTTTGTGAGAACACCAGATCCAAGCGGTAACCATGAAAAAGATGGATTGATGGAATATTAGAAACACTAGGAAACATAACAGCAGCAGAGGCGAACAGAAGAGCAAAAGATGGATTGATGGAATATTAGAAACACTAGGAAAAAATAACAGCAGCAGAGGCGAACAGAAGAGCAAAAGATGGATTGATGGAATATTAGAAACACTAGGAAAAAATAACAACAGCAGAGGCGAACAGAAGAGTAAAAGATGGATTGATGGAATATTAGAAACACTAGGAAAAAATAACAGCAGCAGAGGCGAACAGAAGAGCAAAATATGGATTGATAGAATAATAGAAGCACTAGGAAACATAACAGCAGGAGAGGCGAACAAAAGAGCAAAAGATGGATTGATGGAATATTAGAAACACTATGAAACATAACAGCAGCAGAGGCGAACAGAAGAGGAAAAGATGGATTGATGGAATATTAGAAACACTAGGAAAAAATAACAGCAGCAGAGGCGAACAGAAGAACAAAAGATGGATTGATGGAATATTAGAAACACTAGGAAAAAATAACAGCAGCAGAGGCGAACAGAAGAGCAAAATATGGATTGATGGAATATTAGAAACACTAGGAAAAAATAACAGCAGCAGAGGCGAACAGAAGAACAAAAGATGGATTGATGGAATATTAGAAACACTAGGAAAAAATAACAGCAGCAGAGGCGAACAGAAGAGCAAAATATGGATTGATAGAATAATAGAAGCACTAGGAAACATAACAGCAGGAGAGGCGAACAAAAGAACAAAAGATGGATTGATGGAATATTAGAAACACTGGGAAACATAACAGCAGGAGAGATGAACAAGAGAGCAAAAGATGGATTGATGGAATATTAGAAACACTAGGAAATATAGCAGCAGCAAAGTCGAACAGAAGAGCAAAAGGCCACAAATTATATTTTCCCTCGACGCTGAAAGGTAAATGAGGAAGGAAAGAAGAAGAAGAAGACTGAAAAAAAAAATCCACAAAGTAAAATAATTGACAGCTTGCACCTTAGAAACGAAGCTCAGTTCTTCAAAACAGCACTGTTCCACTAGGGATACCTACACTTAGACATTATATCAATTCATTACTGAAAATAGATACAGATATAGTTTGTTTTGTTATTTCAAAACCATAAATAGGTTTCTCATTTTTGTTATTTCAGAATTGAGTATGCTATTGTGTTAATTTTGTCAGAATTGTGTACATAATCATATTAATTATTTTTTCGGGAACTGTGTACATTTGTTCTGTTATTGCTATTTCAGGAACTGTGTACATTTGTTCTGTTATTGTTATTTCAGGAACTGTGTACATTTGTTCTGTTATTATTATTTTAGGAACTGTGTACATTTGTTCTGTTATTGTTATTTTAGGAACTGTGTACATTTGTTCTGTTATTGTTATTTCAGGAATACAGATCTGAAAAGTCATTGGAAGCCCTGACCAAACTAGTCCCTCCCAAATGTCACTGGTAACTCACTGTCATTTTGTTGTACACAATCCTGCTAGGATAAGCCAAACACCAACTGTTTTTTTATTTAAAGTATTTCATGCAAGAGATCTTTGGTTTAACAGATTTTCAGATTAGCAGATTTTTGACTGATCATTTGTTTAGTTTAGCAGGTGTTTAGATTATCATATTTTTGTTTAATTTAGCAGATGTTTAGATTATCATATTTTTGTTTAATTTAGCAGATGTTTAGATTATCATATTTTTGTTTAATTTAGCAGATGTTTAGATTATCATATTTTTGTTTAATTTAGCAGATGTTTAAATTATCATATTTTTGTTTAATTTAGCAGATGTTTAGATTATAATATTTTTGTTTAATTTAGCAGATGTTTAGATTATCATATTTTTGTTTAATTTAGTAGATGTTTAGATTATCATATTTTTGTTTAATTTAGCAAATGTTTAGATTATCATATTTTTGTTTAATTTAGCAGATGTTTAAATTATCATATTTTTGTTTAATTTAGCAGATGTTTAGATTATCATATTTTTGTTTAATTTAGCAGATGTTTAGATTATCATATTTTTGTTTAATTTAGCAGATGTTTAGATTATCATATTTTTGTTTAATTTAGCAGATGTTTAAATTATCATATTTTTGTTTAATTTAGCAGATGTTTAGATTATAATATTTTTGTTTAATTTAGCAGATGTTTAGATTATCATATTTTTGTTTAATTTAGTAGATGTTTAGATTATCATATTTTTGTTTAATTTAGCAAATGTTTAGATTATCATATTTTTGTTTAATTTAGCAGATGTTTAAATTATCAGATTTTTGTTTAAATTATCATATTTTTGTTTAATTTAGCAGATGTTTAAATTATCAGATTTTTGTTTAATTTAGCAGATGTTTAAATTATCAGATTTTTGTTTAATTTAGCAGATGTTTAAATTATCAGATTTTTGTTTAATTTAGCAGATGTTTAAATTATCATATTTTTGTTTAATTTAGCAGATGTTTAAATTATCATATTTTTGTTTAATTTAGCAGATGTTTAGATTATCATATTTTTGTTTAATTTAGCAGATGTTTAGATTATCAGATTTTTGTTTATCTTAGCTAAAACATACAATAATAATAAATAAGCACAAATTAATTAGAGGAATTTCAGGGTGGTGGGATGAGCATACATGATACAGTTACAGAAGCATTAATTTGAATAGTGCTGAAGAGAGGAAAGTCCCAGAGGGATGGTAAAGTCATGGGGAAGTCTGGAAAGTCCCAGAGGGATGGTAAAGTCATGGGGAAGTCTGGAAAGTCCCAGAGGGATGGTAAAGTCATGGGGAAGTCTGGAAAGTCCCAGAGGGATGGTAAAGTCATGGGGAAGTCTGGAAAGTCCCAGAGGGATGGTAAAGTCATGGGGAAGTCTGGAAAGTCCCAGAGGGATGGTAAAGTCATGGGGATGTCTGGAAAGTCCCAGAGGGATGGTAAAGTCATGGGGATGTCTGGAAAGTCCCAGAGGGATGGTAAAGTCATGGGGAAGTCTGGAAAGTCCCAGAGGGATGGTAAAGTCATGGGGATGTCTGGAAAGTCCCAGAGGGATGGTAAAGTCATGGGGATGTCTGGAAAGTCCCAGAGGGATGGTAAAGTCATGGGGAAGTCTGGAAAGTCCAGAGGGATGGTAAAGTCATGGGGAAGTCCCAGATTTGAAGTGAAAAATTCCCACATGCTTGTGGTGAAATTTGAATTTGGAACCTTCTGCCCATGGGGGGGTGGTCTAGAGGTAAGACAACGACCTCTGGGTGAGAGGTCCTGGGTTTGGGTTTGAGTCTCACCACTGGTGATAGGCATTTTTAAGTAAAAATGAAATCCATTGTTTCTTTGTGGCTTAACCTTTACTGTGGTTTCTGGGTCGTGAGATCCTATATTTAGCCCTCTTGGATAACGGCAAAGAAAATCAACAGTGGATGCTGTGTGCACACAAACGTTATAGAATCTTTGGTAGTTGGAAATCACAAAGAGTAGGCCAAAAATGGCTTGACAACATTAATAGGGAAATATCTATCCAATATGTCAAAACTCTCGACTTTAAACAAAAAATGAGAATACCTCTGGCATCAGAAAATATCTGCCTGTATGGCAAGGGACACATGGCTGACAGTATGGGGAAATAGGAGAAAGTGATATTTATGAAAAGTTCAGTTTCTCTGGACTTCTATAGAGATAAAAAAGCTGGTGCAAGCAATAAACAACTTGGTTTAGTAATAAATATTTAGAAATCGTGATAATAGATATCGTTTAGCAGTGGTAATAGGACAAGAGGTCAGGTTTGATCCTAGTCGATGGTTTCCAAGTTACCCTGCCGTAACTCTTTCCGTATGTTCCGCCGCATGGTGCGCCATTTCCATTTGGGTTGCGTACGTTCCGCCGCATGGTGCACCATGCTAAATTTTATTGGTGTGAACGCCATCAAACCATATTCGTTTTACATGTCTTGTATCATCTGGATATTGGTGAAATCTAATACCTTGTTCAATTATCTAAACATTCATATATAATATGTTATATGTTAGATAAATATAAATATTTAGATTGATTCTTAAAACCATGAACAATTTTGTCTCTAAAATCTCTTCCGTTGCGTCGATAAAAAGCTTCCGTACGGAAAGAGTTAAATGGGTACCAGTTTTTTTTCCAGGAAAGTAAATAATACACCAATAACATTACCCCAAAAATCATGTGCCAAAGGTCAGTACAAATGTTGGCCACTAACACCATATTCCTTATATGCCACCTTTCATGATGCAGCTCTTTAATTTTTTATTTACTAAGGATTGTCCTTTCCTCTGTTTCTGACCAGCATCAGAAATGGTGAACTGATGACCTTCTTGGCACAAGACCTCGTACCTGGTGATATCATTCATATCAGTATCGGAGACAGGGTGCCTGCAGATATCAGACTATTTGAGGTGACCTCTTTGTGTTATTCATATTAAACAGCATGTCTTGCCAAATATGATGTAAGGGAATGTAGTATTTGGTTATATCACTTGGGGATGAGGAGGCCAGTGCTTATCGTTGCTGCTATTACTTCTCAAACTCAGCTAACAAATTATATATTGATACTTTTTTTTTTTTACAGCTGTGTCGACGTTAGGCCAGGATTACATTACAAACTGTCAGAAGCATCAGATGCCAATTTGGGCACTTAATGAGCCTTGCAATAAATCCCTATTTTATGCAAGGTTCTCGGTCTTATTAATTCTTTCAGCCTGTGCCATGCCCACTTTGGTCAAATGCAAACCACCACATTCATCATCTTTCTGAATTTGCTTCATGTCAACCATATTTCAACTTTTAAATTAGCTATTTTATATCATCATTAGGTCGCATGTCCTTTGCAGAACATTGCATTCACCACTGCATGTCTGAAAGAATCTCTGTCTCTAGCCAGGTCTCCCACAGAATGTTACATTCATCACAGGCTGTCTGAAAGAATCTCTGTCTCTAGCCAGGTCTCCCACAGAACGTTGCATTCACTACAGCATGTCTGAAAGAATCTGTCTCTAGCCAGGTCTCCCACAGAATGTTACATTCATCACAGGCTGTCTGAAAGAATCTCTATCTTTAGCCAGATCTCCCACTTCTTCTGTTGTCATGTTCAAGGTCTCCCTGATGTCTTGAAACCACCTTCTTCTTGGTTTGATGTGTTCTGCAAAGGACATATGACCTAATGATGATTGTGACAACTATCTCAAACATTTGTTTGGACAATGGTTGACCTAGCCACTTATTATTATCCACCCCTTGTTGACTTAGCCGCTCATTATTATCCACCCCTTGTTGACTTAGCCGCTCATTATTATCTACCCCTTGTTGACTTATCCGCTCATTATTATCCACCCCCTGTTGACTTATCTGCTCATTATTATCCACCCTTGTTGACCTAGCTACTCATTATTATCCACCCCTTGTTGATCTAGCTACTCATTATTATCCACCCCTTGTTGACCTAGCTACTCATTATTATCCATCACTTGTTGACTTAGCCGCTCATTATTATCCACCCCTTGTTTGCCTGGGCTGCCATTATTTAACCCACATTAACCTGGACAGTCAACATCACCTCCCTATAAACCAATAAACAGCTTGAAATGGATCCTACCCTGTCCTCCAAACACCATCTTCAACATTTTAAAGCCATTTTTCCTAACTTGAATCAAAATTGGATGCAAATGCACTACTTAAGGACACATGTTGTCCATCATATATTATCAGAAAGAAGATGGGCATATGTCAGGCATATATTTAGAATAAACGACAAGAGAGCTACTAAACAGCTCTCAAAAAGGAAACATTAGGTCAGATGAAAAGAGGATGACCTCGAGAAATACGGTCAAGAACTCTAACAAAAGAGGCAATATTGGCAGGCATAGACTCACTCTCTTTAATTGAACAGCTTGCCCAGAACAGAGACAATTAGTGAGAGACTCTACAGGACTTCATGAAAATTTAAAAAAAAAAAAAGGGAAAAAGTGGTATGGTAACAGCCTTACGTAGGTCCTTCAAGCAGGACCAACAAACAACATTACAATAATATATAAGGATATACACAGAAATTTAACTACGTGAACATTTTGTGTTGTTGTTTGTTGTTACTGCTGAAGGCCTTTTGGCCGAAACATCATTCTACTTTTTGTTTTGTTTCTTACCTATGTAAGGCTATTACCATACCATTTTTACTTTTTTTAAAACAATTTTCATCATCATCAGCTTTACAGCAGCTTCTATTTCTATGCATCTTGGTGCATCGTTATGCCTTTACCCATCAACGAGCTTTATGTACCCTCTAGCGGCACTGGAAGGATCAAGAACCCATATTAAAGATAATTTATTCCTATATGGTTGTGAAAAGAAAGCAACAAGAAAGGTCTCAGTCTGAATGGTAAAAAAACAGAAGTAATGGTCATATTGAAGAAACAATCATCATCTTCATGCAGCATAAGATTAAACAGGACAAATCTGAAACAAGTGGAGAGGATCAAATACTTGGGCACAATAATAACATCAGATAGGAGATACAACACAGAAATAAAAAGCATAATCTCTTCTACCTTTTTAGCTCCCAGTGGAGCATAGGTCTTCAACAAACACTTTCCAAGTCGTTTTGTGTTTTGCCATTCTTTTAAGATCATTCCATGTCTTCCCCATCATCTTCATCTCTGCTTCTATCTGTCTTCTCCAAGCTCCAGCTTGCGTCATATGTCTCTTAGACAGAGAGCCCTTCTCTTTCCTGGATGGCAGATTAACTTTTTCTTTCTTTGACTTGTCCATGTTTATGAAGTTTTTTTCATAAAAAGCATAATAGCTCAGGTCAAAATACCATTTCAGAAAATGAAAAGTATCTTATGCAACAAATCTATGTCAATAGAAATGAGAAAGAGAATTCATCGGTGCTATATAGAACCAATTCTGGCCTATGGAAGCGAATCATGGACAGTAGACAAACAAATGAAAAGATGATTAGAGACCACAGTGATGGCATTTCTCAGAAAAATGTTGAAAGTTCCCTGGACAGATAAAAAGACCAATGAGGAAGTTCTCAAAGAGGCCAACACAAAAAGGCAGCTCTTAAAAAAACATCAGAAAGAAACAATCAACATTTTTCAGGCACATCATTAGAAGAGGAAAGTTGGAATACTTGGTTACAACTGGCAAAATAAAAGGAAAGAGAGATCTTGGACGAAAAAGAGAAAATACTAGATAGCTTGGTTTCATGGCATGGAAAATGGTCAACAACAGAATTGATATGGTGCACTATAGAAAGAAGATTGTGGAAGGACATGATCGCCTACACCAACCGGTATGGCACATGATAATGATGATGATATGGTTGTGAAACATGGAATACAACAAAATTGACAGTCACAAACACAAATATCTTCTTTTTCTTCTACCTTTCTAGCTCCCAGTGGAGCATAGGTCTTCAACAAACACTTTCCAAGTCGTTCTGTTTTTTGCCATTCGTTTAAGATTTTTCCATGTCTTCCCCATCATCTTCATCTCTGCTTCCATCTGTCTTCTCCAAGAATTCCTTGGTCTTCCTCTTTGTCTTTTCCCCTGGGGATTCCAAAAAAGGGCCTGTTGTGTAATACTCTCAGTTGGCTTCCGCAGTGTGTGTCCTATTCACCGCCATCGTCTTCGCTGTATCTCTTTATCCACTGGTGTTTGACTGGTACATTTCCATAATTCTATGTTAGTGATTTTGTCCTGCCATTTCCATCCTTTTATCCTGCGTAAACACAAATATGGCCCCCAAAAATCAGCCTGCATGACAAGCTATTGGGATCCAGTAAAGATTTCATATGCACAACCATGTTCATGACCCATGTTGGTCTAAATGTATCGCAGCAGCTGATCGCTGAAGAAGAAGAAGACAGCAGTGATGAAGATACTAAGACTCATTAAAGGATGCTGGTGCAGAATAAAAAGGATGGAAATGGCAGGACAAAATCACTAACGTAGAATTATGGAAATGTACCAGTCAAACACCAGTGGACAAAGAGATATGACAAAGATGATGGTGTTGGATAATGCACACGCTGCAGAAGCCAACTGAAAATATTTCATGATAAGCACTTATTTTGGAAGCATCTGGGAAGAAGACAAAGAGGAAGACCAAAATATTCTTGGAGAAGATAGGTAGAAGTAGAGATGATGAGGATGGGGAAGACATGGAATGATCTTAAATGAATGGCAAGAAACAGAATGACTTGGAAAGTGTTTGTTGAAGACCTATGATCCACAGGGAGCTAAAAGTATTTGTTCAAGACCTATGTTCTACAAGGAGCTGAAATATAGATGTATCCATGATTTTCTATTTGTCATTGCCCCCCTGATGAAGGCTTTATGTGGAAACCTTTTTTTCTTAGACCAATAATGTAACCATAAAGCCGTAACATACAATTATTATGTGGTTGTTTGTGTTCAGATATCTATTACATACAATTGTTATGTGGTTGTTTGTGATCAGATATCTCTTACATACAATTATTATATGGTTGTTTGTGTTCAGATATCTATTACATACAATTATTATGTGGTTGTTTGTGTTCAGATATCTATTACATACAATTGTTATGTGGTTATTGTGTCCAGATATCTCTTACATACAATTTTTATGTGGTTGTTTGTGTCCAGTCAACTATGTTGAGCATTGATGAGTCCAGCTTTACCGGAGAGATTGAGCCTGTGAGCAAGACCAAAGATGTCCAGCCACAACATTTAACTGCAACCCTCAGTGGCCGCAAGAATATTGCATTTATGGGCACCCTGGTTCGCACAGGTCATGGCAAGGTAATTTGTGCTCTTGTATTCTGTGTATTGATTGTATCTTTCCTGTCATCAACACTACTCCAAGCTACAGAGATCTTCACGGAGTCAGAACATAAACCAGCAGAACAGTTTGTATTTTTTACAGATTGAAATCACTTGTGAGAAAACAAGTAATGGTCATACTGAAGAAATAATCATCACCATCATGCAGCATAAAAATAAACAGGACAAACCTGAATCAAGCGCAATGCGTCAAATACTTGGGCACAATAATATCAGATGGAAGATGCACCACAGAAATAAAAAGTAGAATAACACAGGCCAAAAAAGCATTTCAGAAAACGAAAAATAGCTTCTGCAACAAGTCTATGTCAATAGATGTGAGAAATAGTTAACTGATGCTATATAGAGCCAATTCTGACCCATGGAAGCGAATCATGGACAATAGAGAAACAAATAAAAAGATGATTAGAAGCCACAGAGATGGGATTTCTCAGAAGAATGTTGAAAGTTCCCTGCACAGCTAAAAAGACCAATGAGGAAGTTCTCAAAGAGGCCAACACAAATTTGGGGCTTTTAAGAAACATCAACATTCTTCGGTTACATCATAAGAAGAGAAAAGTTGGAATACTAGGTTACAACTGACAAAATACAGGGAAAGAGAGATCGAGGATGACAAAGAAAGAAGATACTAGATAGCTTAGTGTTATGGCATGAAAAACAGTCAACTGCAAAATTGATACAATGCACTGTAGATAGAGAATTGTGGAATGACGTGATTGCCTGTGCCAACTGGTATGGCACTTGGTGATGATTTCTCTTCAGTCTTAGTGCATGGTGATGGTCATCAACTTACAACCTATTGAGACCACAAACATCAGGTCAAAACTGGAGATGCTAGTGAGGAGCGCTGGGAGACACAAGAATAACAGATCAACACAGAACTGGAGTCATCAGTCTTCACACACTGAGGGACATACTGGGCAGGAGATCTGAGCACTTATGGGTGTGTCTAGTGTGCAATGAGGATGATCTGTCAACCACACTACACTACTTTACACCACACTACATTACATTACACTACACTACTTTACACCACACTACACTACTTTACACCACACCACACTACACTACTTTACACTGCACTACACAACAGCAGACTACACTACACTACAGCAGACCACACACTACTTTACACTACACTACTTTACACTACACCACTACTTTACACTACATCACACTACACTACTTTACAATACACTACTTTACACGACACAACTACTACTACACTTCTCTACACTACACTACTTTACACTACACAACTAATAATACACTACACCATTACTACTCTATACTACACAACTACTAATACTCTACTCTACATAACTACATCTCTACACTTCTACTACTCTACACCACACTACACTACTTTACACTACACTACACTACTTTACATTACACAACTACTACTACACTACACAACTAATAACACAATACACCATTACTACTCTATACTACACAACTACTAATACTCTACTCTACACTACTACATCTCTACACTTCTACTACTCTACACCACACTACATTACTACTTCTCAATACTACTACTCTACACCACACTACATTACTACTACTCTACACCACTACTACTCTGCACCACATTACACTAAACTAAAGGTGGGAGAGTGACACCATGAGATAGACCAATAGTAATCATTTTGGAATGTACTAACAGCACAGTGGATGATGTTGTAACAGGTATAAGAACATCTGCAATGTGTTGTAAACATCTTATGTTGTTGTTTATGTTTGTCAGTTTTATAGGTCTAGCCGAGTCCCAATGGACTCAATTTTGCTTTAATATTACTTTTTCTTACTTACACCCGTGTGCCCAGGTGTCTCCCCCCACCATACAGGCAGATAGTCTCCAACTTCAGAAGTACCTCTCATATTTTTTTTACCTTCAAGAGTTTCAAAGTTGTGGGTAGATTAGTTGTGTCCATGCAGCTGCTATTTTTGGCCAACACCTTTCAATTTTCATCTGTCAAAGATTCTTTAATGTCCGCATAATGCACATGGGCACATCTTGTTTATTGCCATTTTCTGAGAGGGCTAGACATTAGATCTCATGCTGACTAGACATTAGATCTCATGCTGGCTAGACATTAGATCTCATGCTGGCAAGACATTAGATCTCTCATGCTGGCTATTAGATCTCATGCTGGCTAGACATTAGATCTCTCATGCTGGCTATTAGATCTCATGCTGGCTAGACATTAGATCTCTCATGCTGGCTATTAGATCTCATGCTGGCTATTAGATCTCATGCTGGCAAGACATTAGATCTCTCATGCTGGCTATTAGATCTCATGCTGGCTAGACATTAGATCTCTCATGCTGGCTATTAGATCTCATGCTGACTAGACATTAGATCTCATGCTGGCTAGACATTAGATCTCATGCTGGCTATTAGATCTCATGCTGGCTAGACATTAGATCTCATGCTGACTAGACATTAGATCTCTCATGCTGACTAGACATTAGATCTCATGCTGGCTAGACATTAGATCTCTCATGCTGACTAGACATTAGATCTCATGCTGGCTAGACATTAGATCTCTCATGCTGACTAGACATTAGATCTCTCATGCTGACTAGACATTAGATCTCATGCTTAGGGACCTGGGGATCATAAGGCCACGGAGAAACCACGAATTGTAATTTTAAAAATTTTATATTTTTTCACCACCTATGATGGGAACCGAACCCAGGACCTTCCTGTCAAGAGGTAAGACATCACCCTCTTGATCACCCAGCCACCCCAAATATCTTATAAATTATTAGAATGCACGATTGTTATTGGACTGTGTTTGTGATATGTTGACCATAAATGTTGTTTATGTTCTCAGGGCATTGTTATTGGATTGTGTTTGTGATATGTTGACCATATATGTTGTTTATGTTCTCAGGGCATTGTTATCGGACTGTGTTTGTGATATGCTGACCATATATGTTGTTTATGTTCTCAGGGCATTGTTATCGGACTGTGTTTGTGATATGTTGACCATATATGTTGTTTATGTTCTCAGGGCATTGTTACCGGACTGTGTTTGTGATATACTGACCATATATGTTGTTTATGTTCTCAAGACATTGTTATCGGACTGTGTTTGTGATATGCTGACCATATATGTTGTTTATGTTCTCAGGGCATTGTTATCGGACTGTGTATGTGATATGTTGACCATATATGTTGTGTTATTGGACTGTGTTTGTGATATGTTGACCATATATGTTGTTTATGTTCTCAGGACATTGTTATTGGACTGTGTTTGTGATATGTTGACCATATATGTTGTTTATGTTCTCAGGGCATTGTTATCGGACTGTATTTGTGATATGTTGACCATATATGTTGTTTATGTTCTCAGGGCATTGTTATTGGGTTGTGTTTGTGATATGCTGACCATATATGTTGTTTATGTTCTCAGGACATTGTTATTGGACTGTGTTTGTGATGTGTTGACCATATATGTTGTTTATGTTCTCAGGACATTGTTATTGGATTGTGTTTGTGATATGCTGACCATATATGTTGTTTATGTTCTCAGGGCATTGTTATTGGTACAGGGCAGGACTCGGAGTTTGGAGAGATCTTCAAAATGATGCAAGCTGAGGAGGTTTGTATTTTGTACTTTTGATCTGCAACACAATTGTTGTATTCATATTCTCTTGTGACTACTGCACTATAGAGTTGATGTATTTTTATTCTGTTGTGACTACACTCTTCTATAGAGTTGTTGTATTCTTATTCTCTTGTGACTACTCCTCTATAGAGTTGATGTATTCTTATTCTCTTGTGACTACACTCCTCTATACAGTTGATGTATTCTTATTCTCTTGTGACTACTGCACTATAGAGTTGATGTATTTTTATTCTGTTGCGACTACTACACTAAAGAGTTAATGCGTTCTTATTCTCCTGCAACTACTCTTCTTTATTGTCCATCCTTACAAGGATGTTAAATGTATACAGATGTGTTGTGTTGTAGTTTACTGTGAACTTCAATATTTTGTCTCTTTCACCCCACACAGTTATTTGTCATTGATACTCTAGTTCCTTTGCTCTTTCATATCTAGTCAGCAAGATCTACATGCTTCTTCTATTATATATTTTCAGTAATTAGAAGAAATCAGGTTTCCGGTGTCATGGCGGCTACGTGCAGTCGTTTTTATATTTTGGCTCTTGCCGATATATTTATTTAAATGATTTGCGTGACAGTCGAGTTATGAAATTATGTGTTGCTATGCCCCGTTTGGAGTGTTTTATTTCGGACGTGTGGATAAACTGTGATTACTGATATTTAAGTGGAATATGATTTATTCTTCTTTGTGTCGCGTGTTCGTGGTTCAATAGTCAAGCACATGGTTTGACAAAAAATGTCGCCGCTGCGGGTATGTTCAACCCAAAAAAGTCTGTGTCGGTGGATGGGGCGGATGAATCGAAAATGATCAATGGCCCAAAAGGCGAAAACAGCAAAGTGTGTGGTACACATGAGGCATATTCAGAACACGAAAGATGAATATGGCAGACCACCGTGAAAGAGATTGGAGCCTCATCAAGTAACACTCCAAAGAAACCCATGGAGAGTAATTTTAATGCCATGAAAAATATACTAACAACAAAACAAATAGCAATCCTGAAACTAAGAATGGCAAAATGTTACATCTTCTAAATATTCCTGTATGGTGCAGAAACATGGACATTAGACAAGAAAACAGAACAGAAAATTGAAGCCTTTGAAATGTGGATTTATAGAAGAATAGGTAGAATTGGATGGAAACAAACTATGATAACAAATGATGAAGTTTTAAAACAACTGAAAATAAAAATAGAACTACTAAATACAATTAAGACAAGACAAATGAAATTTTTGGGGCATGTTAAAAGACACAACAGCCTACTAAAAGTAATATTAGAAGGGAAAATACAAGGTAAAAGAGGCAGACCAAGACTAACATGGACGAGTAACATCAAAAGATGGACAAGTCAATCTATGTCAGCCTGCACCATCAAAGCAAGAAACAGAGTAGAATGGCGATCCATGGTAGCCAACCTTTGTTGCGGAGAAGGCACACGATGATGATGATGAATTAGAAGAAGCTGTTTATTCAAATAAAAAAAGCAACGTTCATGAACATTGAATAGCATTCCTCATAAACCATCAATTTACCAATCTTAGATATGTTTGTTATGAGCATTAACTAATAAAATCTCCTTTTACCTGTAGCTGGTTGATTCTCTTAATTCATTCATTTTTAATTGTTGCTAGAAGTGACATCACAGCCCATAGGTCTTGCATGAGTCAGACAAATTATTTTTTTCTCACAAACAGACAAATCAAGATGGACAATACATGCTTGTGGTAGTTTTTTTATGCTTTTTAGAAACCATACAATTATTTGTAGATTAGCTGAGGGATCATTTATTGAAACTGAGGGATCATTTATTGAAACTAGGGATCATTTATTGAAACTAAGGGATCATTTATTGAAACTGAGGGATCATTTATTGAACCTAGGGATCATTTATTGAAACTGAGGGATCATTTATTGAAACCTAGGGATCATTTATTGAAACCTAGATATCATTTATTGAAACTGAGGGATCATTTATTGAAACCTAGGGATCATTTATTGAAACCTAGGGATCATTTATTGAAACCTAGGGATCATTTATTGAAACCTAGGGATCATTTATTGAAACCTAGGGATCATTTATTGAAACCTAGGGATTATTTATTGAAACCTAGGGATTATTTATTGAAACCTAGGGATCATTTATTGAAACCTAGATATCATTTATTGAAACTGAGGGATCATTTATTGAATTTATTTCCTGCAGGCTCCCAAAACTCCCTTACAAAGGAGCATGGACACCCTAGGCAAGCAACTGTCCTTCTACTCGTTCCTGGTGATTGGTATCATTGTCATTATTGGCTGGGTACAGGGCAGGAAAATCCTGGATATGTTCACAATTGGTGTCAGGTATTTGTCTTCAGTATACACCTTTAGATGACAATCTTTAGTATGGAGAAAGCATTGGTCAACCCCGGGTTGGTAATGGACACACTTTTAGATGACAATCTTTAGCATGGAGAAAGCATTAGTCAACCCCGGGTTGGTAATGGACACACCTTTAGATGACAATCTTTAGTATGGAGAAAGCATTGGTCAACTCTGGGTTGGTAATGGACACACCTTTAGATGACAATCTTTAGTATGGAGAAAGCATTGGTCAACCCCAGGTTGGTAATGGACACACCTTTAGATGACAATCTTTAGTATGGAGAAAACATTGGTCAACTCAGGGTTGGTAATGGACACACCTTTAGATGACAATCTTTAGTATGGAGACAGCATTGGTCAACTCAGGGTTGGTAATGGACACACAGAAAACAGAACAGAAAATTGAAGCCTTTGAAATGTGGATTTATAGAAGAATAGGTAGAATTGGGTGGAAAGAAAAGAAAACAAATAATGAAGTTTTAAAACAACTGAACATGAAAAGAGAGCTACTAAACAGGTTTCAAACAAGACAAATGAGATGTTTGGGGCATGTTAAAAGACACAAGAGCCTACTAAAAGTAATCTTGGAGGGAAAATACAAGGTAAAAGAGGCAGATCAAGACTAACATGGAGAGTAACATCAAAAGATGGACAAGTCAACCTATGACAATCTGCACCATCAAATCAAGAGACAGAGTGGAATGGCGCTCCATGGTAGCCAACCTTCGATGCAGAGATGGCACTCGATGATGATAAAGTATGTATCCACCAGTCTTTGACGCCTGCTCACATTAACCTGTGGCTGAGGTGCTAATCTTGAATTTTGTGTACAAGAGATAAGATAGCCCCTTGTTGTAATCTTTGTAAGGATACATGGACATTTTCAACACAAGATATAAGCTAGCCCCTTGTTGTAATCTTTGTAAGGATACATGGACATTTTCAACACAAGATATAAGTTAGCCCCTTGTTGTAATCTTTGTAAGGATACATGGACATTTTCAACACAAGATATAAGCTAGCCCCTTGTTGTAATCTTTGTAAGGATACATGGACATTTTCAACACAAGATATAAGCTAGCCCCTTGTTGTAATCTTTGTAAGGATACATGGACATTTTCAACACAAGATATAAGCTAGCCCCTTGTTGTAATCTTTGTAAGGATACATGGACATTTTCAACACAAGAGATAAGCTAGCCCCTTGTTGTAATCTTTGTAAGGATACATGGACATTTTCAACACAAGATATAAGCTAGCCCCTTGTTGTAATCTTTGTAAGGATACATGGACATTTTCAACACAAGATATAAGCTAGCCCCTTGTTGTAATCTTTGTAAGGATACATGGACATTTTCAACACAAGATATAAGCTAGCTCCTTGTTGTAATCTTTGTAAGGATACATGGACATTTTCAACACAAGATATAAGCTAGCTCCTTGTTGTAATCTTTGTAAGGATACATGGACATTTTCAACACAAGATATAAGCTAGCCCCTTGTTGTAATCTTTGTAAGGATACATGGACATTTTCAACACTAGATATAAGCTAGCCCCTTGTTGTAATCTTTGTAAGGATACATGGACATTTTCAACACTAGATATAAGTTAGCCCCTTGTTGTAATCTTTGTAAGGATACATGGACATTTTCAACACAAGATATAAGCTAGCCCCTTGTAATCTTTGTAAGGATACATGGACATTTTCAACACAAGATATAAGCTAGCCCCTTGTTGTAATCTTTGTAAGGATACATGGACATTTTCAACACAAGATATAAGCTAGCCCCTTGTTGTAATCTTTGTAAGGATACATGGACATTTTCAACGCAAGATATAAGCTAGCCCCTTGTTGTAATCTTTGTAAGGATACATGGACATTTTCAACACAAGATATAAGCTAGCTCCTTGTTGTAATCTTTGTAAGGATACATGGACATTTTCAACACAAGATATAAGCTAGCCCCTTGTTGTAATCTTTGTAAGGATACATGGACATTTTCAACACTAGATATAAGCTAGCCCCTTGTTGTATTCTTTGTAAGGATACATGGACATTTTCAACACAAGATATAAGCTAGCCCCTTGTTGTAATCTTTGCAAGGATACATGGACATTTTCAACACAAGTGATAAGCTAGCCCCTTGTTGTAATCTTTGTAAGGATACATGGACATTTTCAACACAAGATATAAGCTAGCCCCTTGTTGTAATCTTTGTAAGGATACATGGACATTTTCAACACTAGATATAAGCTAGCCCCTTGTTGTATTCTTTGTAAGGATACATGGACATTTTCAACACAAGATATAAGCTAGCCCCTTGTTGTAATCTTTGTAAGGATACATGGACATTTTCAACACAAGTGATAAGCTAGCCCCTTGTTGTAATCTTTGTAAGGATACATGGACATTTTCAACACAAGATATAAGCTAGCCCCTTGTTGTAATCTTTGTAAGGATACATGAACATTTTCAACACTAGATATAAGCTAGCCCCTTGTTGTAATCTTTGTAAGGATACATGGACATTTTCAACACTAGATATAAGCTAGCCCCTTGTTGTAATCTTTGTAAGGATACATGGACATTTTCAACACAAGATATAAGCTAGCCCCTTGTTGTAATCTTTGTAAGGATACATGGACATTTTCAACACAAGATATAAGCTAGCCCCTTGTTGTAATCTTTGTAAGGATACATGAACTTTTTCAACACAAAATATAAGCTAGCCCCTTGTTGTAATCTTTGTAAGGATACATGAACATTTTCAACACAAGAGATAAGCTAGCCCCTTGTTGTAATCTTTGTAAGGATACATGGACATTTTCAACACAAGAGATAAGCTAGCCCCTTGTTGTAATCTTTGTAAGGATACATGAACTTTTTCAACACAAGAGATAAGCTAGCCCCTTGTTGTAATCTTTGTAAGGATACATGGACATTTTCAACACAAGAGATAAGCTAGCCCCTTGTTGTAATCTTTGTAAGGATACATGGACATTTTCAACACAAGAGATAAGCTAGCCCCTTGTTGTAATCTTTGTAAGGATACATGAACTTTTTCAACACAAGATATAAGCTAGCCCCTTGTTGTAATCTTTGTAAGGATACATGGACATTTTCAACACAAGATATAAGCTAGCTCCTTGTTGTAATCTTTGTAAGGATACATGGACATTTTCAACACAAGATATAAGCTAGCCCCTTGTTGTAATCTTTGTAAGGATACATGGACATTTTCAACACAAGATATAAGCTAGCTCCTTGTTGTAATCTTTGTAAGGATACATGGACATTTTCAACCCTGGGTATTTTTTCTTTCAGCCTGGCAGTGGCAGCTATACCAGAGGGCTTGCCAATTGTCGTGACAGTCACCCTGGCCATCGGGGTGATGAGAATGGCCAAACGGAAAGCTATTATTAAAAAGCTGCCAGTTGTGGAAAGTCTTGGTGAGTTTGAGCATCTTCATAGCTTCCTTTGTAGCCATCCATGGGATTGCTAACTTTCTTCTTATTTTAAATATTTTGGTATTTTCTTTTTTCCTGCACAAAAGTATCTATCAGGCACTAATTTGCAATTTTTCTGACCCACACACACCCATGCACACTCTCTCTCTCTCTCTACCTATCTCTCTCTATCTCTATCTCTCTCTTTCTCTACCTATCTCTTTTTCTCTCTCTCTCTCTCTCTCTACCTATCTCTCTCTATCTCTATCTCTCTCTCTCTACCTATCTCTGTTTCTCTCTCTCTCTCTCTACCTATCTCTCTCTCTATCTATCTCTCTCTATCTCTGTCTCTCTCTCTCTCTCTCTCTCTCTCTCTCTCTCTCTCTCTCTCTCTCTCTCTCTCTCTCTCTCTCTCTCTCTCTCTCACTACTTCGGGTGTCACAAGAAGGATAGAAAGTTCTAGTCCTTGCCCTTCTGACAGTCCCAACCATTGTCCAATGATGATATCGTGTTTCTCACCACATGTTTCTCACACATTTCTCACATGTTTCTCACACGTTTCTCACATGTTTCTCACACATTTCTCACGTTTCTCACACATTTCTCACATGTTTCTCACACATTTCTCACATGTTTCTCACCTCATTCTGGGTCTACTACAGGAACTTCCTCCATCTGAATGATGACAATTTAAAAAAAAAGGATAAAAAAAATTGGTATGGTAACAGCTTTACGTAGGTGAGTAACAAAACAAAAGTTTCGGCCAAGCAGGCCTTCAGCTGAAAAAAACAAACAACAACACACAAATATATATATATAGGGAGCCGAGATAGCTCAGTGGTTAGTAAACTGGACTACAAAGGACAAGAGGTAGGGTTCGATCCCAACCGACGGCTTCGGGTTCACCCAGCCTTTAATGGGTACCAAATTTTTTTCTGGGAAAGTAAAGCGGCATGGGCGGAATACCGACCACATTACCCCAAAAATTATGTGCCGAATGTCTGTAAAATTTATGGTCACTAACACCATATTTCCTATACGCCACTTGGCGTGACGAGGGTACTTTACTTATATATATGTATATATATATATGGATATATGCACAACTTATTCCATCTCCTCTTTTAATAGCCTATATGTTTTGTGTGGTCTAGAATGTCTTGGCATTCGTTCCAGATGAGCAAACCATTTGTTGTCTCTGTATGTAGTTTAGATTTGTTTCAGTGCCCAATCTCTTCTTGCAACACCATTTCCCTCATGATGTTCTATTTCAAGGAATACTAATCTAGTCCTGAATTTAGACTCGATTTTGATAGTTACCCTCTCCTTTATATTATTCACATACCAAGGGAATTAACTCTGGATTATGATACCTTTGAAAAAAATTATCTCAGTATACAATTTTTGGGAATTTGACAGTTTGCAAGGTGCAAACATTTAACAAAAACACCCCCTCCCCCTTTACTATTTATTGCTTTCGGTGACCCTTGAGTGTTGGATTTGTTCCTTTGAAGTTGGATCAGAAACCAATTTCTTCTTCTTCTACTTTCCCTCCCTGTGGAGCATAGCAACAAACACTTTCCAAGCCGTTCTGTTTCTTGTCATTCTTTTAAGATCATTTCATGTCTTCCCCATCATCTCCATCTCTGCTTTCATCTGTCTTCTCTAGGAATATTTTGGTCTTCCTCCTGGACTCAGCAACTTCCAACGCATTCCTCTGTCTAAACCATCAAATGCCTTTTCGTAATCTATGAATCCAATATAAAGTGGGGACTGTAGTTCTAAACTTTGTTCATCTATTATACGTAAGGTAGTTATTTGATCAGTACATGATCTGTTCTTCCTAAAACCTGCTTGTTCATCTCTCAAATGTTTCTCTATGGCCTCTATAAGTCTCCACAGAATGATTCTGCTTAGTTTTTTTCCTGAAAAACCAATATGCGCATCATAAAATATACAAAGTTGTCATAAAAATGGGGCTGTTATTTTTGTTAAATATAAAATTGGCCAGTTTTCAACACATTTTTTTTTTAATAATGGGGGAAATCTATTTGGCTGTCGCCGAGACATTAAACAAACCTTTGTAACACGGGATAGGCAGCAAATGACACTAAAGGGAAGCTGAACATATGGACTGGACTGATGGCCGACATGTGAATAGACAAATCAACACCTCCATGATTTCTGGCCAAAAAATCGAACTTAAGCCAGGAAATGATTACCGCATCTGATTCCCATGTCTCTCCTTGTGTAAACACACAGTTGTGTAGCAAAAGTTCAAAGAAAATACTATTTTTCAAGCTCCAAATGTAACAGTAAATGTAAAGTTGAACGCATTTGAAAATAAATGTCTAAGGAAAATACTTGGTATAGCGTGGAACGAATTCAAAACAAACGAGGAAATTAGAGAAATCGCCAATCAACCACTAATATCTTCAGTAATCAAGAAAAGGTGATGGTCATATGTTGGACATGTGATGGGGAGAGATAATAACCAAATAGCAAAGCAAGCCCTCATGTGGGAAACAACAGGTAAGAGGAAAAGAGGAAGACCCGGAGAGACACTGAGAAGAACATTGATGAGAGAGGCAAGAGCAGCAGGAATCTGCTCCCTCAATAAGATATAGCTGCTTGCACAGAACAGAGACAAATGGTGAGATTTGATAAAATATCTTTAAAAGAATTGAAAACTGCTAGAACAAAAAATTTAGATAAGAGAAGGAGTATCTTGGTCTATGCCCTACGGGCTGGCTACAGCTCGAAAGGTCAATGGATAGATAGATAGAAATGTAACAGTAACAAAATTAGTGCTTGTAATTTTTACAAACGTTTCATAAACACGTGATTCATAGCTAGGTATTGTAATCCAGGGTTTAATATGTTGATTTTATTGGTTCTTTCCCAATTTTTTTTTGTCCAGCTTGTCGTTGTTTGATGCTTGTTCTTATCATGTTTGATGCTTGTTCTTATCATGTTTGATGCTTGTTCTTATCATGGATGTCTTTGTCTGACAGGCTGTGTGGATGTCATTTGTTGTGACAAAACTGGGACACTGACCAAAAATGAAATGACAGTCACACACATCATCACATCAGACCATCATCGTGCTGAGGTAAGTTACCCATCCCTGGACAGTCATTCCTCTGATGATGATCCTAAAACATCATTCTCAACATATGTAATGTCAGTCTGTTAGTTTGTCACACGAAGGGAGAGAATTTCTCAAATACTCTAAAAATAAATATCGACTTCTGAACCGTCACTTTTTGACCAATAAGATTCTACCTGCCTTATTGCCTAGTTATTATGTGACCAATGTGCACCTAAATCCTGGCCACTGTTCCTGTTCTGTCATTTAGATTTTGAGATCTGTGTTTAATTTGTGTGTTCATATTTGTAATTTGTGTGTTTATATTAGTAATTTGTGTGGTTGTGTTTATATTTGTAATTTTTGTGTTTATATTTGTAATCTGTGTGTTCGTATTTGTAATGTTTGTTCATATTTGTAATCTGTGTGTTCATATTTGTAATGTTTGTTCATATTTGTAATCTGTGTGTTCATATTTGTAATGTTTGTTCATATTTGTAATCTGTGTGTTCGTATTTGTAATGTTTGTTCATATTTATAATCTGTGTGTTCATATTTGTAATGTTTGTTCATATTTGTAATGTTTGTTCATATTTGTAATCTGTGTGTTTATATTTGTAATTTTTGTGTTAATATTTGTAATCTTTGTGTTTATATTTGTAATTTTTGTGTTCATATTTGTAATCTGTGTGTTTATATTTGTAATCTGTGTGTTCATATTTTTAATGTTTGTTCATATTTGTAATCTGTGTGTTCGTATTTATAATGTTTGTTCATATTTGTAATGTTTGTTCATATTTGTAATCTGTGTGTTCATATTTGTAATGTTTGTTCATATTTGTAATCTGTGTGTTCATATTTGTAATTTTGTGTTCATATTTGTAATCTGTGTGTTTATAATTGTTGTGTTGATGTTTATAATTGCTGTGTTTACGTTTATCACTTGAGATTAGTATTGTTTTGTCTTGTCCTTGATAAAGGCTTTTGCCAGAATGTTTGTCTTACTCTCTATGAGTTTAGCTGCCTTGTGCCATTTTGTGTTTGTTTTACTTTTAATATTAAATATTTCAAATCAGCTCTGAGGTAAAGGTGTCAGCAACTCATAGCTAATGGCTTCTGCCAGGATTGGTGATCCAGAACCACCCCCAGACCCCACTCCACTTCTTCATAGTGCCTCTAGAAACAGACTAACCAGTTTAGCCTGGCCAAGTGTGTAGGAATCGAGAGAGAGAGAAGGTGACCCAGCACTCAAAAATGTCATGCCAAAGATGGATGTGTGTTGCCGAAAAGTGCAAAAATCAGAATTTTTACTGCAAACAGTAAAACAACGCATTTACGTTTACTTAACGTACTTTTTTTTAAAGGGTGGATGACAAAGAGGGACAGCTGTGAACGAGAGCTATCCAGGAGATCAACTATTGTTTTAGACTTCAAGTGAACACAAGTAAACATAAGTTCTGAGGTTTGGAGGCAAAGCACCTGACAGCAACAGAGCTGGAAGCTGTCAGTGGCCCACAGCCGATGGCTTGTGTCAG
Source organism: Megaustenia siamemsis (assembly GCA_032433765.1). Classification (NCBI taxonomy): domain Eukaryota; kingdom Metazoa; phylum Mollusca; class Gastropoda; order Stylommatophora; family Ariophantidae; genus Megaustenia; species Megaustenia siamemsis. The sequence continues at coordinate 38,941,231 of JAVIAB010000025.1, read as the reverse complement.
GATTGGTGGACCAGATCCATCCAGGTCCTAGCCCACCTACTCGTGATGCCTACAGCAACAGAGCTGGAAGCTGTCAGTGACCCACAGCCGATGGCTTGTGTCAGGATCGGTGAACCAGATCCATCCAGACCCTAGCCCACCTACTCGTGATGCCTACAGAAACAGAGCTGGAAGCTGTCAGTGACCCACAGCCGATGGCTTGTGTCAGGATCGGTGAACCAGATCCATCCAGGTCCTAGTCCACCTACTCATGATGCCTACAGCAACAGAGCTGGAAGCTGTCAGTGACCCACAGCCGATGGCTTGTGTCAGGATCGGTGAACCAGATCCATCCAGGTCCTAGTCCACCTACTCATGATGCCAACAGCAACAGAGCTGGAAGCTGTCAGTGACCCACAGCCGATGGCTTGTGTCAGGATCGGTGAACCAGATCCATCCAGGTCCTAGTCCACCTACTCATGATGCCTACAGCAGCAGAGCTGGAAGCTGTCAGTGACCCACAGCCGCACAGCCGATGGCTTGTGTCAGGATCGGTGAACCAGATCCATCCAGGTCCTAGCCCACCCACTCGTGATGCCTACAGCAGCAGAGCTGGAAGCTGTCAGTGACCCACAGCCGATGGCTTGTGTCAGGATTGGTGGACCAGATCCATCCAGGTCCTAGCCCACCTACTCGTGATGCCTACAGCAACAGAGCTGGAAGCTGTCAGTGACCCACAGCCGATGGCTTGTGTCAGGATTGGTGGACCAGATCCATCCAGGTCCTAGCCCACCTACTCGTGATGCCTACAGCAACAGAGCTGGAAGCTGTCAGTGACCCACAGCCGATGGCTTGTGTCAGGATTGGTGAACCAGATCCATCCAGACCCTAGTCCACCCACTCATGGTGCCTACAGAAACAGAGCTGGAAGCTGTCAGTGACCCACAGCCGATGGCTTGTGTCAGGATCGGTGAACCAGATCCATCCAGGTCCTAGTCCACCTACTCATGATGCCTACAGCAGCAGAGCTGGAAGCTGTCAGTGACCCACAGCCGCACAGCCGATGGCTTGTGTCAGGATCGGTGAACCAGATCCATCCAGGTCCTAGTCCACCTACTCATGATGCCAACAGCAACAGAGCTGGAAGCTGTCAGTGACCCACAGCCGATGGCTTGTGTCAGGATCGGTGAACCAGATCCATCCAGGTCCTAGCCCACCCAATCGTGATGCCTACAGCAGCAGAGCTGGAAGCTGTCAGTGACCCACAGCCGATGGCTTGTGTCAGGATTGGTGGACCAAATCCATCCAGGTCCTAGCCCACCTACTCGTGATGCCTACAGCAACAGAGCTGGAAGCTGTCAGTGACCCACAGCCGATGGCTTGTGTCAGGATTGGTGGACCAGATCCATCCAGGTCCTAGCCCACCTACTCGTGATGCCTACAGCAACAGAGCTGGAAGCTGTCAGTGACCCACAGCCGATGGCTTGTGTCAGGATCGGTGAACCAGATCCATCCAGACCCTAGTCCACCCACTCATGGTGCCTACAGAAACAGAGCTGGAAGCTGTCAGTGACCCACAGCCGATGGCTTGTGTCAGGATCGGTGAACCAGATCCATCCAGGTCCTAGTCCACCTACTCATGATGCCTACAGCAGCAGAGCTGGAAGCTGTCAGTGACCCACAGCCGCACAGCCGATGGCTTGTGTCAGGATCGGTGAACCAGATCCACCCAGGTCCTAGCCCACCCACTCGTGATGCCTACAGCAGCAGAGCTGGATGCTGTCAGTGACCCACAGCCGATGGCTTGTGTCAGGATTGGTGGACCAGATCCATCCAGGTCCTAGCCCACCTACTCGTGATGCCTACAGCAACAGAGCTGGAAGCTGTCAGTGACCCACAGCCGATGGCTTGTGTCAGGATTGGTGAACCAGATCCATCCAGACCCTAGTCCACCCACTCATGGTGCCTACAGAAACAGAGCTGGAAGCTGTCAGTGACCCACAGCCGATGGCTTGTGTCAGGATTGGTGAACCAGATCCATCCAGGTCCTAGTCCACCTACTCATGATGCCTACAGCAACAGAGCTGGAAGCTGTCAGTGACCCACAGCCGATGGCTTGTGTCAGGATCGGTGAACCAGATCCATCCAGGTCCTAGTCCACCTACTCATGATGCCAACAGCAACAGAGCTGGAAGCTGTCAGTGACCCACAGCCGATGGCTTGTGTCAGGATCGGTGAACCAGATCCATCCAGGTCCTAGTCCACCTACTCATGATGCCTACAGCAGCAGAGCTGGAAGCTGTCAGTGACCCACAGCCGCACAGCCGATGGCTTGTGTCAGGATCGGTGAACCAGATCCATCCAGGTCCTAGTCCACCTACTCATGATGCCAACAGCAACAGAGCTGGAAGCTGTCAGTGACCCACAGCCGATGGCTTGTGTCAGGATCGGTGAACCAGATCCATCCAGGTCCTAGCCCACCCACTCGTGATGCCTACAGCAGCAGAGCTGGAAGCTGTCAGTGACCCACAGCCGATGGCTTGTGTCAGGATTGGTGGACCAGATCCATCCAGGTCCTAGCCCACCTACTCGTGATGCCTACAGCAACAGAGCTGGAAGCTGTCAGTGACCCACAGCCGATGGCTTGTGTCAGGATTGGTGGACCAGATCCATCCAGGTCCTAGCCCACCTACTCGTGATGCCTACAGCAACAGAGCTGGAAGCTGTCAGTGACCCACAGCCGATGGCTTGTGTCAGGATTGGTGGACCAGATCCATCCAGGTCCTAGCCCACCCACTCGTGATGCCTACAGCAACAGAGCTGGAAGCTGTCAGTGACCCACAGCCGATGGCTTGTGTCAGGATTGGTGAACCAGATCCATCCAGACCCTAGTCCACCCACTCATGGTGCCTACAGAAACAGAGCTGGAAGCTGTCAGTGACCCACAGCCGATGGCTTGTGTCAGGATCGGTGAACCAGATCCATCCAGGTCCTAGTCCACCTACTCATGATGCCTACAGCAACAGAGCTGGAAGCTGTCAGTGACCCACAGCCGATGGCTTGTGTCAGGATCGGTGAACCAGATCCATCCAGGTCCTAGTCCACCTACTCATGATGCCTACAGCAGCAGTGCTGGAAGCTGTCAGTGACCCACAGACGCACAGCCGATGGCTTGTGTCAGGATCGGTGAACCAGATCCATCCAGGTCCTAGTCCACCTACTCATGATGCCAACAGCAACAGAGCTGGAAGCTGTCAGTGACCCACAGCCGATGGCTTGTGTCAGGATCGGTGAACCAGATCCATCCAGGTCCTAGCCCACCCACTCGTGATGCCTACAGCAGCAGAGCTGGAAGCTGTCAGTGACCCACAGCCGATGGCTTGTGTCAGGATTGGTGGACCAGATCCATCCAGGTCCTAGCCCACCTACTCGTGATGCCTACAGCAACAGAGCTGGAAGCTGTCAGTGACCCACAGCCGATGGCTTGTGTCAGGATTGGTGGACCAGATCCATCCAGGTCCTAGCCCACCTACTCATGATGCCTACAGCAACAGAGCTGGAAGCTGTCAGTGACCCACAGCCGATGGCTTGTGTCAGGATTGGTGAACCAGATCCATCCAGACCCTAGTCCACCCACTCATGGTGCCTACAGAAACAGAGCTGGAAGCTGTCAGTGACCCACAGCCGATGGCTTGTGTCAGGATCGGTGAACCAGATCCATCCAGGTCCTAGTCCACCTACTCATGATGCCTACAGCAACAGAGCTGGAAGCCGTCAGTGACCCACAGCCGATGGCTTGTGTCAGGATCGGTGAACCAGATCCATCCAGGTCCTAGTCCACCTACTCATGATGCCAACAGCAACAGAGCTGGAAGCTGTCAGTGACCCACAGCCGATGGCTTGTGTCAGGATCGGTGAACCAGATCCATCCAGGTCCTAGCCCACCTACTCGTGATGCCTACAGCAACAGAGCTGGAAGCTGTCAGTGACCCACAGCCGATGGCTTGTGTCAGGATCGGTGAACCAGATCCATCCAGGTCCTAGTCCACCTACTCATGATGCCTACAGCAACAGAGCTGGAAGCTGTCAGTGACCCACAGCCGATGGCTTGTGTCAGGATCGGTGAACCAGATCCATCCAGGTCCTAGTCCACCTACTCATGATGCCAACAGCAACAGAGCTGGAAGCTGTCAGTGACCCACAGCCGATGGCTTGTGTCAGGATCGGTGAACCAGATCCATCCAGGTCCTAGTCCACCTACTCATGATGCCTACAGCAGCAGAGCTGGAAGCTGTCAGTGACCCACAGCCGCACAGCCGATGGCTTTTGTCAGGATCGGTGAACCAGATCCATCCAGGTCCTAGTCCACCTACTCATGATGCCAACAGCAACAGAGCTGGAAGCTGTCAGTGACCCACAGCCGATGGCTTGTGTCAGGATTGGTGAACCAGATCCATCCAGACCTTAGTCCACCCACTCATGGTGCCTACAGAAACAGAGCTGGAAGCTGTCAGTGACCCACAGCCGATGGCTTGTGTCAGGATCGGTGAACCAGATCCATCCAGGTCCTAGTCCACCTACTCATGATGCCTACAGCAACAGAGCTGGAAGCTGTCAGTGACCCACAGCCGATGGCTTGTGTCAGGATCGGTGAACCAGATTCATCCAGGTCCTAGTCCACCTACTCATGATGCCAACAGCAACAGAGCTGGAAGCTGTCAGTGACCCACAGCCGATGGCTTGTGTCAGGATCGGTGAACCAGATCCATCCAGGTCCTAGTCCACCTACTCATGATGCCTACAGCAGCAGAGCTGGAAGCTGTCAGTGACCCACAGCCGCACAGCCGATGGCTTGTGTCAGGATCGGTGAACCAGATCCATCCAGGTCCTAGTCCACCTACTCATGATGCCAACAGCAACAGAGCTGGAAGCTGTCAGTGACTCACAGCTGATGGCTTGTGTCAGGATCGGTGAACCAGATCCATCCAGGTCCTAGCCCACCCACTCGTGATGCATACAGCAGCAGAGCTGGAAGCTGTCAGTGACCCACAGCCGATGGCTTGTGTCAGGATTGGTGGACCAGATCCATCCAGGTCCTAGCCCACCTACTCGTGATGCCTACAGCAACAGAGCTGGAAGCTGTCAGTGACCCACAGCCGATGGCTTGTGTCAGGATTGGTGGACCAGATCCATCCAGGTCCTAGCCCACCTACTCGTGATGCCTACAGCAACAGAGCTGGAAGCTGTCAGTGACCCACAGCCGATGGCTTGTGTCAGGATTGGTGAACCAGATCCATCCAGACCCTAGTCCACCCACTCATGGTGCCTACAGAAACAGAGCTGGAAGCTGTCAGTGACCCACAGCCGATGGCTTGTGTCAGGATCGGTGAACCAGATCCATCCAGGTCCTAGTCCACCTACTCATGATGCCTACAGCAACAGAGCTGGAAGCTGTCAGTGACCCACAGCCGATGGCTTGTGTCAGGATCGGTGAACCAGATCCATCCAGGTCCTAGTCCACCTACTCATGATGCCTACAGCAACAGAGCTGGAAGCTGTCAGTGACCCACAGCCGATGGCTTGTGTCAGGATCGGTGAACCAGATCCATCCAGGTCCTAGTCCACCTACTCATGATGCCTACAGCAGCAGAGCTGGAAGCTGTCAGTGACCCACAGCCGCACAGCCGATGGCTTGTGTCAGGATCGGTGAACCAGATCCATCCAGGTCCTAGTCCACCTACTCATGATGCCAACAGCAACAGAGCTGGAAGCTGTCAGTGACCCACAGCCGATGGCTTGTGTCAGGATCGGTGAACCAGATCCATCCAGGTCCTAGCCCACCCACTCGTGATGCCTACAGCAGCAGAGCTGGAAGCTGTCAGTGACCCACAGCCGATGGCTTGTGTCAGGATTGGTGGACCAGATCCATCCAGGTCCTAGCCCACCTACTCGTGATGCCTACAGCAACAGAGCTGGAAGCTGTCAGTGACCCACAGCCGATGGCTTGTGTCAGGATTGGTGGACCAGATCCATCCAGGTCCTAGCCCACCTACTCGTGATGCCTACAGCAACAGAGCTGGAAGCTGTCAGTGACCCACAGCTGATGGCTTGTGTCAGGATTGGTGAACCAGATCCATCCAGACCCTAGTCCACCCACTCATGGTGCCTACAGAAACAGAGCTGGAAGCTGTCAGTGACCCACAGCCGATGGCTTGTGTCAGGATCGGTGAACCAGATCCATCCAGGTCCTAGTCCACCTACTCATGATGCCTTTAGCAACAGAGCTGGAAGCTGTCAGTGACCCACAGCCGATGGCTTGTGTCAGGATCGGTGAACCAGATCCATCCAGGTCCTAGTCCACCTACTCATGATGCCAACAGCAACAGAGCTGGAAGCTGTCAGTGACCCACAGCCGATGGCTTGTGTCAGGATCGGTGAACCAGATCCATCCAGGTCCTAGTCCACCTACTCATGGTGCCTACAGCAGCAGAGCTGGAAGCTGTCAGTGACCCACAGCCGATGGCTTGTGTCAGGATCGGTGAACCAGATCCATCCAGGTCCTAGTCCACCTACTCATGATGCCAACAGAAACAGTTTAACCTGTCTAGTCTGGCCAAGCGAGTAAGCTTCAAAGAGGGAAGACAACCCAGTACTAAAAAATGTGGTGTTTCAGTCAAATGTGTTGAGCCGAACACGACACACTTGCTCTTTAAAACATATATTTTAGTTTTTATGCAGTCATGACGTCAAATTTGAAGTAAAATTAAAATTACTGAGGACATGTATCTTCCCAAAAGCAGCATGTGATTGTAAATCATGGACAATTTAGAAAACAGCAAGGAAGAAAATCAATTAATTTGAAACAATGCTACAGAAAAATCATTAAGATAGCTTACATAATGAAAATTGAGCAATGAAGACATAATAAATGATTTAAACATTAAAAAGAACGGGCTTATAAACAATATTCTACAGAGGAAATTGAAATACTATAGCCATGTCAAAAGACACAGCGGGCTGGAAAGAACAATAATGGAAGGCATGGTTCCTGGGCGATGCATCAGGGGCAGACCAAGAAGAAGGTAGTTTCAAGACATCAACGAGACCTTGAACATGACAACAGAAGAAGAGGGAGATCTGGCTGAAAACAGGTGCTTTCAGGCAGGCTGTTGTGAATAGAACGGTCTGCAAAGGACATGTGATTTGATAATGATGTGGTCAGTATTACGCCTGTGCCACTTTACTTTCAGGCAGGCTGTTGTGAATAGAACGGTCTGCAAAGGACATGCGATTTGATAATGATGTGGTCAGTATTACCACTGTGCCACTTTACTTTCACAGAAAAAAAAATCCGACCCCTTTTTAAAAGGCTGGGTCAAGCTGGAAGCCGTTGATCAGGATTAAACCTGATCTCTTGTAAATTCTGCCACTGGTGGTAGAGATGTTTCTCTTTAAATCCATTGTTTCTTCTCGGCATATCCTCCCCTAAATTATGGGTTGTGAGATCTGATGTCTATCCTTCTCAAATAATAACGAAAAACAGGAGGCCATGTTTGCTTTCTGTGCTTGTTGAAGAACCCTTGGCAGTCAGAAGTTGGCTACTATTGTAGTCCAGTCTATATTTCAACTGACTGATGTTGGCTGCTATTGTAGTCCAGTCTATATTTCAACTGACTGATGTTGGCTACTATTGTAGTCCAGTCTATATTTCAACTGACTGATGTTGGCTGCTATTGTAGTCCAGTCTATATTTCAACTGACTGATGATGGCTACTATTGTAGTCCAGTCTATATTTCAACTGACTGATGTTGGCTGCTATTGTAGTCCAGTCTATATTTCAACTGACTGATGTTGGCTGCTATTGTAGTCCAGTCTATATTTCAACTGACTGATGTTGGCTGCTATTGTAGTCCAGTCTATATTTCAACTGACTGATGTTGGCTGCTATTGTAGTCCAGTCTATATTTCAACTGACCGATGTTGGCTGCTATTGTAGTCCAGTCTATATTTCAACTGACTGATGTTGGCTGCTATTGTAGTCCAGTCTATATTTCAACTGACTGATGTTGGCTGCTATTGTAGTCCAGTCTATATTTCAACTGACCGATGTTGGCTGCTATTGTAGTCCAGTCTATATTTCAACTGACTGATGTTGGCTGCTATTGTAGTAGAAAAATAGAAAAAAACAAAAAATGGTATGTTAGAAGCTTTACGTGATTAGTAGATGACACAGATTCGAACGACGTTTCGGCTCAATAGGCCTTCAGCAGGAACAAACAAACAACATGCTGAAGGCCTATTGAGCCGAAACGTCGTTCGAATCTGTGTCGTCTACTAATCACGTAAAGCTTCTAACATACCATTTTTTGTTTTTTTTCTATTTTTCCTCGCATTCAGCTTTACTGCAGCTTCGCATTTTTATGCATTCACTTGCATTTCTTTGCCTTAACCCCTGCTATTGTAGTCCAGTCTATATTTCAACTGACTGATGTTGGCTACTATTGTAGTCCAGTCTATATTTCAACTGACCGATGTTGGCTGCTATTGTAGCCGTCTATATTTCAACTGACTGATGTTGGCTACTATTGTAGTCCAGTCTATATTTAAACTGAATGATGTTGGCTACTATTGTAGCCCAGTCTATATTTCAACTGACTGATGTTGGCTGCTATTAATCCTCGATTACGATCCATAACCTGTGACTCAACGTTTCACAATTCTGTCGTAAAAATTACCACCCCTTAAATGTAATATTTTGAGTTTTGAAAATAAAACCTTATCTGAATCTTTGTTACACTGCAGTGTGGTTGCCAAGATGAGACACGGGGATCGGATGCGATAATCATTTCCTTAATTATAGTCGATTTTTAGCATAAAATCAATCTGCCTACCGGGAAGTTTTACGTTGTCTATTCACATGGAGACCATCTTCAGCCCATATGTTCCGTGACCTCTTCACATTGTACGCTGACTATCCCATGTTACAAAGATTTCTTTAATGTCATGCCGGCAGGCAGAAGAGATTTCCTCTGTCATGAGAAAAAAAAAAGGGAAAAATAAATTTCTTTAGCAGAATTTAATTAAAAAAACTGGAGTGCTTTTACAACATCACAGTTCATTTTACTAGGTAAACAAAGAAAAGAATCCAACATCAAAGGAAAAAATCAGACACTCAGGGGTCACCGGTGGTGATAGTTAAGGAGGTATAAGGCGAGGGGGAATTTTTGCCTGTCAAATTCCCCCCAGAATATATTTTGAAGTGGTAATTTTTACTACTGAATAGTAATCTGGGGAGACAGTCAAGTCTATATTTAAGCTACTATTACAGTCAAGTCTTAGATTGCTACTACTATTACAGTTGTCTATATTTCAGCTTCTATAGTCAAGTCTATATTTCAGCTTCTATTAAAGTCAAGTCTATATTTCAGCTTCTATTAAAGTTAAGTCTATATTTCAGCTTCTATTAAAGTTAAGTCTATATTTCAGCTTCTATTAAAGTTAAGTCTGTATTTCTGCTACTATTAAGTCAAGTCTATATTTCTGCTTCTATTAAAGTCAGGTCTATATTTCAGCTTCTATTAAAGTTAAGTCTATATTTCAGCTTCTATTAGTTAAGTCTATAATTTAGCTACTATTACAGTCAACTCTATATTTCAGCCTCTATTAAAGTCAGGTCTATATTTCAGCTGACTGGGGTTGGCTACTGTAGTCCAGGAGAAGTCAGGATTATTCAAACACATGCACTCGTTGACCCTGATGAATCCATGAGGTCATTTAGGAAGGTCATTGAGGTAAGGTAGGTCAGTGTTGTGAGTAAGTGTGGGTGAGGTAGTTCAGTGTTGTGAGTGTGGTGTGATGTTGAGGTAGGTCAATATTGTGTGTGTAGTGTGGTATGAGGTAGGTCAGTGTTGTGAGTGTGGTGTAAGGTAAGTCAGTGTTGTGAGTGTGATGTAAGATAGGTCAGTGTTGTGAGTGTGGTGTAAGGTAAGTCAGTGTTGTAAGTCTGGTGTAAGGTAGGTCAGTGTTGTGAGTGTGGTGTGATGTGAGGTAGGCCTAGTTATCTAGTATCTTCTCTCTTTGTAATCGTAATCTCTATTACCCTATATTTTGCCTGTTGTAACCAAGTATTCCAGCTTTCTCTTCTCATAATGTGCCCAAAAAATATTAATTGTTTCTTTTGGATGTTTTTAGGAGCTCCCTTTTTGTTTTGGCCTCCTTGAGAATTTCCTTGTTGGTCTTTATTATCTGTCCTGGGAACTTTCAAAATTTTTCTGAGAAATCCCATCTCTGTGGCCTCTAATCATCTTTTCATTTGTTTGTCTATTGTTCATGATTTGCTTCCATAGGTCAAAATGAATGCCCAATAGTTTGATAATTTACAAATGCCAAAGTTAATTGACTTGTGAATGCCCGCTATTGACAGACATGCAAATATTAACTATTGATAAACATGCAAATATTAACAATTGATAGACTTGTCAAAAGCCAGCAGTTGATAAAATTTGTAAACACCATCACAATGATGATTCACCCTGTCTATTGATGACACTCCCTGTCTATTAATGACACACCCTGTCTATTGATGACACACCCTGTCTATTAATGACAACACACTGTCTATTAATGACACACCCTGTCTATTAATGATACACCCTGTCTATTGATGACACACACTGTCTATTAATGACACACCCTGTCTATTGATGACACACCCTGTCTATTGACGACACACCCTGTCTTTTGATGACACAGCCTGTCTATTGATGACACAACCTGTCTATTGATGACGCACCCTGTTTATTGATGACAGATCCTGTCTATTGATGACGCACCCTGTTTATTGATGACACAACCTGTCTATTGATGACGCACCCTGTTTATTGATGACAGATCCTGTCTATTGATGACACACCCTGTCTGTTAATGACACACCCTGTCTGTTAATGACACACCCTGTCTATTAATGACACACCCTGTCTATTAATGATCTGCCATTCTCCTAGGTTGGCTGTGTCTGCAACAATGCAGAAATACACCACAATGCACTGCTTGGCTCACCCACCGAGGGAGCTTTGCTTGGAGCTGCTATGAAGGTCGGTATCATCCGTGTGTCATTGAGCTCTCTCATTTTCTTACTTGCTGTATTTGAGAGCAGAATTATTGTGAAATTTAACCTAGATTAAAACTGTCAATTCTATATCACATTATTACTACAATTTCTTAAAAGCGTGAAATTTTACAGCTAAAATATACCCTGGTAATGTGGAGATATAATAATAATTTTTGCTAAAAATCTTTGCATCAACTCTTTCCGGACTATTATCTGACACCTCGGTTCTATAAAACTGATCATTTCCAACTATTCACCGACATGTCGGTTATTTCTGGTGTAGCTGAATATTTGATTTGTTTTCACTGATTTTAGTTTTTATTTCAACCAATACTTGATTTCCGGAAGTCAGAGAGTTCTTTCACTTGATCTTTCTGCTGATACCGGCATGGTCTTAGCTTTGAATGTTGGAAAATTTTTAATTTATATTCATTGTTTATTTCTCAAATTTCTGTCACATAATGACCACGCCCACTGCTGGTACTTCTTGCAGTCGACCAAAACGATATAGTGCAGAACAAGCTAGATCTATGTTCGAAACCTTGTTATTGAGTGATTTAGAAATAGAGTATTCATAGTAGTTAGACTTGGACAATAATTTTGTTGTTGTGATAATGTGACGCAATATTAGTAAAAGTTATGCGAACAAGGTAAGACAATCTGGCTTAGGTTTAGCTAGTGGGTGCCTTCTATTCCAGCACTATCAGTGTCTCAGAGGAATCAAGTGGTAGTTATTCTGATAACGAAACTGGTACTTTAGGGACATATCACACAAAATAAGTCCAGTTGTGTAAATAAAAATAATAAACTTGACTTGTAAATAATATTGTTGCGACACCACATAAATTTGTCATATTTTTTCATTCTGGGATCATTTACAAAAATGTGCATAATTTTGTTATTTGTGGACATAAATTAATCAAATAAACTGTATTTTGGAGGAATTTGGATTATGTTGTGTAATATTTCAAGACAAATGGATAGCAACACTTATAAACATTGAAAAAAGGTAAGTAAATTACAATATTTTAAATTAAAAATTACCTACCTTGAATATTTTATATTTAAAAAAATATAATTACATATCATAAATATATTGCTATTTTCATTTTCTGCATCGATTTCCCTTTTCAGTGATGTATAACACATGCCACATTTATCTCAATTATTGTGTGTTGTAGTCAAATAAAAAAAGGTATATGGTAACATTTATGGAAACAGGAAAATTAACCTGGTCTAAATCTGAAAATTCCTGTTTCCTGTTCTGGTCCTGAAAGAGATAACCTTTATATGGCATAACAAACATGAGTTTTCAATGATTTTAATTCTTTACAAGCTCTAGGGCCACTATCCACACCTGCAGTTGCATAGCACTATTTTTCTCCCATACCTCAGTGTAACATTATTGGTCCTGCAGTTGTATCTTCCGGTGCTTGTTGCCTATCCCGTAGTTTCAAAGGCTTGATCTTGTTGACAGCCCATGGAAATTTCACAAGCAGGGCAAAATTTTTTTTTTTACACTTACCGTCGATTTTTACTAACAATAATAAGACACGCATTGAAGAGCAAAAGCTCTATCTAAACATACAGAAAACTAAGGATTAGCAATAGCAACACAAACATTAAATGCCATGAAGAACATGTGGTACAATATCAGCGAGGCAGTAAAGTTAAAATGACTGAGGACATGTATCTTCCTGATAGCAACATATGGTTGTGAATCATGTACACACAAGAAATAGAAGAATTTCTTGAAAATTTGTGAAATTTATTTTAAAAAATAGTGGCATGATTCATTTTATGATGAGTATGTGCTGTTTGGGAAAAAGGAAATCCAACATCAAAAGAAACAAATCCCACACCTGGGGGTCACCGAAAGCAATAATTATGAAGGTATAAGGAAGGGGGAAACGTTTGTCTACTGCAAGCTGTTGAATTCCCAAAAAACGTATTTTCAGTTTGGTAAATTTTGTGAATTTTTCTACTTCCAGTAAAAGAGATCGATCACTTTATCTATCTTGGAAGTCACATTGATCGAGAAGGGGATACAAGCAAAGAAATTAGAATCAGAATAGCTAAAGCAGCAATGTCTTTCAGAAGCCTTGATAAGTTGTGGAAATCAAAACTCATCAGCACAAACACAAAAGTTAGGCTATTCAAATCAAATGTACTATCAACCCTTACGTATGCGTGTGAAAGCTGGAAAACAACAAGAGATATAGAAACAAAGTTGAGCGCATTCGAAAATAAATGTCTAAGGAAAATACTTGGTATGGCGTGGAACGAATTCAAAACAAACGAGGAAATTAGAGATATCGCCAATCAACCACTAATATCTTCAGTAATAAAGAAAAGACGATGGTCATATGTTGGACATGTGATGAGAAGAGATAATAACTGAATAGCATAGCAGGCCCTCATATGGGAAACAACAGATAAGAGAAAAATAGGAAGACCCAGGGAGACACTGAGAAGAACATTGATGAGAGAGGCAAGAGCAACAGGATTCGGCTCCCTCAATGAGATAGAGCCGCTTGCACAGAACAGAGACAAATGGCGAGATTTGATAAAATATCTTTAAAAGAAAACTGCTAGAACAAAAATTCAGATATGAGAAGGAGTATCTTGGTCTACGCCCTATGGGCAGGCAACGGCTCGAAAGGTCAATAGATAGATAGATAGAAATTTTGCGAAGGTGTTGTAATCTTGCATTAAAACAAAATTGTGAAGTTAATATTCAAAACCAGAGCTGTTCAAATGAAGACCAAATATTACAGATCAATATGTGAATTATATATTTGTGATATTTCAGAGGAATCATTCGCAAGTGTTCTCTCTTTCAGCTGAACCTTCCAGATGTTAGACGTTTATACGTGAGAGTTGAAGAGTGGCCATTCTCGAGTGAAACTAAAACGATGATCGTCAAATGCCACCCTGAGGTTGATGAGGTCAATCATGTTTTTTCTTCCATTTCTTAAGTCAGCATGTGGGCTGTGGTTTTATTTATGCATCTTATTTTATATATATTGTCTGTATTTTATATATGTGATCTGTAATTTTATTTATATTGTCTATATTTATATATGTGGCCTGTAATTTTATATATATTGTCTGTATTTATATATGCACCTGTAATTTTATATATATTGTCTGTATTTTATATATGCTGCAGCTAATTGTATATATATTGTCTGTATTTTATATATGCTGCAGCTAATTTTATATATATATTGTCTGCATTTATATATGTGGCCTGTAATTTTATATATATTGTCTGCATTTATATATGCTGCAGCTAATTTTATATATATTGTCTGTATTTATATATGCTGCAGCTAATTTTATATATATTGTCTGTATTTATATATGTGGTCTGTAATTTTATATATATTGTCTGTTATTGAGTTATTTGCGGGTCATCATCAATGCACTCCGAACATATCCATACATCCCCTCGGCAAGTCTCGCAGTGTCCAGCTACTGACGACTCCAGTTCTGTGTTGGTTGAAAAGTTTCACATCCACTAAGTTTCTCATTTCTGGCTGTGCCCATCTTAACTCCCATCGCTTTCATCCGAAGGAGGGAAATGAATTCATGGTTGTCGAAGTACTGTGCCATTCCCACAACTCAGAGGGCATTGATAATGTATGTCCGCCCGATCCATTGGTTGACCATCTTCAATGACAGCACAGCTGGCCAACCTGTCCACTCTTTCATTTCCCTCTACTACTGCATGTCCAGGGATGTAGACAAAGGTGACACTATGTATTTTTGACTTCTGCAATGACTCTACCCATTGCCTGCTTACAGAGCCTGCCTCCACTTTGTTTTCAAGTTCATCAAATCACTCAGTATGTAGGACTGGGTGTAGTCTTGTGACTCTAACCAGATGAATGCCCTGGTCACTGCCATCAGCTCCATCAGCATGCTACTCGCAAAATATATTGTCTGTATTGTTATATATGGGAGCCGCAATGGCTCAGTGGCTAGTGAACTGGACTACAAAGGACAAGAGGAAGGGTTTGATCCCAACTGACGGCTTCCGGTTCACCCAGCGTTAAATGGGTACCAGATTTTTTTTCTGGGAAAGTGAAGCGGTAATACCGACCACATTACCCCAAAAATCATGTGCCGAAGGTCTGTAAAATTTATGGTCACTAACACCATATTCCCTATACGCCACTTGGTGTGATGGGGGTACTTTACTTTTTTTTTTTTATTGTTATATATGCGGCCTGTAATTTATATGGTGTACCTCACTTGCTTCTGAACACAGCATTCCCTCAATAATTCTGACACCAGTGAAGTATTACACCAGAATTTGAACAAGACTGTGTTTGTTGTGTGAAAATGAAAAGAAGTGTGTTTGTGTGTGCTTGTCTGAAGTGTAATGTGGTCAGTTTCAGCAAAGCAGTAAATAATTGCTTGTTTATTACTATTTCAAGTACATAATATCTATCTATCTATCTATTGTCCTTTCGAGCCGAAGACGGCACATAGGGCAGAACCACAATCTCAAAAACAGAAACCTTGCGTGCCAAAACGGCACATATTGCAGAGATCACTGCTTCTAAAATCTATGGTTCTGTTTCCATAACAATACTTTTTACAATGACAGCTTGTCAAGCCATCGATCAACCTCCTTAGTCGCCTCTTACGACATGCCTGGAAGGTCACAGTGTTACTATTCTTTACTTCCCTCATAATGAGGCCCCGGTAACACACAGGAAAATATGCATCTTAATAAAAACAAGTGAAATAATAATGTACTTTTGAGCTATTAATTATTTGACTATATAAAATGAACAAATATTTTTGGTAATAGTTGTTATATTATTACCCAAGAATGTATGCAGTGTTGTTAGACTTGAGCATCAAGAAATTAAAAAATATGCCAATCAACCAGATGGCAAGAAGGCATTATTTTTTTACAACTTACAAACAAAAATTGAAAAAATGGATGACAACATAACTATTATTCAAAGCAAATGGTTAAATAAAAATAATATGGCACATAATATGGCTGATGATTATTTTTTCATATTTCTTATTATGGTTGTTGTGTTTGTGCTCCACAGGAATACATTGTCTACTTCTTGAAAGGTGCCCTAGAGAGAGTTCTGGATCAGTGCAGCTTCTACTACAACAATGGGACAGTGATGCCTTTCAAGGACAAGCAGAAGGAGGTTTACTCGGAGGAGGGACGCTTGTTAGGACAGACGGGACTTAGAGGTCTGCACCATTTTCATTCTATCTATCTATTGACCTTTTGAGCCGTAGCCGACCCATAGGGTTTAGACCAAGATACTCCTTCTCTTATCTGAATTTTTGTTCTAGCTGTTTTCAATTCTTTTAAAGATATTTTATTAAATCTCGCCATCTGTCTCTGTTCTGTGCAAACAGCTCTATCTTATTGAGGGATCCGAATCCTGCTGCTCTTGCCTCTCTCATCAATGTTCTTCTCAGTGTCTCCCTGGGTCTTCCTATTTTTCTCTTACCTGTTGTTTCCCATATGAGGGCCTGCTATGCTATTCAGTTATTATCTCTTCTCATCACATGTCCAACATATGACCATCGTCTTTTCTTTATTACTGAAGATATTAGTGGTTGATTGGTGATTTCTCTAATTTCCTCGTTTGTTTTGAATTCGTTCCACGCTATACCAAGTATTTTCCTTAGACATTTATTTTTGAATGCGCTCAACTTTGTTTATGTATCTCTTGTTGTTTTCCAGCTTTCACGCGCATACGTAAGGGTTGATAGTACATTTGATTTGAATAGTCTAAGTTTTGTGTTTGTGCTGATGAGTTTTGATTTCCACAACTTTTCAAGGCTTCTGAAAGACATTGCTGCTTTAGCCATTCTGATTCTAATTTCTTTGCTTGTGTCCCCTTCTCGATCAATGTGACTTCCAAGATAGTTAAAGTAATCGATCTCTTCTACTGGTTTGTTTTCCATGTATATTTTGTCATCTGTTGGAATTAAGCTTTTCATGACTTTAGTCTTTTCATGATTGATCTCAAGCCCAATTTTGCTGGCTATTGATGATAGTTCATTTGTGTTTTCCTGCATCGTTTTTATCTGGCTGCTAATGAGAACTATGTCATCAGCAAAGTCGAGGTCCTCCAAATGGTCTCCTCATATCCATTGGATGCCTTTATTACCAGTGCAGCATTTCTTCATTATGAAGTCCATAACAATTCCAAATAACAAGGGCGATAAAATACATCCTTGTTTGACCCCAGTTTCCATTGGGAAACATTCGCTCAGTCCTTCCTCTGTTCAAACTGCACATGTGTAACCATCATACATGTCTTTGACAATATTTATGATTTTTGATGGTAAGCCATATTGCTTCAGAATTTTCCACAAAGAATCTCTATGAATACTGTCAAATGCCTTTTTAAAGTTGACCATTTTCATTGGTTTTTTAAAATTTCCTCTTTTTACTGTTCACCCATTAAGTGGGTGCCTCATGTCACTAATTTGCGACAACCATGATTTCCGCACCGTATACAATTTTTGTCTGGACAGCAGTAATTTGGGGACTGCCATGAGTTCCTTATGTGTGCCAGTACACACGGGACCTGCTGTTATTTGTTAAGCAGACTAGATCTCACTACCCAGAGAGGGCTAGACATTGGATCTCACTACCCAGAGAGGGCTAGACATTGGATCTCACTACCCAGAGAGGGCTAGACATCAGATCTCACTACCTAGAGAAGGCTAGACATCGGATCTCACTACCCAGAGAGGGCTAGACATCGAATCTCACTACCCAGAGAGGGCTAGACATCGGATCTCACTACCCAGAGAGGGCTAGACATCAGATCTCACTACCCAGAAAGGGCTAGACATCAGATCTCCCTACCCAGAGTAGGCTAGACATCAGATCTCACTACCCAGAGAAGGCTAGACATCGGATCTCACTGCCCAGAGAGGGCTAGACATCAAATCTCACTACCCAGAGAAGGCTAGACATCAGATCTCACTACCCAGATACCAGGGGATGGTAAAGCCACAAGGAAACCACAAGATTCAAAGTGAGAAGTTCCACCGCCTGTGGCATTAATAGAATCCAGAACCTTCCTGTTCAGTGGCCAATGTCTCACCTCTAGACAACCCCATCCTCTGTTTACCCACTTTTAGAAATCTCCAAGGAGCAAACAGAAAGAGGTCAACGTGGAAGAGAGGCACTTACTAGAATGGATGGGACTTTTAAGATGGCATGCAATTTTGCTATGTTCAGAAATTTAATAATAGAATCTAATTAAATAATAGAATTTAATATATCAGAATCTTCACAAAGATCCCTGGATCCAAACAATTTTTAATATATAGTAGGATGTAGGCATCAACATCGTGCAGGTCTGTTGTATACGGGATGAAATGTGAGAAAATAAAATTGTAATCTTTTAGTAAAGCTACCCAATACTGCACTGTCAACTGTTGCTAGAGGTTTGCCTGTGAACTGTTGTTATTTTATTTCTTATTGTCTTGGCTTCACAGTTCACCCAGCCATTGCATGTGGTGACTAAGGATTGTCTTTTAATAAAATAGAATGGTCTGTATGCTGCTGATTACCCATCATCACCCTTTCAATGTGTTGTAAGAAAAATATTGGAACTAACACTATATCCCCAATACGTCATTTGAATGGCACGTATCCTTTACTTTCTCCAGTTCTTGGTATGGCATATGGCAAAGATTTGAGTTCGTTAGTGTACGTGGGCCTGGTTGGAATCATGGACCCACCTCGAGACGGTGTACGCGCAGCCATTCACATGTTGACTGGTATGAAGGTGGGTGTAAAAATGCTGACCGGGGACGGTGAAGACACGGCTAAAGCTGTTTGTGAGTACATCTTGTTCTGCTCCCTGGCTGTCATATCATCATCATCACCACCACCACCATCATCATCATCACCACCACCATCATCATCATCACCACCATCATCATCACCACCACCACCATCATCATCACCATCATCATCATCATCATCATCCTTTCATCTCCTTGTGGAGCTTGGCAATTTAGCAAACTTATTGTTTCTCTTGAAAGAATCACTCAGGCTTTTTCTATGCCCTCCTTGTCCATCTCTCTCTATTCCCTTCTTGCCTATTGCTCTCTATTCCCTCCTTATCCCTCTCTGTTCCCTCCTTGTCCATCTCTCTCTATTCCGTCCTTATCCATCTCTCTCTGTTTCTTCCTTATCCCTCTCTATTCCCTCCTTATCCATCTCTCTCTGTTTCCTCCTTATCCCTCTCTGTTTCCTACTTATCCATCCCTCTCTGTTTCCTCTTTATCCATCCCTCTCTGTTTCCTCCTTATCCCTCTCTGTTCCCTCCTTATCCATCTCTCTCTGTTTCCTCCTTATCCATCTCTCTCTGTTCCCTCCTTATCCATCTCTCTCTGTTTCCTCCTTATCCATCCCTCTCTGTTCCCTCCTTATCCATCCCTCTCTGTTCCCTCCTTATCCATCCCTCTCTGTTCCCTCCTTATCCATCCCTCTCTGTTTCCTCCTTATCCATCTCTCTCTGTTCCCTCCTTATCCATCCCTCTCTGTTTCCTCCTTATCCATCTCTCTCTGTTCCCTCCTTATCCATCCCTCTCTGTTCCCTCCTTATCCATCCCTCTCTGTTCCCTCCTTATCCATCCCTCTCTGTTCCCTCCTTATCCATCCCTCTCTGTTCCCTCCTTATCCATCCCTCTCTGTTCCCTCATTATCCATCTCTCTCTGTTCCCTCCTTATCCATCCCTCTCTGTTCCCTCCTTATCCATCTCTCTCTGTTTCCTCCTTATCCATCCCTCTCTGTTCCCTCCTTATCCATCTCTCTCTGTTTCCTCCTTATCCATCTCTCTCTCTGTTCCCTCCTTATCCATCTCTCTCTGTTTCCTCCTTATCTCTCTCTGTTCCCACCTTATCCATCTCTCTCTGTTTCCTCCTTATCCCTCTCTGTTCCCTCCTTATCCATCTTTCTCTGTTTCCCCCTTATCCATCCCTCTCTGTTCCCTCCTTATCCATCCCTCTCTGTTCCCTCCTTATCCATCCCTCTCTGTTCCCACCTTATCCATCTCCCTCTCTGTTCCCTCCTTATCCCTCTCTGTTCCCTCCTTATCCATCCCTCTCTGCTCCCTCCTTATCCATCCCTCTGTTTCCTCCTTATCCCTCTCTGTTCCCACCTTATCCACCTCCCTCACTGTTCCCTCCTTATCCATCTCTGTTCCCACCTTATCCATCTCCCTTTCTGTTCTCTCCTTATCCATCTCTGTTCTCTCCTTATCCATCTCTGTTCCCACCTTATCCATCTCCCTCTCTGTTCCCTCCTTATCCATCTATGTTCCCTCCTTATCCATCTATGTTCCCTCCTTATCCATCTCTGTTCCCTCCTTATCCATCTCTGTTCCCTCCTTATCCATCTCTGTTCCCACTGTATCCATCTCTGTTCCCACCTTATCCATCTCCCTCTCTGTTCCCTCCTTATCCATCTCTGTTCCCTCCTTATCCATCTCCCTCTCTGTTCCCTCCTTATCCATCTCCCTCTCTGTTCCCACCTTATCCATCTCCCTCTCTGTTCCCTCCTTATCCATCTCTCTCTGTTTCCTCCTGAAAATGTTCTGAAAGAGGTCAAAGTAGAAAGAGAGCTAATTTCCAATATTAGAAGAAACAATCATCATTTTTTGACCATGTAATGAGAACGGAACAGCTGGAATATATTGTGACAACGGGAAAAATTGAGGGACGAAGAGATCGAGGGAAGCAAAGAGAAAAGATACCAGACAGCTTAAGAGAATGGCTTGGCAGAAGGTACCAACAGAAATGATAAATAACTGTCGTGATCGAAAGTTGTGGAGAGACATGATCACCTTCGCCAGCAGGTCTGGTACTTGATAATCATATTTTTATTTCAGCTTTGATTTATATAGAACCTTCTTTGTGTTTTCTTAGAGACAACCAATTTCTACTGTTTCAAAGTACTCTTGGTCTTTCCTATCAAAGCCTTTTATTCATATGTTATTACTTACTGTATAGTTTACTTGTTGTATAGACTATATGTTTTAATAGTTACAAGATGTGTGATTTAGCTGCTATAAAAAGATTCCACTTTAAAGCCTATATGTATGTTCTAATGATTGCATATTATTTTGTTTGTGTTTACTGTTCCAGTGTTCCCAGTTGACATCTTCACATTTTCCTCCACTTCTCTGACTCACACATCTTCACACCTCTCCAGTTTGTTGTCCACTTCTCTGTCTCACACATCTTCACACCTCTCCAGTTTGTTGTGCACTTCTCTGACTCACACATCTTCACACCTCTCCAGTTTGTTGTCCACTTCTCTGTCTCACACATCTTCACACCTCTCCAGTTTGTTGTCCACTTCTCTGTCTCACACATATTCACACCTCTCCAGTTTGTTGTCCACTTCTCTGTCTCACACATCTTCACACCTCTCCAGTTTGTTGTCCACTTCTCTGACTCACACATCTTCACACCTCTCCAGTTTGTTGTCCACTTCTCTGTCTCACACATCTTCACACCTCTCCAGTTTGTTGTCCACTTCTCTGACTCACACATCTTCACACCTCTCCAGTCTGTTGTCCACTTCTCTGACTCACACATCTTCACACCTCTCCAGTCTGTTGTCCACTTCTCTGACTCACACATCTTCACACCTCTCCAGTCTGTTGTCTACTTCTTTTGCATATTATTTTGTTTGTGTTTACTGTTCCAGTGTTCCCAGTTGACATCTTCACATTTTCCTCCACTTCTCTGACTCACACATCTTCACATTTTCCTCCACTTATCTGACTCACACATCTTCACACCTCTCCAGTTTGTTGTCCACTTCTCTGACTCACACATCTTCACACCTCTCCAGTCTGTTGTCCACTTCTCTGACTCACACATCTTCACACCTCTCCAGTTTGTTGTCCACTTCTCTGACTCACACATCTTCACACGTCTCCAGTTTGTTGTCCACTTCTCTGTCTCACACATCTTTAGACCTCTCCAGTTTGTTGTCCACTTCTCTGACTCACACATCTTTTGACCTCTCCAGTTTGTTGTCCACTTCTCTGACTCACACATCTTTTGACCTCTCCAGTTTGTTGTCCACTTCTCTGACTCACACATCTTCACACCTCTCCAGTTTGTTGTCCACTTCTCTGACTCACACATCTTCACACCTCTCCAGTTTGTTGTCCACTTCTCTGACTCACACATCTTCACACCTCTCCAGTTTGTTGTCCACTTATCTGACTCACACATCTTTAGACCTCTCCAGTTTGTTGTCCACTTCTCTGTCTCACACATCTTTAGACCTCTCCAGTTTGTTGTCCACTTATCTGACTCACACATCTTTAGACCTCTCCAGTTTGTTGTCCACTTATCTGACTCACACATCTTTAGACCTCTCCAGTTTGTTGTCCACTTAACTGACTCACACATCTTTAGACCTCTCCAGTTTGTTGTCCACTTATCTGACTCACACATCTTTAGACCTCTCCAGTTTGTTGTCCACTTCTCTGACTCACACATCTTCACACCTCTCCAGTTTGTTGTCCACTTCTCTGACTCACACATCTTCACACCGCTCCAGTTTGTTGTCCACTTCTCTGACTCACACATCTTTAGACCTCTCCAGTTTGTTGTCCACTTCTCTGACTCACACATCTTCACACCTCTCTAGTTTGTTGTCCACTTATCTGACTCACACATCTTCACACCTCTCCAGTTTGTTGTCCACTTATCTGACTCACACATCTTTAGACCTCTCCAGTTTGTTGTCCACTTCTCTGACTCACACATCTTTAGACCTCTCCAGTTTGTTGTCCACTTCTCTGACTCACACATCTTCACACCTCTCCAGTTTTTTTGTTGTCCACTTCTCTGACTCACACATCTTTAGACCTCTCCAGTTTGTTGTCCACTTCTCTGACTCACACATCTTCACACCTCTCCAGTTTGTTGTCCACTTCTCTGACTCACACATCTTCACACCTCTCTAGTTTGTTGTCCACTTATCTGACTCACACATCTTCACACCTCTCCAGTTTGTTGTCCACTTATCTGACTCACACATCTTTAGACCTCTCCAGTTTGTTGTCCACTTATCTGACTCACACATCTTTAGACCTCTCCAGTTTGTTGTCCACTTCTCTGACTCACACATCTTCACACCTCTCCAGTTTTTTTGTTGTCCACTTCTCTGACTCACACATCTTTAGACCTCTCCAGTTTGTTGTCCACTTCTCTGACTCACACATCTTCACACCTCTCCAGTTTGTTGTCCACTTCTCTGACTCACACATCTTCACACCTCTCTAGTTTGTTGTCCACTTCTCTGACTCACACATCTTCACACCTCTCCAGTTTGTTGTCCACTTCTCTGACTCACACTTTTTCTCTGTATCTATCCTGCTAGCTGCCAGAATTGGACTGTATGCTGAAGGTGTCAGCACAATGGCAGGAGAAGACCTAGAGCTGCTGGACATTGCCCAGTTGTCCAAAATCATCGAGGGTATTGGGATCTTCTACAGGGTCACTCCCAGACATAAACTGAAGATAGTTAAGGTAAACATTCCTCAGTTTCCAGATAGGTGGGTGTGGGCCTAACTAGTAATTTTCTCTAATGCGGTAAATTAAAAACCTGTAACCTTTATTCTTCGTCCCGTTTCCTCCCACCCAAGCAAACCCTATATTCATTCATTTATTGGGTCCCGTCTCCGTATCGAAGACGATTATTTTTTATCTCGGTCTGAAGACGATTATTTTTGTTTTGGATGTTTCGTTACTGGCTAGCTATGTAGGATTAGTTTTACTTATATATCTGTGTGTGTGTTTTTTGTTGTTGTTTTTTCCTGCTGAAGGTCTATTGGGCCGAAACGTTGTTTGGTCTGTGCCGTCTACTAATCACGTAAGGCTTCTAACATACCATTTTTTCTATTTTTTAATTTTTCATACAAGTTGTCATAGGTTCACCTGTTTACCTTTTGATGTTATCAGTTTACTTTAGTCTTGGTCTGTCTCTGCCTCGTCTGTCTTATACCCTCCCCTCCAAGATGACCTTTAGAAGAGTGTTATGTCTTTTCACATGTCCACCAAATTTCAGTTGTCTTTTTCAAATCGTGTTAAATAGTTTTTTTTTTTTTTTTCATTTTCAGCTGATTCAGAACTTCCTTGTTCGTCTTCTTTTTCCTTCTGCCCAATTCTTTCCATTTTTCTACAGATCCACGTTTCAATGGCTTAAATTTTCTGCTCTTTTTTCTTATTTAATGTCCATGTTTCTGCACCACACAGTCTCGGAGATTCACAAATTGTGATAAAATGTCTTAAAGATTATTTTTACTGGAGTGAATGTCAAATTTAGCAACAGTCATTTATTTCTGTCAAATTCCTTTTGAAGTCATTGTAGCCACTGTGAAAGGAGTGAAGGAGAGGTAGTTAGAGAAATAGATGGGAAGATAATATTAAATAATAGACAGAATTATAGAAAGAATGACTGAAGATAGAGAGAAATGGAGAAGACAGACTATGTCAGTGGTGCCCCAAAGACCCTCAGGTTGACTAAGTCTGTCAGTGGTGCCCCAAAGACCCCCAGGTTGATTAAGTCTGTCAGTGGTGCCCCAATGACCCCCAGGTTGACTAAGTCTGTCAGTGGTGCCCCAAAGGCTCCCAGGTTGACTAAGCCTGTCAGTGATGCTCCAACGACCCCCAAGTTGACTAAACCTGTCAGTGGTGCCCCAATGACCCCCAGGTTGACTAAACCTGTCAGTGGTGCCCCAAAGACCCCCAAGTTGACTAAGCCTGTCAGTGGTGCCCCAAGCCCCCCCCCCCCCCCAGGTAATGGGATGAAGTAGAAGAATCTAGCCAGGATGCGCCTGCAGTTTGAACATCTTGCTGCATGGAAACTTCCAGCTGCACAAGAGAAAGCCAGGAAATGATGGATAGATGGATTCCAAGAGATATTAAGTCAATTTAACATAACAACAACTCAAGCTACACAACTAATGAAGGCCATAGAAGCATACATTCCTTCTCTCTACAGGGCTACATGGCACAAACAGAAGGATACAAAAAGATGATCATCAAACAGTCAGCCTTAAAGACTCACTTATATTTTTGTTGTTAGTCTCAGAGATTCACTTATATTTTTGTTGTTAGTCTCAGAGATTCACTTATATTTTTGTTGTTAGTCTCAGAGATTCACTTATATTTTTGTTGTTAGTATCAGAGATTCACTTATATTTTTGTTGTTAGTCTCAGAGATTCACTTATATTTTTGTTGTTAGTCTCACAGATTCACTTATATTTTTGTTGTTAGTCTCAGAGATTCACTTATATTTTGTTGTTAGCCTCAGAGATTCACTTATATTTTTGTTGTTAGTCTCAGAGATTCACTTATATTTTTGTTGTTAGCCTCAGAGATTCACTTATATTTTTGTTGTTAGCCTCAGAGATTCACTTATATTTTTGTTGTTAGTCTCAGAGATTCACTTATATTTTTGTTGTTAACCTCAGAGATTCACTTATATTTTTGTTGTTAGCCTCAGAGATTCACTTATATTTTTGTTGTTAGTCTCAGAGATTCACTTATATTTTTGTTGTTAGCCTCAGAGATTCACTTATATTTTTGTTGTTAGTCTCAGAGATTCACGTATATTTTTGTTGTTAGTCTCAGAGATTCACTTATATTTTTGTTGTTAGCCTCAGAGATTCACTTATATTTTTATTGTTAGTCTCAGAGATTCACTTATATTTTTTTTGTTAGCCTCAGAGATTCACTTACATTTTTGTTGTTAGCCTCAGAGATTCACTTACATTTTTTACTTGGTCTTTTGTATAGCATGAACCTTCTGTAAACTTGCTCTTGTAACCAGGCTCTCCAGCTGTCCAAACACGTGGTTGGCATGACAGGCGATGGAGTTAATGATGCAGTGGCCCTCAAGACTGCAGACATTGGCATCTCCATGGGTCAGACAGGGACGGACGTCTCCAAAGAAGCTGCGGACATGATCCTAGTTGATGATGACCTTAGTACTATCTTGTGAGTGTCTGCTATTTCAATCTCATTCATAAAGAATTCTTTCTTTCTTTCTTTCTTTCTTTCTTTCTTTCTTTCTTTCTTTCTTTCTTTCTTTCTTTCTTTCTTTCTTGTAACCCTTTTTGTTGTTAAGGGACATACAAGTTTTTGTTCTCGCCCTTTTGGCGGCTTCTCTCATTGTCAATTGATGTTGTTGTAGCAGTTCTTTGATGTTGTCTGTCCATCTTACTCTGGGTCTGCCTCTTGCTCTTCTCCCCTGTTACTATATGCTTTGTATGGTAAGGAACCACACGACATTCTTTCTAGATAGACAAACCAGTTGATTTGTTGTTCCTGTATGTAGCGTAGGATTGGTTCAATGCCTACTCTTTCTCTAATAATATCATTTCTGATTCTCACTTTTCTCAAACATCTCATCTCTGTGGTGACAGCTTTCTTTAATGCTTAGATGTAAGTGACCATGTTTGGTCTTGGTAGCAGAATGTTGGAATGAATATACTCTGTATAAGATGTTTCTTGGTGGTAATAGGTATTGGCTTGTATTGAAGTATAGGGGATAGCTGTCCCAATATTTGGTTTGTCTTATTGCATCTTATGTCTATTTCTTTATCAATTTTACCACCTTCAGATAATATTCCATATTCAGATATCTTCTACTTCTTCCTCTTCTATCCTTCCTCTGCTGCCGTTGGCGTTGAGGGGAGAAACAATCTGCAATTCTTTGCTCTTCTGTTGGCCTCTTCTGATGTTATTCCTCCTAGTGACTCTAGTATTCCCTTTATCTATCTCTTTCTCGGTCTTCCTCTTAAACTGGCGTTTTCGTAGCGTTTGTTTATGGCTCTTTGAGTCATTGTTAGTTCTTTTTGTCTTGTTATGTGGCCGAACCAATTTATCTGTTGTTTCTTTATGTATTCGATGGCTGGTTCAATTTCGAGTTTCTTCCTCAGGTCAGTGTTTCTTACTCTGTCCCTTAAGCTGTTTCCTGTCATTCTTCTGACACATTTCATTTCTGTGGTCGTTATCTTTCTTATTGTTCTAGAGTCCAGCGTCCAATTCTGGCACTGATAGCACAGAGTTGGTAGAAAAATTGATTTGTATATTGCCCTTTTTGCTTCCGTAGTTATTGCTTTGTTTTTCAATAGTGTTGATACTTGGCCTATAACTTGGCATGCTTTGTTACACCTTATATCTATCTCTGTCTCTTGGTTATTGTCTTGTGTTATTGTCTTGTGTTATTGTCTTGGTTATTGTCTTGGTTATTGTCTTGTGTTATTGTCTTGTGTTATTGTCTTGTGTTATTGTCTTGTGTTATTGTCTTGTGTTATTGTCTTGGGTTATTGTCTTGGTTATTGTCTTGTGTTATTGTCTTGGTTATTGTCTTGGTTATTGTCTTGTGTTATTGTCTTGTGTTATTGTCTTGTGTTATTGTCTTGGTTATTGTCTTGTTATTGTCTTGGTTATTGTCTTGTGTTATTGTCTTGGTTATTGTCTTGGTTATTGTCTTGTGTTATTGTCTTGTGTTATTGTCTTGTGTTATTGTCTTGTTATTGTCTTGTGTTATTGTCTTGGTTATTGTCTTGTGTTATTGTCTTGTGTTATTGTCTTGGTTATTATATATTCAGGTATGAAAACACTAATGGGTAGTCAAACATGTGTTTTTTTTCAAATGTCTAAGGGTAGGTAAATATCTCGAGGGAAAAAAATAGAAAAAAACAGCACGGTTAAAGATTTATGTAATAAGTGGATGACACAAACTAGAACAATGTTTCAGCTCAATAGGCCTTCAGCAGGAACAAACATACAGCACACACACAGATATGTATTTAAAACAAAAAAAAATTAATTTAAAAAAAAATAATAATTTCGACTTACATTGAGTAATGGGAGCTGCGATAGCTCAGTGGTTAGTGAACTGGACTACAAAGGACAAGAGGTAGGGTTCGATCCCAACCAACGGTTTCTGGGTTCACCCAGCCTTTAATGGGTACTGGATTTTTTCTGGGAAAGTAAAGCGGCACGGGCATGATACCGACCACATTACCCAAAAATCATGTGCCGAAGGTCTGTAAAATTTATGGTCACTAACACCATATTCCCTATACGCCACTTGGCATTTTGGGGGCACTTTACTTTTTTACAATGAGTAATAAAAATAAGAATAAAATGTCTCGCCTGCAAATTGTGTTGTGGCAGGAAGTAAAATTAACCGCATGGCACTCACACAAATTCTGTTCTATTTCTCCTTACAATCAGCTTTACTGTAGCTTCATATTTGTATGCATTTATTTGCTTTGACTCTTCTATGGGTAGCCTAGCCTAGCCATGATAATATAAACACAAACAGAATAAATGAGCATGACCATCACAACAAAGAACAAGCTAGCGCTTGACACGACTTTCATGTCTGTGACCTTATTCTTGTCCAACAGGGCGGCCATTGAAGAGGGCAAAGGTATTTTCTTCAACATCAAAAACTTTGTCAGATTTCAGCTTAGCACGTAAGTTACCATTTGGGTTTTAGTTGTTCATCTTTGTTTGAGATTCCTCTCATTTATAAGTGCTTTCTGAGTTGTGTGAATAAATCAGTGATAATATTTACCCTTTCAGTATAAGATTGTATCACAAAAATAGTTACCTTTCAGTATAAGATTGTATCACAAAAATAGTTATCTTTCATTATAAGATTGTATAATAAAAATGTTACCTTTCAGTATAAGATTGTATAACAAAAATATTACATTTCATTATAAGATTGTATAACAAAAATGTTACCTTGCAGTATAAGATTGTATAACAAAAATAGTTACCTTTCAGTATAAGATTGTATCACAAAAATAGTTAATATTTCCCCTTTCAGTATAAGATTGTATCACAGACAGAGCTTGTATTTCCCCTTTCAGTATAAGATTGTGTCACAGACAGAGCTAGTATTTCCCCTTTCAGTATAAGATTGTGTCACAGACAGCTAGTATTTCCCCTTTCAGTATAAGATTGTGTCACAGACAGAGCTAGTATTTCCCCTTTCAGTATAAGATTGTATCACAGACAGAGCTAGTATTTCCCCTTTCAGTATAAGATTGTATCACAGACAGAGCTAGTATTTCCCCTTTCAGTATAAGATTGTATCACAGACAGAGCTAATATCTTCCCTTCCTGTGCAGGAGTATAGCAGCGTTGTCGTTGGTAGCCATCGCCATGTTGATGAGGCTACCTAACCCACTGAATGCCATGCAGATTTTGTGGATCAACATCATCATGGATGGTCCCCCAGCGCAAAGGTTAGGTCACCTTTCTCTATTGTTCAGCACCTTTCTCTATTTTTCAACACCTTTCTCTGTTGTTCATGACCTTTCTCTTATGTTCTTGACCTTTCTCTGTTGTTCATGACCTTTTTCTGTTGTTCATACCTTTCTCTATTGTTCACGTTCATCACCTTTCTCTTATGTTCATCACCTTTCTCTTATGTTCATCACCTTTCTCTATTGTTCACGTTCATCACCTTCCTCTTATGTTCAACACCTTTCTCTTATGTTCATCACCTTTCTCTTATGTTCATCACCTTTCTCTGTTGTTCATCACCTTTCTCTTATGTTCATCACCTTTCTCTTATGTTCATCACCTTTCTCTATTGTTCATCACCTTTCTCTATTGTTCACGTTCATCACCTTTCTCTTATGTTCATCACCTTTCTCTTATGTTCATCACCTTTCTCTGTTGTTCATCACTTTTCTCTATTGTTCATACCTTTCTCTTTTGTTCATCACCTTCCTCTTATGTTCAACACCTTTCTCTATTGTTCATCACCTTTCTCTATTGTTCATTACCTTTCTCTGTTGTTCATCACCTTTCTCTATTGTTCATCACCTTTCTCTATTGTTCATCACCTTTCTCTATTGTTTATCACCTCTCTCTGTTGTTCATCACCTTTCTCTTATGTTCATCACCTTTTTCTATTATTCATCACCTTTCTCTTATGTTCATCACCTTTCTCTTATGTTCAACACCTTTCTCTTTTGTTCATACCTTTCTCTTTTGTTCATCACCTTTCTCTTATGTTCATCACCTTTCTCTATTGTTCATCACCTTTCTCTTATGTTCAACACCTTTCTCTGTTGTTCATCACCTTTCTCTGTTGATTAATTTTTGGTGTTCACTCAGTGTCTCGTTTGTTCATTTATTCTGTGTATTGTTTTCATTATAAAAGTGAGAAAGAGAGTTCATTGGTGCTATATAGAGCTAATTCTAACCTATGGAAGTGAATCATGGACAGTAGATACACAAATGAAAAGACAAATAGAGGCCTCAAAGATTGGATTTCTTAGAAGAATATTTATTAGAGTTCCCCTGGACAGCTAAAAAAGACCAAGAGGATATTCTCAAAGAGGCAAACACCAAATAGGTGCTCCTAACAAACATCAGAAAGAAACAATCAACATTATTCAGGCACATCATGAGAAGAGTAAAGTTGAAATACTTGGTTACAACTGGCAAAATAAAAGGAAAGAGAGATCATGGACAACAAAGAGAGAAGATACTGGATAGCTTGGTGTCATGGCATGGAAAACTGTCAACAACAGAATTGATATAATGTTCTGTAGATAGAAAATTGTGGAAGGACATGGTCCCCTATGCCAATCGGGATGGCACATGATGATGATTGTCTTCATTTGTTCTCCATTCATTCTTGCTCTGATTTGTTCGTTTCTGTATCTCATTTATTCATTAATTTTCTCTGTCATTAGTTTTTTTCTCTGTGATATTTTTTGGCTTTCTCTCTTGTCCATTAGTTTTTCTCTTTTATCATTCTTATTCTCATTAATTCATTAGTTTTCTCTTTTGTCATTCTGATTCTCATTTATTTATTAGTTTTCTCTTTTGTCATTCTGATTCTCATTTATTCATTAGTTTTCTCTTTTATCCTTCTGATTCTCATTTATTCATTAGTTTTCTCTTTTGTCATTCTGATTCTCATTTATTCACTAGTTTTCTCTTTTGTCATTCTGATTCTCATTTATTCACTAGTTTTCTCTTTTGTCATTCTGATTCTCATTAATTCATTAGTTTTCTCTTTTGTCATTCTGATTCTCATTTATTCATTAGTTTTCTCTTTTGTCATTCTGATTCTCATTTATTTATTAGTATTCTCTTTTGTCATTCCGATTCTCATTTATTTATTAGTTTTCTCTTTTGTTATTCTGATTCTCATTTATTTATTAGTTTTCTCTTTTGTTATTCTGATTCTCATTTATTTATTAGTTTTCTCTTTTGTCATTCTGATTCTCATTTATTCATTAGTTTTCTCTTTTGTCATTCTGATTCTCATTATTCATTAGTTTTCTCTTTTGTCATTCTGATTCTCATTTATTTATTAGTTTTCTCTTTTGTCATTCTGATTCTCATTTATTTATTAGTTTTCTCTTTTGTCATTCCGATTCTCATTTATTCATTAGTTTTCTCTTTTGTCATTCTGATTCTCATTTATTTATTAGTTTTCTCTTTTGTCATTCTGATTCTCATTTATTCATTAGTTTTCTCTTTTGTCATTCTGATTCTCATTTATTCATTAGTTTTCTCTTTTGTCATTCTGATTCTCATTTATTTATTAGTTTTCTCTTTTGTCATTCCGATTCTCATTTATTCATTAGTTTTCTCTTTTGTCATTCTGATTCTCATTTATTTATTAGTTTTCTCTTTTGTCATTCCGATTCTCATTTATTCATTAGTTTTCTCTTTTGTCATTCTGATTCTCATTAATTCATTAGTTTTCTCTTTGTTATTCTGATTCTCATTTATTTATTAGTTTTCTCTTTTATCCTTCTAATTCTCATTTATTTATTAGTTTTCTCTTTTATCCTTCTTATTCCCATTTATTCATTAACAATTAATGTTGTGTTCATTCTCTTTAACTAACTGAAATGTTAATGACACTTTCAGTCTAGGCGTTGAACCTGTTGATCACGACGTGTTGAGACAACCACCTCGTAAAGTCAGCGACAACATCATTACACGCTCATTAATAGTCAGTACATTGTCATCAGCCATCATCATCATCATCGGTACTATGTGGATCTTTCATGAAGAGGTCAGTTTTCTACGTCATTAGTTTGTTAATAAAGCACATAGGGCAGAAATCAGAACAGAAAATGAAAGCCTTTGAAATGTGGAGTTATAGAAGAATTGGATGAAAAGAAAACAGATTAAATGTCTTTTAAAACAATTAAAAATGAAAAGAGAACTACTAAACACAATTCAAACAAGACAAATAAGATTTTTGGGCCATGTTAAAAGACACAACAGTTTACTAAAAGTAATCTTGGAAGGGAAAATATAAGGTAAAAGAGGCAGCGGCAGACCAAGACTAACATGGACAAGTAACATCAAAAGATGGACAAGTCAGCTTCTGACAACCTGCACTATCAAAGCAAGATACAGAGTGGAATGGTGTTCCATGGTAGCCAACCTTTGATTCGGAGACGGAACTCGATGATGCTGATGATGAGGACAGAAATCACAACTCTCCATGGCTGACAATTCACTGCGAACTCTTGTTTTGTTCTTGGGTCCATAGTTGAGCCCTCTGTTAATTGTTCTTCTTAGAGTTTTTTTGTTGTTGTCTTCCTTGTTTTTCTTTTACCACCTGGTGTTCACATGAATGTCTGGTGCGGGCGTTGTTCATTCTGAGCCCATGACTGATGTACCCCCGGCATTTTGTCCATATACAACTTCATATGTGTTCTTGTCGGGCTTCTTCTCTTATATTATTATTTGGTGTAGCTAATACAGCAACATATGTTCCGAGAACTTTTGTGGACATGGCTAAACTGGACTTTTTTTGCGAAGACATGACTAAACCAGACTCTTTGTGTAGATGTGGCTAAACTGGACTTCTTGTGTAGACGTGGCTAAACTGGACTTTTTGTGTAGGTGTGGCTAAACTAGACTTTTTGTGTAGGCGTGGCTAAACTGGACTTTTTGCGTAGGCGTGGTTAAACTGGACTTTTGGAGACAAATGAACACATTTATTATTGGAGGGAACTTTGTGATGAGAAACTAACATAAATTACACAAAAGTTTGAACAGCATTTGGGATCATCCACAAACAGCAAGAGAAAACAGCCAGATCTAGGATTTGAACCTCTGCCCCACAACACAGCACCTTGTCACCAGAAATGGCATGCCAAGAAAATCTGCCGGTTCATTATCCCAAAAAGAAGTAATTTTGCTAGTAGGTCATTCATGTGACCTCACACGAGATCTTTCTTCTTTGTTAACCCTTAACTGCGATACTATCTGTGACTAACATGTTTACGACACTGTAGTAAAAGTTACTACCCTTTAAAAATATAACATTAGGTACTCTAAAAATAGTATTTTTTTAAAAACTTTTTGACATGCAGCTGTGTGTTTAGAATTCCTGGCTCAGGTGAATTTATGGTTTGTTTGACTTCACAAACTGAATGTGTTACAATGTATATCTGTGCGGTCGCTGTAGATCCGACAGTATGTACGGCTACTACATGGCATTATTCATTGCATTTCCAGAGTTGTAAAGGGCTGTTTTGATGGCAGCAATGACTGGGGAAATTTTACGGGACACAGCAATGAAAAATAAAATAGGACCAATTTCTTGAAAATTTGTGATTTTTTTTTTTTTTAATTATTTTTTTTGCATTATACAAGATTGTATCTCATGAATTGGGAAAGAAAAAATAAAATCCTACAGGAATATAAAAAAATCCAACATTCAAGGGTCACCGGAAGTAGTAATTAGGAAGGTACACAGAAAGGGGGTTGGGGGGGGGGGAGTGTTTGATCATTGCAAAATGTCAAAATTAGAAGAATTTGTATTTTAATATGGTAATTGTTAAACAGTATTGTAATCCACCGTTAAATTGCAGTTTATATTATACAAATATATGTTCTATGTCTTCCTGTAGTTCTGTCTCCCTTTTATTATACAAATATATGTTCTATGTCTTCCTGTAGTTCTTTCTCCCTTATATTATACAAATATATGTTCTATGTCTTCCTGTAGTTCTTTCTCCCTTATATTATACAAATATATGTTCTATGTCTTCCTGTAATTCCGTCTCCCTTATATTATACAAATATATGTTCTATGTCTTCCTGTAGTTCCGTCTCCCTTATATTATACAAATATATGCTCTATGTCTTCCTGTAGTTCTGTCTCCCTTATATTATACAAATATATGTTCTATGTCTTCCTGTGGTTCTTTCTCCCTTATATTATACAAATATATGTTCTATGTCTTCCTGTAGTTCCGTCTCCTTTATATTATAGAAATATATGTTCTATGTCTTCCTGTAGTTCCATCTCCCTTATATTATACAAATATATGTTCTATGTCTTCCTGTAGTTCCGTCTCCCTTATATTATACAAATATATGTTCTATGTCTTCCTGTAGTTCTGTCTCCCTGTCTTATCTTGCTGTTTAAATTATACTTTGACCCTACCTACAGATGGAAGATGGCAAAATCACGCCAAGGGATACCACAATGACCTTCACCTGTTTTGTATTCTTTGACATGTTCAATGCTCTCAGCTGCCGATCTTATGTAAGTAACCATTGGATATTCTCCAGCCAATCAGATCAATTTTATTTTGTACCCAACCTTTGATTGGTTAAAGTTCTTAAAAACTTTTCCCAACTCTCTAGCCCTCCCTCACATTATCATGTAACTTATCCTTCCCTCACATTATTATGTAATTTATCTTTCCCTCACATTATCATGTAACTTATCCTTTCCTCACATTATCATGTAACTTATCCTTTCCTCACATTATCATGTAACTTATCCTTCCCTCACATTATCATGTAACTTATCCTTCCCTCACATTATCTTGTAACTTATCCTTCCCTCACATTATCATGTAACTTATCTTTCCCTCACATTATCATGTAATTTATCTTTCCCTCACATTATCATGTAACTTATCCTTTCCTCACATTATGATGTAACTTATCTTTCCCTCACATTATCATGAAACCTGTCTTAGCCTCACATTATCATGTAACTTATCTTTCCCTCACATTATTATGTAACTTATCTTTCCCTCACATTATCATGTAACTTATCCTTCCCTCA
The DNA here is from genome assembly GCA_032433765.1 of Megaustenia siamemsis. Lineage (NCBI taxonomy): Eukaryota > Metazoa > Mollusca > Gastropoda > Stylommatophora > Ariophantidae > Megaustenia > Megaustenia siamemsis. Next base: position 38,905,985 of record JAVIAB010000025.1, on the reverse strand, counting down.
CATTATCATGAAACTTATCTTTCCTTCACATTATCATGTAACTTATCTTTCCTTCACATTATCATGAAACTTATCTTTCCTTCACATTATCATGTAACTTATCTTTCCTTCACATTATCATGTAACTTATCTTTCTTTCATATTATCATGTAACTTATCTTTTCCTCACATTATTATGTAGTTTATCTTAGCCTCATCTTATGTAACTTATCTTACCCTCACAATATCATGTAACTTAACTTATTTTAGCCTCACATTATCATGTAACTTATCTTAGCCTCACATTATCATGTAACCTATCTTAGCCTCACATTATCATGTAACCTATCTTAGCCTCACATTATCATGTAACTTATCTTAGCCTCACATTATCATGTAACCTATCTTAGCCTCACATTATCATGTAACTTATCTTAGCCTCACATTATCATGTAACCTATCTTAGCCTCACATTATCATGTAACTTATCTTAACCTCACATTATCATGTAACCTATCTTAGCCTCACATTATCATGTAACCTATCTTAGCCTCACATTATCATGTAACTTATCTTAGCCTCACATTATCATGTAACCTATCTTAGCCTTACATTATCATGTAACTTATCTTAGCCTCACATTATTATGTAATTTAAGTTTTCCCTCACATTATCATGTAACTTATCTTTCCCTCACATTATTATGTAATTTAAGTTTTCCCTCACATTATCATGTAACTTATCTTAGCCTCACATTATTATGTAATTTAAGTTTTCCCTCACATTATCATGTAACTTATCTTTCCCTCACATTATCATGAAACTTATCTTTCCCTCACATTATCATGTAACTTATCTTTCCCTCACATCATGTAATTTATCTTAGCCTAACATTATCATGTAACTTATCTTTCCCTCACATCATGTAATTTATCTTAGCCTCACATTATCATGTAACTTATCTTAGCCTCACATTATTATGTAACTTATCTTATCCTCACATTATCATGTAACCTATCTTACCCTCACATTATCATGAAACTTATCTTAGCCTCATGTTATGTAACTTATCTTTCCATCACATTATCATGTTAATTTATCTTACCCTCACATTATCATGTAACTTATCTTACCCTCACATTATCATGTAACTTATCTTACCCTCACAGAATCATGTAACTTATCTTACCCTCACATCATTATGTAACTTATATTAGCCTCACACTGTCATGTAACTGATCTTACCCTCACATTATCATGTAACAGATCTTGCCCTCAACATTATCATGTAACCTATCTTACCCTCACATCATCATGTAACCTATCTTAGCCTCACACTATCATGTAACCTATCTTACCCTCACATCATCATGTAACCTATCTTAGCCTCACATTGTCATGTAACCTATCTTAGCCTCACATTGTCATGTAACCTATCTTAGCCTCACATTATCATGTAACTTATCTTTCCCTCACATTATCATGTAACCTATCTTAGCCTCACATTATCATGTAACTTATCTTAACCTCACATTATCATGTAACCTATCTTAGCCTCACATTATCATGTAACCTATCTTAGCCTCACATTATCATGTAACTTATCTTAGCCTCACATTATCATGTAACCTATCTTAGCCTTACATTATCATGTAACTTATCTTAGCCTCACATTATTATGTAATTTAAGTTTTCCCTCACATTATCATGTAACTTATCTTTCCCTCACATTATTATGTAATTTAAGTTTTCCCTCACATTATCATGTAACTTATCTTAGCCTCACATTATTATGTAATTTAAGTTTTCCCTCACATTATCATGTAACTTATCTTTCCCTCACATTATCATGAAACTTATCTTTCCCTCACATTATCATGTAACTTATCTTTCCCTCACATCATGTAATTTATCTTAGCCTAACATTATCATGTAACTTATCTTTCCCTCACATCATGTAATTTATCTTAGCCTCACATTATCATGTAACTTATCTTAGCCTAACATTATTATGTAACTTATCTTATCCTCACATTATCATGTAACCTATCTTACCCTCACATTATCATGAAACTTATCTTAGCCTCATGTTATGTAACTTATCTTTCCATCACATTATCATGTTAATTTATCTTACCCTCACATTATCATGTAACTTATCTTACCCTCACATTATCATGTAACTTATCTTACCCTCACAGAATCATGTAACTTATCTTACCCTCACATCATTATGTAACTTATCTTAGCCTCACACTGTCATGTAACTGATCTTACCCTCACATTATCATGTAACAGATCTTGCCCTCAACATTATCATGTAACCTATCTTACCCTCACATCATCATGTAACCTATCTTACCCTCACATCATCATGTAACCTATCTTAGCCTCACACTATCATGTAACCTATCTTACCCTCACATCATCATGTAACCTATCTTAGCCTCACATTGTCATGTAACCTATCTTAGCCTCACATTGTCATGTAACCTATCTTAGCCTCACATTATCATGTAACCTATCTTAGCCTCACATCATCATGTAACCTATCTTAGCCTCACATTATCATGTAACCTATCTTAGCCTCACACTATCATGTAACCTATCTTAGCCTCACATTATCATGTAACCTATCTTACCCTCACATTATCATGTAACCTATCTTAGCCTCACATTATCATGTAACCTATCTTAGCCTCACACTATCATGTAACAGATCTTACCCTCACATCATCATGTAACCTATCTTAGCCTCACATTATCATGTAACCTATCTTAGCCTCACATTATCATGTAACTTATCTTAGCCTCACATTATCATGTAACCTATCTTAGCCTCACATTATCATGTAACTTATCTTAGCCTCACATTATTATGTAATTTAAGTTTTCCCTCACATTATCATGTAACTTATCTTTCCCTCACATTATTATGTAATTTAAGTTTTCCCTCACATTATCATGTAACTTATCTTAGCCTCACATTATTATGTAATTTAAGTTTTCCCTCACATTATCATGTAACTTATCTTTCCCTCACATTATCATGAAACTTATCTTTCCCTCACATTATCATGTAACTTATCTTTCCCTCACATCATGTAATTTATCTTAGCCTCACATTATCATGTAACTTATCTTTCCCTCACATCATGTAATTTATCTTAGCCTCACATTATCATGTAACTTATCTTAGCCTCACATTATTATGTAACTTATCTTATCCTCACATTATCATGTAACCTATCTTACCCTCACATTATCATGAAACTTATCTTAGCCTCATGTTATGTAACTTATCTTTCCCTCACATTATCATGTTAATTTATCTTACCCTCACATTATCATGTAACTTATCTTACCCTCACATTATCATGTAACCTATCTTACCCTCACAGAATCATGTAACTTATCTTACCCTCACATCATTATGTAACTTATCTTAGCCTCACACTGTCATGTAACTGATCTTACCCTCACATTATCATGTAACAGATCTTACCCTCAACATTATCATGTAACCTATCTTACCCTCACATCATCATGTAACCTATCTTAGCCTCACACTATCATGTAACCTATCATACCCTCACATCATCATGTGACCTATCTTAGCCTCACATTCTCATGTAACCTATCTTAGCCTCACATTGTCATGTAACCTATCTTAGCCTCACATTATCATGTAACCTATCTTAGCCTCACATCATCATGTAACCTATCTTAGCCTCACATTATCATGTAACCTATCTTACCCTCACATTATCATGTAACCTATCTTAGCCTCACATTATCATGTAACCTATCTTACCCTCACATTATCATGTAACCTATCTTAGCCTCACATTATCATGTAACCTATCTTAGCCTCACATTATTATGTAACTTATCTTAGCCTCACATCATCATGTAACCTATCTTAGCCTCACATTATTATGTAACAGATCTTACCCTCACTTAATCATGTAACCTATCTTACCCTCACACTATCATGTAACCTTTCTTAGCCTCACATTATCATGTAACCTATCTTGCCCTCACATTATCATGTAACCTATCTTAGCCTCACATTATCATGTAACCTATCTTAGCCTCACATTATCATGTAACCTATCTTAGCCTCACATTATCATGTAACCTATCTTACCCTCACATTATCATGAACTTATCTTAGCCTCATGTTATGTAACTTATCTTTCCCTCACATTATCATGTAACCTATCTTACCCTCACATTATCATGTAACTTATCTTACCCTCACATTATCATGTAACCTATCTTACCCTCACAGAATCATGTAACTTATCTTACCCTCACATCATTATGTAACTTATCTTAGCCTCACACTGTCATGTAACTGATCTTACCCTCACATTATCATGTAACAGATCTTACCCTCAACATTATCATGTAACCTATCTTACCCTCACATCATCATGTAACCTATCTTAGCCTCACACTATCATGTAACCTATCTTACCCTCACATCATCATGTAACCTATCTTAGCCTCACATTATCATGTAACCTATCTTAGCCTCACATTATCATGTAACCTATCTTAGCCTCACATTATCATGTAACCTATCTTAGCCTCACATTATCATGTAACCTATCTTAGCCTCACATTATCATGTAACCTATCTTAGCCTCACACTATCATGTAACCTATCTTAGCCTCACATTATCATGTAACCTATCTTAGCCTCACATTATCATGTAACCTATCTTAGCCTCACATTATCATGTAACCTATCTTAGCCTCACATTATCATGTAACAGATCTTACCCTCACATTATTATGTAACAGATCTTACCCTCACATTATCATGTAACCTATCTTACCCTCACATTATCATGTAACCTATCTTAGCCTCACACTATCATGTAACAGATCTTACCCTCACATCATCATGTAACCTATCTTAGCCTCACATTATCATGTAACCTATCTTAGCCTCACATTATTATGTAACTTATCTTAGCCTCACATCATCATGTAACCTATCTTAGCCTCACATTATTATGTAACAGATCTTACCCTCACTTATCATGTAACCTATCTTACCCTCACACTATCATGTAACCTTTCTTAGCCTCACACTGTCATGTAACCTATCTTGCCCTCACATTATCATGTAACCTATCTTAGCCTCACATTATCATGTAACCTATCTTAGCCTCACATTATCATGTAACCTATCTTAGCCTCACATTATCATGTAACCTATCTTAGCCTCACATTATCATGTAACCTATCTTAGCCTCACATCATCATGTAACCTATCTTACCCTCACATTATCATGTAACTTATCTTACCCTCACATTATCATGTAACTTATCTTACCCTCACAGAATCATGTAACTTATCTTACCCTCACATAATTATGTAACTTATATTAGCCTCACACTGTCATGTAACTGATCTTACCCTCACATTATCATGTAACAGATCTTGCCCTCACATTATCATGTAACTATCTTACCCTCACATCATCATGTAACCTATCTTAGCCTCACACTATCATGTAACCTATCTTACCCTCACATCATCATGTAACCTATCTTAGCCTCACATTGTCATGTAACCTATCTTAGCCTCACATTATCATGTAACCTATCTTAGCCTCACATTATCATGTAACTTATCTTTCCCTCACATTATCATGTAACCTATCTTAGCCTCACATTATCATGTAACTTATCTTAACCTCACATTATCATGTAACCTATCTTAGCCTCACATTATCATGTAACCTATCTTAGCCTCACATTATCATGTAACTTATCTTAGCCTCACATTATCATGTAACCTATCTTAGCCTCACATTATCATGTAACTTATCTTAGCCTCACATTATTATGTAATTTAAGTTTTCCCTCACATTATCATGTAACTTATCTTTCCCTCACATTATTATGTAATTTAAGTTTTCCCTCACATTATCATGTAACTTATCTTAGCCTCACATTATTATGTAATTTAAGTTTTCCTCACATTATCATGTAACTTATCTTTCCCTCACATTATCATGAAACTTATCTTTCCCTCACATTATCATGTAACTTATCTTTCCCTCACATCATGTAATTTATCTTAGCCTAACATTATCATGTAACTTATCTTTCCCTCACATCATGTAATTTATCTTAGCCTCACATTATCATGTAACTTATCTTAGCCTCACATTATTATGTAACTTATCTTATCCTCACATTATCATGTAACCTATCTTACCCTCACATTATCATGAAACTTATCTTAGCCTCATGTTATGTAACTTATCTTTCCATCACATTATCATGTTAATTTATCTTACCCTCACATTATCATGTAACTTATCTTACCCTCACATTATCATGTAACTTATCTTACCCTCACAGAATCATGTAACTTATCTTACCCTCACATTATTATGTAACTTATCTTAGCCTCACACTGTCATGTAACTGATCTTACCCTCACATTATCATGTAACAGATCTTGCCCTCACATTATCATGTAACCTATCTTACCCTCACATCATCATGTAACCTATCTTACCCTCACATCATCATGTAACCTATCTTAGCCTCACACTATCATGTAACCTATCTTACCCTCACATCATCATGTAACCTATCTTAGCCTCACATTGTCATGTAACCTATCTTAGCCTCACATTGTCATGTAACCTATCTTAGCCTCACATTATCATGTAACCTATCTTAGCCTCACATTATCATGTAACCTATCTTAGCCTCACATTATCATGTAACCTATCTTAGCCTCACACTATCATGTAACCTATCTTAGCCTCACATTATCATGTAACCTATCTTACCCTCACATTATCATGTAACCTATCTTAGCCTCACATTATCATGTAACCTATCTTAGCCTCACATTATCATGTAACAGATCTTACCCTCACATCATCATGTAACCTATCTTAGCCTCACATTATCATGTAACCTATCTTAGCCTCACATTATCATGTAACCTATCTTAGCCTCACATTATCATGTAACCTATCTTAGCCTCACATTATCATGTAACTTATCTTAGCCTCACATTATTATGTAATTTAAGTTTTCCCTCACATTATCATGTAACTTATCTTTCCCTCACATTATTATGTAATTTAAGTTTTCCCTCACATTATCATGTAACTTATCTTAGCCTCACATTATTATGTAATTTAAGTTTTCCCTCACATTATCATGTAACTTATCTTTCCCTCACATTATCATGAAACTTATCTTTCCCTCACATTATCATGTAACTTATCTTTCCCTCACATCATGTAATTTATCTTAGCCTCACATTATCATGTAACTTATCTTTCCCTCACATCATGTAATTTATCTTAGCCTCACATTATCATGTAACTTATCTTAGCCTCACATTATTATGTAACTTATCTTATCCTCACATTATCATGTAACCTATCTTACCCTCACATTATCATGTAACTTATCTTAGCCTCATGTTATGTAACTTATCTTTCCCTCACATTATCATGTAATTTATCTTACCCTCACATTATCATGTAACTTATCTTACCCTCACATTATCATGTAATCTATCTTACCCTCACAGAATCATGTAACTTATCTTACCCTCACATCATTATGTAACTTATCTTAGCCTCACACTGTCATGTAACTGATCTTACCCTCACATTATCATGTAACAGATCTTACCCTCACATTATCATGTAACCTATCTTACCCTCACATCATCATGTAACCTATCTTAGCCTCACACTATCATGTAACCTATCTTACCCTCACATCATCATGTAACCTATCTTAGCCTCACATTCTCATGTAACCTATCTTAGCCTCACATTGTCATGTAACCTATCTTAGCCTCACATTATCATGTAACCTATCTTAGCCTCACATCATCATGTAACCTATCTTAGCCTCACATTATCATGTAACCTATCTTAGCCTCACACTATCATGTAACCTATCTTAGCCTCACATTATCATGTAACCTATCTTACCCTCACATTATCATGTAACCTATCTTAGCCTCACATTATCATGTAACCTATCTTAGCCTCACACTATCATGTAACAGATCTTACCCTCACATTATCATGTAACCTATCTTAGCCTCACACTATCATGTAACAGATCTTACCCTCACATCATCATGTAACCTATCTTAGCCTCACATTATCATGTAACAGATCTTACCCTCACATCATCATGTAACCTATCTTAGCCTCACATTATCATGTAACCTATCTTAGCCTCACATTATTATGTAACTTATCTTAGCCTCACATCATCATGTAACCTATCTTAGCCTCACATTATTATGTAACAGATCTTACCCTCACTTAATCATGTAACCTATCTTACCCTCACACTATCATGTAACCTTTCTTAGCCTCACACTATCATGTAACCTATCTTGCCCTCACATTATCATGTAACCTATCTTAGCCTCACATTATCATGTAACCTATCTTAGCCTCACATTATCATGTAACCTATCTTAGCCTCACATTATCATGTAACCTATCTTAGCCTCACATTATCATGTAACCTATCTTAGCCTCACATTATCATGTAACCTATCTTAGCCTCACATTATCATGTAACCTATCTTAGCCTCACATTATCATGTAACCTATCTTAGCCTCACATTATCATGTAACCTATCTTAGCCTCACATTATCATGTAACTTATCTTTCCTCACATTATGATGTAACTTATCTTTCCCTCACATTATTATGTAACTTATCTTTCCCTCACATTATCTTGTAACTTATCTTTCCCTCACATTATCATGTAACCTATCTTAGCCTCACATTATCATGTAACCTATCTTAGCCTCACATCATCATGTAACCTATCTTAGCCTCACATTATCATGTAACTTATCCTTCCCTCACATTATCTTGAAACTTATCTTTCCCTCACATTATCTTGTAACTTATCTTTCCCTCACATTATTATGTAACTTATCTTTCCCTCACATTATCATGTAACCTATCTTAGCCTCACATTATCATGTAACCTATCTTAGCCTCACATCATCATGTAACTTATCTTTCCCTCACATTATCTTGAAACTTATCTTTCCCTCACATTATCATGAAACTTATCTTAGCCTCACATTATTATGTAATTTAAGTTTTCCCTCACATTATCATGTAACTTATCTTTCCCTCACATTATTATGTAATTTAAGTTTTCCCTCACATTATCATGTAACTTATCTTAGCCTCACATTATTATGTAATTTAAGTTTTCCCTCACATTATCATGAAACTTATCTTTCCCTCACATTATCATGTAACTTATCTTTCCCTCACATTATCATGTAACTTATCTTTCCCTCACATCATGAAACTTATCTTTCCCTCACATTATCATGTAACTTATCTTTCCCTCACATCATGAAACTTATCTTTCCCTCACATTATCATGTAACTTATCTTTCCCTCACATCATGAAACTTATCTTTCCCTCACATTATCATGTAACTTATCTTTCCCTCACATTATCATGTAACTTATCTTTCCCTCACATTATCATGAACTTATCTTTCCCTCACATTATCATGTAACTTATCTTTCCCTCACATCATGAAACTTATCTTAGCCTCATGTTATGTAACTTATCTTTCCCTCACATTATCATGTAATTTATCTTACCCTCACATTATCATGTAACTTATCTTACCCTCACATTATCATGTAACTTATCTTACCCTCACATTATCATGTAACTTATCTTACCCTCACATTATCATGTAACTTATCTTACCCTCACATTATCATGTAACTTATCTTACCCTCACATCATTATGTAACTTATCTTAGCCTCACATTGTCATGTAACTGATCTTACCCTCACATTATCATGTAACAGATCTTACCCTCACATTATCATGTAACCTATCTTACCCTCACATCATCATGTAACCTATCTTTGCCTCACACTATCATGTAACCTATCTTACCCTCACATCATCATGTAACCTATCTTAGCCTCACATTATCATGTAACCTATCTTAGCCTCACATTATCATGTAACCTATCTTAGCCTCACATTATCATGTAACCTATCTTAGCCTCACATCATCATGTAACCTATCTTAGCCTCACATTATTATGTAACTTATCTTAGCCTCACATTATCATGTAACCTATCTTAGCCTCACATTATCATGTAACTTATCTTAGCCTCACATTATTATGTAATTTAAGTTTTCCCTCACATTATCATGTAACTTATCTTTCCCTCACATTATTATGTAATTTAAGTTTCCCCTCACATTATCATGTAACTTATCTTTCCCTCACATTATTATGTAATTTAAGTTTTCCCTCACATTATCTTGTAACTTTTCTTAGCCCCACATTATTATGTAATTTAAGTTTTCCCTCACATTATCATGTAAATTATCTTTCCCTCACATTATTATGTAATTTAAGTTTTCCCTCACATTATCATGAAACTTATCTTTCCCTCACATTATTATGTAACTTATCTTTCCCTCACATCATGTAATTTATCTTAGCCTCACATTATCATGTAACTTATCTTTCCCTCACATCATGTAATTTATCTTAGCCTCACATCATGTAACTTATCTTAGCCTCACATTATTATGTAACTTATCTTATCCTCGGAGCCGCGATAGCTCAGTGGTTAGTGAACTGGACTACCACGGACAAGGGGTAGGGTTCGATCCCAACCGACGGCTTCCGGGTTCACCCAGCCTTAAATGGGTACCGGATTTTTTCTGGGAAAGTAAAGTAGCACGGGCGTAATACTGACCACATTACCCCAAAAATCATGTGCTGAAGGTCTGTAAAATATAGGTTCACTAACACCATATTTCCCTATACGCCACTTGGCGTGACGGGGTACTTTACTTTTTATCTTATCCTCACATTATCATGTAACCTATCTTACCCTCACATTATCATGAAACTTATCTTAGCCTCATGTTATGTAACTTATCTTTCCCTCACATTATCATGTTAATTTATCTTACCCTCACATTATCATGTAACTTATCTTACCCTCACATTATTATGTAACTTATCTTACCCTCACATTATCATGTAACTTATCTTACCCTCACATTATCATGTAACTTATCTTACCCTCACAGAATCGTGTAACTTATCTTACCTCACATCATTATGTAACTTATCTTAGCCTCACACTGTCATGTAACTGATCTTACCCTCACATTATCATGTAACAGATCTTACCCTCAACATTATCATGTAACCTATCTTACCCTCACATCATCATGTAACCTATCTTAGCCTCACACTATCATGTAACCTATCTTACCCTCACATCATCATGTAACCTATCTTAGCCTCACATTGTCATGTAACCTATCTTAGCCTCACATTGTCATGTAACCTATCTTAGCCTCACATTGTCATGTAACCTATCTTAGCCTCACATTATCATGTAACCTATCTTAGCCTCACACTATCATGTAACAGATCTTACCCTCACATTATCATGTAACCTATCTTACCCTCACATTATCATGTAACCTATCTTAGCCTCACACTATCATGTAACAGATCTTACCCTCACATCATCATGTAACCTATCTTAGCCTCACATTATTATGTAACAGATCTTACCCTCACATTATCATGTAACCTATCTTACCCTCACACTATCATGTAACCTTTCTTAGCCTCACACTGTCATGTAACCTATCTTACCCTCACATTATCATGTAACAGATCTTACCCTCAACATTATTATGTAACTTATCTTACCCTCACATCATCATGTAACCTATCTTAGCCTCACATTATCATGTAACCTATCTTAGCCTCACATTATCATGTAATCTATCTTAGCCTCACATTATCATGTAACCTATCTTAGCCTCACATTATCATGTAACCTATCTTTGCCTCACATTATCATGTAACCTTTATTAGCCTCACACTATCATGTAACTTATCTTACCCTCACATCATCATGTAACCTATCTTAGCCTCACACTATCATGTAACTTATCTTAGCCTCACACTATCATGTAACTTATCTTACCCTCACACTATCATGTAACTTATCTTACCCTCACATCATCATGTAACCTATCTTAGCCTCACATTATCATGTAACTTATCTTACCCTCACATCATCATGTAACCTATCTTAGCCTCACACTATCATGTAACTGATCTTACCCTCACATCATCATGTAACTTATCTTACCCTCACATCATCATGTAACTTATCTTAGCCTCACACTATAATGTAACTGATCTTACCTTCACACTATCATGTAACTTATCTTAGCCTCACATTATCATGTAACTTATCTTACCCTCACACTATCATGTAACTTATCTTAGCCTCACACTATCATGTAACTTATCTTACCTTCACACTATCATGTAACTGATCTTACCCTCACATCATCATGTAACTTATCTTAGCCTCACACTATAATGTAACTGATCTTACCCTCACATCATCATGTAACTTATCTTAGCCTCACACTATCATGTAACTTATCTTACCCTCACACTATCATGTAACAGATCTTACCCTCACACTATCATGTAACAGATCTTACCCTCACACTATCATGTAACTGATCTTACCCTCACATCATTATGTAACTGATCTTACCCTCACACTATCATGTAACTGATCTTACCCTCACATCATCATGTAACTTATCTTACCCTCACACTATCATGTAACTTATCTTACCCTCACACTATCATGTAACTGATCTTACCCTCTATATACAACAGAGCAAATCTATCTTCCAAATTGGACTGACTTCCAACAAAATGTTCTTGTATGCAGTGGGAGGATCACTCATTGGTCAACTGCTTGTGATATATTTCCCTCCTTTACAGAAGATTTTCCAAACAGAGGCTCTATATTTGTCAGGTAAACTATCATCTTGTTGTAGTGATCTATCATGGACAGACAGTGTGCTGCACTTGTTTGCTTCAATCACAGAGTAACACTCTAGCCCCAATACTAGACATTTAACACCATTTGTGGTTGATTTGCCTCGGATTTCAACATCTCTTGTTCATTCTTAAAAATGATATTTTATATATGAACTCGGACACAGTCATCCTGTCCCATAAAAAGTGTAAACTGTAAAAATATCTGAAGCTCTACTTTACATGTGTTTATGTTATTGTCAACTACCATAACATGAGAATGTCAATCGACAACAATTCTAGTTTTACATTAATTATACAAGTTTACTGGAATGTGTTCTTGATTGTTGTTATAACATTATAAAAGTTAACTTGGACGTGTTCTGGACTGTTATAACATTATAAAAGTTTACCTGGACGTGTTCTGGACTGTTATAACATTATAAAAGTTTACTTGGATGTGTTCTGGACTGTTATAACATTATAAAAGTTTACCTGGACATGTTCTGGACTGTTATCATAACATTATAATAGTTTATTTTGATGTGTTCTGGACTGTTATAACATTATAAAAGTTTACTTGGATGTGTTCTGGACTGTTATAACATTATAAAAGTTTACCTGTTTACGTGTTCTGGACTGTTATCATAACATTATTATAGTTTACCTGGACATGTTGTGGACTGTTATAACATTATAAAAGTTTACTTGGACGTGTTCTGGTCTGTTATCACAATACAAGAATGTAAATTGACAACAGTTTTAGTTTTCTGTTACTTATAAAAGTTGACTGCCCCAAGTTTATAGCTGACTTGATATATAGATATTATCATATTGTTTCCAACGTCACATTCATATACTTTCTCCTAGATTAATTTAACCCTTAATTACGATACCTATGTGTAACTCACTTGTCCACGATACCTTTATAAAATTACTGCCACTTAAATGTCACATTTTGATTTTGGAAACTCAAATTTTCTTTGAACTTTTGCTACACAGCTGGTGTGTTTACACAAGACGTGACAAAGGAATCCGATACAATCATTTCCTACTTTGCGGTTAATTTTTAACCAGAAATGTGACCACATAGTCCCACCCCCTTCCCGGTTTCCACTCTATAGTGGCTGTAAACCGTCAGATCAACCTGTATGTTTTGCACCCTTTTGGCATTGTGCACGGACTCTCCCATCTTACAAAGGTTTCTTTGATGTCAACGCCAACTGCTGATGAGATTTCCCAGATCATAAGGGGAAAAAAGGGAAAATAGTAAACTTTTTTTTAAATTGGCAGAATATGAAATAAAAATTGTGCGTATGCCCTAGTAATTTTTACTACGCGATCGATTTTAAAAAAAATCCAACATCAAACAAAAAATCAAACACTCAGGAGTCCATTTCCAAGATGGTGGAACGAAGTTCATGTTCTCTCGATCGCTGCAGAAAATCCATTTGGGGACTGATTAATTTCGGCTCTCCAATGCAATTTTCTGCGTTAAAGTCAAAATGATGTTCTACTTAACAAATCTGTGCTGATGAAGTGGAGTCGTACACACGGCAATATTCCTTCTTGACAAGTCAAGTGTTGTGAATGCGACCTTCCACCATCTAGAGTTGATCTGTGGTTTACGTCAACACATTTGAGTGTTGTTCAATGGCAGTCGTTGGAATTGTTTGACGCCAGTTATTTACATGAAACAATACATTAATGTGGACTGCTCCATCAAGTCAACCAAAGTTTTTTCTCTTTGAGGAATTTGCACCATATTTCGTTCGTTGTAGGCTGCATTGACTAGAGTAATCGGGAATCTATGGGCGCAGCCATTGTTGTGCATAATGGCTCATCATATATTACTAGACTAGCCATAAGCTCAACTTACGGTCTGTTGTTTGATGTGCGACGGGGATAATCCGACGACTAACTGTGTATTATATATTTGGAATTGGAGTAAAAAAACATGTCCTAACATCATCAAGCGCTATACATTTGAAAAAATATGACAATCATCATTTTCAGGACGTGAACTTCCGGTCAATATGATGGATAGGTGGCAGGAACCATTGAAGGCCATGTATGAAGTGTTCCTTGTTGCAGTTTCCTCATATTCCAAGTCCTGCTTGTTGCATGAGCTACTGAGTTCTCTAAGTGCTCTGTGCACACTGTGAGCTGTGTGTCTCATCCGTTTTGATTATGTTTCGATATTCCCTTTGTTTACGGTCTTCTTCTTCTTCTACCTTTTAGCTCCCAGTGGAGCATAGGTCTTCAACAAACACTTTCCAAGTCGTTCTGTTTTTTGCAATTCTTTTAAGATCATTCCATGTCTTCCCCATCATCTTCATCTCTGCTTCAATCTGTCTTCTCCAAGAATTCCTTGGTCTTCCTCTTTGTCTTTTCCCCTGGGGATTCCAAAAAAGGGCCTGTTGTGTAATACTCTCAGTTGGTTTCCGTAGTGTGTGTCCTATCCATCGCCATCGTCTTCGCTGTATTTCTTTATCCACTGGTATTTGACCGGTACATTTCCATAATTCCACGTTTGTGACTTTGTCCTGCCATTTCCATCCCTTTATTCTGCGCAAGCATCCATTAATGAAAGTCTGTACCTTCGTGATTGTCAATTTTGTTATTCTCCATGTTTCACAGCCATATAATAGAACCGACTTAACATTGGAGTTGAAAATTTGTATTTTTGTATTTAGCCTAATTTCTTTGGATTTCCATATGTTTCCCAGTGCAATGAAAGCTCCTCTTGCTTTTGATATCCTTATTTTGGTATCGTTTTCTGTTCCTCCCTCTTTATCTATATTACTGCCCAGATATATATAAGATTGTACGTCTAGTAGAGGTATTTCTCCTAGTTTTATTTGGTTATTGCCAACTGCATTAATTCTCATAATGTTGGTCTTATCTCTATTAATCTTTAGTCCTAGCTGTTGTGATCTCTCATCTAATATACTCATTTTATCTTGCATCTGTTGGTGGCTGTGTGATAGGAGAGCTATGTCATCAGCAAAGTCTAAATCATCAAGTTGTTTGGTCAGTGACCACTGGATCCCATTTCTGTTGTTTTGAGTTATTTTCATAATCCCATCTATGGCCAGTAGAAAGAGAAATGGAGACAGAAGGCATCCTTGCCTTACTCCTGTTCTTATTTCAAATGCTTCTGTAAGCTGTCCTTCATGCACCACACTACATTTTGTTCCTTCATACATTGTTTTTATCAGGTTAATAAACTTTATGGGGATTCCATAATGACTCAGCAACTTCCAAAGCATTCTTCTGTCTAAACTATCAAATGCCTTTTCGTAATCTATGAATCCAATATAAAGTGGGGATTTTAGTTCTAAACTTTGTTCAACTATTATACGTAGAGTAGTTATTTGATCAGCACATGATCTGTTCTTCCTAAAACCTGCTTGTTCATCTCTCAAGTGTTTCTCTATAGCCTCTTTTAGTCTCTCCAGAATGATTCTGCCTAATATTTTTCCTGGCACTGATAGTAGCATAATTCCCCTATAATTTGTGCACTCCTGTAAACTTCCTTTCTTTGGTAGTTTGATCATATAACCTTCTCTCCAGTCTTTAGGTATTTCTTCCCTCTCCCAAATTTTATCCAATAGATTATGTAACATCTTGGTAGAGGTGATAATATCTGCTTTGATGGCTTCCGAAGGAATTTCATCTGGTCCTGTGGCTTTACCATCTTTTAACAGTTTGATGGCTTTCATTATTTCTTCTTTGCTTGGTTTTCCGCAGTTAACGTGTAATTCTTCTTCTGCTGGTAGTATATCTGGAGGATTATTTGCGCCAGGTCTGTTCAAAAGTTCTTCAAAGTGCTCCTTCCATCTCTCCATTTGTTCCTTTATATTACTAAGCAGATTTCCTTTCTTATCTTTGATAAAGGCGTTGATCTGTTTGTATTTTCCACCTAATTTCTTTGTGCTGTTGTACAGTTCTTTCATATTCCCTTTATTTGCTGCTTCTTCTGCCTCTTTAGCTAATTCATCTATATATTTCCTCTTATCCCTTTTAATGCATCTTCTCACTTCTTTGTTCACCTCTGTGTAAGCTTCCTGTGTCTTGGCTTTATTACTTCTTGTTTTGCTTTTATTTATGTCTGCTTTCTTGTTCTTTCTTTCTTTAATTTTATCCAGGGTCTCTGCTGTCATCCATGCCTTATTCTGGCGTTCTCTTTTCCCCAGTGTTTCTTCGCATGTCTCTTTCCATATATTTTTTACCTGTTTCCAATGATCTTCTATATTTATTGTATTTTCTAGTTGTTGGAGGACTTGGTATTTGTTTGATATTGTGACTGCGAATTTATCTTTAATTCCTTGTTCTTTAAGAAACCCTACATTGAAATACGTTCTGCCCTTATTCGTTGTAGTATACCTTTTTAATTTAATTTTAAGTTTGGCTAACAGAAGATGATGATCAGAAGCTATATCTGCCCCTCTATATACTTTTACATCCTGTAAGGATGACTTAAACTTATTATTAATACATATGTGATCAATTTGATTTTCCGTTCTATGATCTGGTGACACCCATGTAGCTTTGTGTATTCTTTTATGTTGGAATATTGTTCCTCCTAGGCTCATTTGATTAAGGGCGCAGAAATTCACAAATATCTCTCCATTCTCGTTTATATCTCCAAGTCCATGTTTTCCCATAATCTCTTCAAAGCCTCTGTTGTCTGATCCTACCTTAGCATTTAGGTCTCCCATCAAGATTATAATATCCTTGGCTCGTCTTGCATCCATCTGGCATTGTAGCTGTTTATAAAAATCATCTTTAACTGAGTCATCTTTATCGTTGGTTGGTGCATAGCATTGTATAATGTGTAATTTTATTTTGTTTTTGGTTGTTCTAAATGTTGCTCTCACCAGTCTTGGTCCCACTGCCTCCCATTCTATTAGTGTCTTCTGTGCATTCTTTGATAGCATTATAGCTACCCCTTCGCTATGTTGTGCTCCTGGTTCCTGGTGTCCTGATGATAAAATCATCTCCCCTGTATTCAATTTTATTCTCTCCGCTCCCAGCCATTTTGTTTACGGTGAATGATATCATATGACAAGGAACAGTTAGCTGTGTTCACTTTCTGTGCGGTTTCGCCGTATGTCTTTTGCTGAGACTGCTATATGGGGACTACAGTTACCTTTCTTTGTTTGGGAAATGAGTTCGTAATTCGGATTATTCCAATGGCACGGCGGTTGAGCAATTATAGATTTTAATTCGTTTGCGGTGGTACCGGGGCCTTCCATAACCACAGCCATAACTCAGAGGTCACCTTTAGTGATAAATTGGAAGGTACAGGACATAAGGGAATGTGTGCCAATGGCAAACTCTCAAATGAAAAAAAAATATTTATTTTGAGGCGGTAATTTTTATAATGGTATCGTAATTTAGTATTACATTTGCAAACTTCGAGTAATAAAATTCTTTTTTTTTGTTACATTTTCCTTTCAGATTTTTGCCTTTTAATTTCATTGACATCTACAGTATTTGTGGTAGCAGAAGTGAGAAAGTTTTTTGTGCGTCGGCAAGAAGAGAAACAGTTACATCAACAAGAAAGTTTGTTTTACCCAGAAAACTTGGTATAACGACAAAACGATGGAATTTTACGTTGGCATTTTTCCAGTTATTTGCTGTTACTGAAATTGTTGTAATTTATTTGATATTTTGTTTTTATTGTTAATGTCAATTTTGACAATTGTTTTCTAAATTTTGGTTATCTGCATATATCCCCCACTGCCATGAAATGCGTAATTAATTTCTCGAACATTTGGTTCATGTTGGTTTCTTGTCTTGTGTGAACTTGCAGGTTTGAAGTTCATTGCCAGGTAAAACCAGAAGTGAGAACCAAATATAAAATGAAAATCATCCAAACATTTAAACTGTGAATTTAATTCTATCTATCTATATATTGTCCTTTCGAGCCGAAGACGGCACATAGGGCAGAACCAAAATCTCAAAAACAGAAACCATGCGTGCCAAAGTGGCACATATTGCAGAGATCATTGCTCTAAAATATATGGCGCTGTTTCCATAACAATACTTTTTACAATGATAGCTTGTCAAGCCATCGATCAACCTCCTTAGTCGGCTCTTACGACATGCCTGGAAGGTCACAGTGTAGCTATTCTTTACTCCCTCATAATGAGGCCCTGGTAACACACAGGAGTTTAATTAGAAATGAATTATTTCTGACTTCTCTTTGTTATTAGTGTCAAATATGGTCTGTATCTAAGACATAACAAAGGAAGATTATTTATGAACTCATAATGTCACCTGAAGAAAGACACAGTATTGACAACAGAAAAATTGTAAGTACACCCTGTATTAGATATCAGGGGAGGGGGACTGGGTGATGTCAAAGCAAGACGCCAGCCTCAAGAATGAGATATTGTGCATTTAAATCCCGGCTGCGCCAGTTGGGATTTTTATTTGTGATTTCTCTCTGCGGCAACCACCCTTGGTCTCAGCAGCGTGGTCCTGCTTGAAACATTAATTACTTATTGATGAAAAAAAATGAATATCTCTGAAGACGGAGTTATCTGCCTGTGCAGCTAGGGGAACCTTGTGCACACGGCTACCAGGGAAAAATGGATTAACACGTAAAATTCACTTCCTATGCTCTAGGAACTTCGCCAGAGGTCAAAGCTGGGAAAGATGTTAGGGGGAAAGCAGAGAGTAAAGTGGTTTTCCCATTTTATGCAAACGAGACTAATCAGGAACTATTATGTGCCTACATTAGCTGGTGACCTCAATTTGAGACTTGCGGGAGATCAATAGTCAGGTGATACACTGTTAATGACTGCCAGGGTGACACATTTAACTCAAGGTAGAAAACTGTAGAGATAGAAAACTGCATAGAAAACCACAGAGATAGAAAACTGCAGAGAAAGAAAACTGCATTGAAAACCACAGAGATAGAAAACTGCAGAGATAGATAACTGCATACAAAACTGCAGAGATAGAAAACTGCAGAGAAAGAAAACTGCATTGAAAACCACAGAGATAGAAAACTGCAGAGATAGATAACTGCATACAAAACTGCAGAGATAGAAAACTGCAGAGATAGGAAAAACTACAGAGATAGAAGACTACAGCTCCCTTACAACTCAGTACAGTATTCATGGATAATACAAGACAATTACAGGACAATTATTGAATTTTAATGAAAAAAAAAAATTGAATCCGTCATTTCTTCATGGCTTAACCCTCCGCTGGTCTCTGTGTAGTGAGATCCGATGCCAAATCCTCATGGATAACGTAAATAACGTGAGGTCCTGTGTGCATTCTGCACATATTGAAGAACCCTAGGCAGTTGGAAATCTAACAGAGTAGGTCCAAGGTGGCCACTGCCCTGGCAAAATTATTAGGAGAAAAAATCTACACAAAATGTTAAAACTTCACAATAAAAATGAGAATACCTCTGAAGTCGGAGAATATCTGCCTGTAAGGCGAGGGACACCTGGGGCAAATGGTTGCCAATGTAAAAAATAGGAAAAAAGTGATATTCGTGCAAAATTGAGTCCTGCAGGACTTCACTAGAGATATACAGCTGGCAAACATCAACAAAGAACTGATTGTATACACTTCTGCTTCATGTTTTCAGTCAAGCCACTCTACTCCTGCTGGGTTTGACTTCCAGATCCTCCACTCTCAGAATTATCAATTTGGTCATTTTTTTGTTGGGAAATTGTTGGGCTTTCGATGTTCGGACAACTCGTGTCGATTCCTGCTGGAAGCAGGGTGAGTTGTACTCATGGTTGGAAAAAATAACCCCTCCCCCGCAGTCGACCCAGCCGCTGGCAGAAATGGGTACCAGGGTAGCACTCTGGGATGGTGAGGGATGCTGCCTCGCATTGTGAGTTTCGATGCTTTGAGCGACACTATCCAGAAGTCTCAAAACACTTCTTGTTAGGCGGCCGAGCACTTATGGGTGAAAACTCGTGTGCTAAGACGCCAATTCAAGTCTCGTACTTTACCTTTACCAATTTGGAAAATAAAATACAACTTGTTATGGCTGCTTGATCCTGACACATTGTCTCAGAAATTGTTTTTGAGAGTCCAAGAGAATTATCATTTAAAATGAGAATTACTTATCGTCATCGCGTTGAAGCCAACAGCAAACTTTACCTGCCTGTATGATTTATCATTGTAATGATGAAAGTACAGAAGATGGCACAGAAAGACAAGGGAGATTGATGTAGGATAGACTGATAATCTTCTTCTTCTTTCCTTCCTCGTCTGCCTTTCAGCGTCGAGGGGAGATATAATTTGCGGTCTTTTGCTCTTCTGTTCGCCTCTGCTGCTGTTATGTTTCCTAGTGCTTCTAATATTCCATCGACCCATCTTTTTCGTGGTCAACCCTTGGGTCTGGTGTTCTCACAACATTTTAGACTGATAATGTGTGGAAGAAATGGCACACAAAGTCATTCCTTACAGTTCTCTGTATAGTTTGTGGTATATATCACAAATTCTAGTTATATAAAAAAAAAGTAAAGTGTCCCCGTCACGCCAAGTGGCATATAGGGAATATGGTTGTTAGTGACCATAAATTTTACAGACCTTCGGCACATGATTTTTGGGGTAATGTGGTCGGTTTTACGCCCGTACTGCTTCACTTTCCCAGAAAAAAAATCCGGTACCCATTAAAGGCTGGGTGAACCTGGAAGCCGTCGGTTGGGATCAAACCCTACCTCTTGTCCTTTGTAGTCCAGTTCACTAACCACTGAGCTATCACGGCTCCTTTCTAGTTATATAATAAATCTTATATGCTGGTTTGGTCATACTTAAAAACTAAGATCAATAACTCAGTCATAGTTTTGTATCTCGTACAGGTCCGATAACCCACATATTTTGTTTTTTTAATTTCACACTCTGAATTGTGTGTTTATGCTCCCTTTTTTAAAATGGATTTATTTGCGGCACAGCAACTAGTTCCAGCCTTAATTTGGCATATTAGATCTGGCCATAAAAATGTGACAATATTTTATATGATTTAAAATAAAAAAAAAAATCTTTCCGGCATTTTCCAGTTTCTGGGGTCTGCCAGGGGGGCTAATAGGACTGCTTGTCCAGTGCAGTTGCCATGAGGTATTCGGGTTTTAATTTTTATATATTTTGTATGTTAAAATATATTGAATCTGCAACATTCCCCCTATTCATAAAACTAACATTTTCTTGTAGGTCATCGTATGTGGGTTCCGTTTTAACACATGTTTATAATGAAGTTATGTTTATTTAGTTTTTGTAGAGTTATAATCATATAACCATTTTATTTTTAACGTTTGCTATTTTTATGTTTGGTTTTTGGATGTAAATCAGGTTTGATTTTTACAACAGTGGTTGTAAAGACATTGGATGTAAAACAGGTTAATATTTACAACAACAGGTTGTAAATGTTTGACATTGGATGTAAAACAGGTTGATATTTACAACAACAGGTTGTAAATGTTTGACATTGGATGTAAAACAGGTTGATATTTACAACAACAGGTTGTAAATGTTTGACATTGGATGTAAAACAGGTTGATATTTACAACAACAGGTTGTAAATGTTTGTTTTCCTAGAAAAATAACAAATATGGTTAAGCAGCAACAATTTTGAGTGTGAAAGAGGAGTACTCCTGAATTGTGTGACTTGTTTCAGAAATGTGGTGCAAACCCAAGACATTATCTCTCTGTCGGCACCAACTACACTTTTTTTGTGTCAGAATGGATTTTTATTTTTTTTTTCCTGTAAATATTATCTTTCTTCTGTTGTACAGTGATCATTCTACTACTTCATATTTATGAACAAAAGTAATATAAAAATTACATTTTTAAAATGTGATTATCCATGTATAATGCTCCCTTTGTCTTGCATTACTCAAGTGTGCATTTTATTTATTTTTCCTGTTTTCAAATATAAGTTATTGCTTCTCAGAGGTTCTCAGCCTGTGAGAGGTGTCTCCTTGGATGTTAAAGACTGATTTCACATTTTGTCGTGTGCTACAGATCAATCGTAAAGAAGGGCTGATGATATGAGTAATATCTGGCCAGGCTGATTAAAAAAAAAGTAAAGTACCCCCCGTCACGCCAAGTGGCGTATAGGGAATTATGGTGTTAGTGACCCTATATTTTACAGACCTTCGGCACATGATTTTTGGGGTAATGTGGTCAGTATTACGCCCGTGCTGCTTTACTTTCCCAGAAAAAAATCCGGTACCCATTTAAGGCTGGGTGAACCCGGAAGCCGTCGGTTGGGATCGAACCCTACCCCTTGTCCTTTGTAGTCCAGTTCACTAACCACTGAGCTATCGCGGCTCAGGCCAGGCTGACTAGTCACAATTAAATATTGATCATACGTGCTAATGAAGTACAAACATTATATGTCAGTAATCTGAAGCCATGGAAGTTGTTGACATATTTCAAACGAAGCTGTGGAAGTTGTTGTTAACGTTATGCCCAAAGTTGATAGCAGCAGATGCTCTTTGACTGATAGAGTGTAGTGGGTTGTAATGGCATTTCTTGACATTCCCGGCTTTTACTGGAGATGTTTGAGTTCATCTAGTCCCAGCCATGGCTGGAAAACTCTGTGACTCCTGCCTAAAGCTGCTGCAATACTAGGTCTTCTATATCAGTAAGAGTCACCACTACATACAGGGAACATCACGATCCTAGCTTCTGTTATCCAGCCTGTTTAGACGAATGCTGTTACCAGAGGGTTTAGGAAGTCGAGGCTAGGTCTTGATCAGCTGGTGGGCCACCGACCCTGCTGTTGCGATCACAAGTCTCGGACGCTTGAGCCCTCTGAAGTCATGGGAGAAAAGTGATTAATTTGCTCATTTTCTCTTCTGGTGGGTACATGATTGCTTCCTCCTCAGATGTGGCACATTTGTTTTCAGGTTGACACAGTTTTTTTTTTTTTTTTATCCGTTTGTGCCCTTATAGTCATGGAAAAATGTGAGCACCAATACGATACAATATCCAAACGCTACAAAAATTATGGGTATTTTTTTTTTAAATAATTATTCATCGACATTAATGTGCATTCAGATTGTCATTATCTCCCCTGTGTGATAGATGATTACAGCTCATGACATTGCACTTAGCTATACATTAACTAGCTAATACACAAATAGGCTTATTTGGATCAATGGTCAGTGTAAGAAAATGGAGATGATGTGAAACGATTATATGACAGCCTTAAGTCTATCTGCCCTTAGCAGTAATGGTTATCATCAACTATGGATGTCGTTTCCACATCGAAGGTTGGCTACCATGGAGTGCCATTCATTCATTGGGTGCCTTCTCCAAATCAAAGGTTGGCTACTATCAGGTATCCTTCATTCATTGGGTGCCATCTCCACATTGAAGGTTGGCTACCATGGAGCATCATTCATTGGTTGCTGTCTCCACATTGAAGGTTGGCTACCATGGAGCATCATTCATTCATTGGTTGCTGTCTTGAAATCAATGGTTGGCTGCCATGGAGTGCCATTCATTCATTGGTTGCTGTCTCCACATCGAAGGTTGGCTGCCATGGAGCATCATTCATTCATTGGTTGCTGTCTCCACATCGAAGGTTGGCTACCATGGAGTGCCATTCATTCATTGGTTGCTGTCTTCACATCAATGGTTGGCTGCCATGGAGCATCATTCATTCATTGGTTGGTGTCTTCACATCAATGGTTGGCTGCCATGGAGCATCATTCATTCATTGGTTGCTGTCTTCACATCAATGGTTGGCTGCCATGGAGTGCCATTCATTCATTGGTTGCTGCCATGGAGCATCATTCATTCATTGGTTGCTGTCTCCACATCGATGGTTGGCTGCCATGGAGCATCATTCATTCATTGGTTGCTGTCTTCACATCAATGGTTGGCTGCCATGGAGTGCCATTCATTCATTGGTTGCTGTCTTCACATCAATGGTTGGCTGCCATGGAGTGCCATTCATTCATTGGTTGCTGTCTTCACATCAATGGTTGGCTGCCATGGAGCATCATTCATTCATTGGTTGGTGTCTTCACATCAATGGTTGGCTGCCATGGAGTGCCATTCATTCATTGGTTGCTGTCTTCACATCAATGGTTGGCTGCCATGGAGCATCATTCATTTATTGGTTGCTGTCTTCACATCAATGGTTGGCTGCCATGGAGTGCCATTCATTCATTGGTTGCTGTCTCCACATCGAAGGTTAGCTACCATGGAGTGTCATTCATTCATTGGTTGCTGTCTTCACATCAATGGTTGGCTGCCATGGAGCATCATTCATTCATTGGTTGCTGTCTTCACATCAATGGTTGGCTGCCATGGAGTGTCATTCATTCATTGGTTGCTGTCTCCACATCGAAGGTTAGCTACCATGGAGCACCATTCATTCATTGGGTGCCATTTCCACATTGAAGGTTGGCTATCATGGCAATTTTACTCTGTCTCTTTTCTTGATGGTGGACCTTTTGGTGTTATCAGTCCACTTTAGCCTTGGTCTGCCTCATCTACCATGTACCTTCCCTTCCATGATGACCTTCAGTAGGGTATTGTGTTTCTTCCCGTCATTACAAATTTCAGTGGTCTTTTTCTAATTGGGTTAAGTAGTTCTTTATTTTTTGTTCTTTTTCAATTGATTTATAATTCCTTGTTTGTCTTCTTCTCCATCCAGCCAGTTCTTCCTATTTTAAAATAAAGTTATGGTGTCATGTTAAATTGTGCAAGCAAACCGTTGGTGGTGGTGAAACAATCGATGGGTTCCACTTTCTAAGTGAAGGACTTGTGAGTTAGTGCTGGGAAAAAAAATGTGTAGGCCAACACTGAAGTGAAATGCTGGTCCAATGTCTTGTTAAGTTTGGAGCAATCCTTTTGGCTTATAAGAGAAGCTACAGAACTTGGAGCAGCAGTTTTGACTTATAAGAGAGTCTAGATAACTTAGAGCAGCAGTTTTGACTTATAAGAGAAGCTAGATAACTTAGAGCAGCACTTTTGCCTTATAAGAGAGGCTAGATAACTTAGAGCAGCACTTTTGACTTATAAGAGAGTCTAGATAACTTAGAGCAGCACTTTTGACTTATAAGAGAGTCTAGATAACTTAGAGCAGCACTTTTGACTTATAAGAGAGTCTAGATAACTTAGAGCAGCAGTTTTGACTTATAAGAGAAGCTAGATAACTTAGAGCAGCACTTTTGACTTATAAGAGAGGCTAGATAACTTAGAGCAGCAGTTTTGACTTATAAGAGAGGCTAGATAACTTAGAGCAGCACTTTTGCCTTATAAGAGAGGCTAGATAACTTAGAGCAGCACTTTTGACTTATAAGAGAAGCTAGATAACTTGGAGCTTGTTATTTGCCACCTTCTGTCAGCTAAAACTATTAAATCCTGATCTAAACGAAGTCTTTGACTTTCCTATTGTGTGCCATCTTTTAGATAATCATTAGCTCATGAAATGTCACAACTAACTACCTCTGTCCAAGTCAGCCCTTGCATCCTTCAGTAGTAGTATGTTGTAGTCGGTTCTCAATGAATTTGTATTTTTTAAAAATTAGGATCAATGTACTGTAGCAAAATACAAGAAAAATAGTCTGTGTACAATGTAATGAATTTAAGACTAATATAGAGATAAGAGAAATGGCCATGCAACCAATGATCTCATCTACAATGAAATGAATTTAAGACTAATATAGAGATAAGAGAAATGGCCATGCAACCAACGATCTCATCTACAATGGAATGAATTCAAGACTAATATAGAGATAAGAGAAATGGCCATGCAACCAACGATCTCATCTACAATGGAATGTATTCAAGACTAATATAGAGATAAGAGAAATGACCATGCAACCAACGATCTCATCTACAATGTAATGAATTCAAGACTAATATAGAGATAAGAGAAATGGCCATGCAACCAATGATCTCATCTACAATGTAATGAATTCAAGACTAATATAGAGATAAGAGAAATGGTCATGCAACCAATGATCTCATCTACAATGTAATGAATTCAAGACTAATATAGAGATAAGAGAAATGGTCATGTAACCAATGATCTCATCTACAATTAGGAAGAGAAGATGGACATATGTTGGACATGTGGTGAGAATAGATAACAAGAGAATTAAAAAACAGGCTCTTCTGTGGGAAACATCAGGATACAGAAAAAGAGGAAGACCCAGAGAGGCACAGGAAAAAAACTTATAAGAGAAGCAAAGGTGGCAGGCATAGACTCAATAGATAAGATCGAACATCTCGCCCAGAATAGAGATGGGTGGCTACAAACACAAGAAGTGACATCTAACAGTGCAGGAACAATCTAGATCAAATAAATTGTAGCCATACAAAAATCTGCCGTGTAAAGTTTGATGATTCGTTCGACACCTGGTCATGGGGTGTTTTGTTTCATCAACATCAACATTCTTCTTATGTGGGGGAGAAGTCTGTGTGTGTTGGTGATTTGATAGTTTTCCATTTTATTGATGTTTTGTTTGTCAAAAATTACAAATGTTATTTTTGTTACTGCCAGAGTTAATTTTAATTGACTAGTTGTTTGTTGATGAATCATTCCTTGACATACACTTGTTTGATGTGATTGTTCATCCCTAAATTCATTATGCCAGATATGGTGGGGCTATTTGCTCCCATCCTCTCCGGTGTTGAAGTAACTTGAGGATTCAGGCTTGTGACTTCTTGAATAGCAAACTTGTGTTGTTGCAAGGTATCTGTAATATCATTTCTCCATTTTGTTCTTTGTCTTTCTCATGGTCTTTATCCACTTGTTAATGTGGTGTATGCCATGAATGGTAAGGCATTTTCTAGCATTATTTGGAGGTGACTCAACCATTTCAATTGTTGTCTCTGTTTGTAATACCAGATCAGCTCAGAGCCTAGACATTTCCTCATGTCAATGTCTGTCTCTTAATGACACTCTTCTCAGACATCTCATTCTGTCTCTTAATGACACTCTTCTCAGACATCCATTTCAATGTCTGTCTTTTAATGACACTCGTCTCAAACATCTCATTTCAATATCCTGTCTCTTAATGACACTCCTGCCACTCTTCTCAGACATCTCATTTCAATGTCTGTCTCTTAATGACACTCTTCTCAGACATCTCATTTCAATGTCTGTCTCTTAATGACACTCTTCTCAGACATCTCATTTCAATGTCTGTTTCTTAATGACACTCGTCTCAAACATCTCATTTCAATGTCTGTCTCTTAATGACACTCTTGTCAGACATCTCATTTCAATGTCTGTCTCTTAATGACACTCTTCTCAGACATCTCATTTCAATGTCTGTCTCTTAATGACACTCTTCTCAGACATCTCATTTCAATGTCTGTTTCTTAATGACACTCTTCTCAGACATCTCATTTCAATGTCTGTCTCTTAATGACACTCTTCTCAGACATCTCATTTCAATGTCTGTCTCTTAATGACACTCTTCTCAGACATCTCATTTCAATGTCTGTCTCTTAATGACACTCTTCTCAGACATCTCATTTCAATGTCTGTCTCTTAATGACACTCTTCTCAGACATCTCATTTCAATGTCTGTCTCTTAATGACACTCTTCTCAGACATCTCATTTCAATGTCTGTCTCTTAATGACACTCATCTCAAACATCTCATTTCAATGTCTGTCTCTTAATGACACTCTTCTCATACATCTCATTTCAATGTCTGTCTCTTAATGACACTCTTCTCATACATCTTATTTCAATGTCTGTCTCTTAATGACACTTCTCGGGCATCTAATTTCAATGTCTGTCTCTTAATGACACTCTTATCGGGCATCTAATTTCAATGTCTGTCTCTTAATGACACTCTTCTCAGACATCTCATTTCAATGTCTGTCTCTTAATGACACTCTTCTCAGACACCTCATTTCAGTGTCTGTCTCTTAATGATACTCCACTCTTCTCAGACATCTCATTTCAATGTCTGTCTCTTAATGACACTCTTCTCGGGCATCTCATTTCAATGTCTGTCTCTTAATGACACTCGTCTCAAACATCTCATTTCAATGTCTGTCTCTTAATGACACTCTTCTCAGACATCTCATTTCAATGTCTGTCTCTTAATGACACTCTTCTCAGACATTTCATTTCAATGTCTGTCTCTTAATGACACTCTTCTCAGACATCTCATTTCAATGTCTGTCTCTTAATGACACTCTTCTCAGACACCTCATTTCAGTGTCTGTCTCTTAATGATACTCCACTCTTCTCAGACATCTAATTTCAATGTCTGTCTCTTAATGACACTCCTGACACTTTTCTCAGACATCTCATTTCACTGTCTGTCTCTTAATGATACTCCTGACACTCTTCTCATACATCTCATTTCAATGTCTGTCTCTTAATGACACTCTTCTCAGGCATCTAATTTCAATGTCTGTCTCTTAATTACACTCTTCTCAGACATTTCATTTTAATGTCTGTCTCTTAATGACACTCTTGTCAGACATCTCATTTCAATGTCTGTCTCTTAATGACACTCTTCTCAGACATCTCATTTCAATGTCTGTTTCTTAATGACACTCTTCTCAGACATCTCATTTCAATGTCTGTCTCTTAATGACACTCTTCTCAGACATCTCATTTCAATGTCTGTCTCTTAATGACACTCTTCTCAGACATCTCATTTCAATGTCTGTCTCTTAATGACACTCTTCTCAGACATCTCATTTCAATGTCTGTCTCTTAATGACACTCTTCTCAGACATCTCATTTCAATGTCTGTCTCTTAATGACACTCTTCTCAGACATCTCATTTCAATGTCTGTCTCTTAATGACACTCGTCTCAAACATCTCATTTCAATGTCTGTCTCTTAATGACACTCTTCTCATACATCTCATTTCAATGTCTGTCTCTTAATGACACTCTTCTCATACATCTTATTTCAATGTCTGTCTCTTAATGACACTCCTGACACTCTTCTCAGACATCTCATTTCAATGTCTGTCTCTTAATGACACTCCTGACACTCTTCTCAGACATCTCATTTCAATGTCTGTCTCTTAATGACACTCTTCTAGACATCTCATTTCAAAGTCTGTCTCTTAAAGATACTCCTGACACTCTTCTCAGACATCTCATTTCAATGTCTGTCTCTTAATGACACTCTTCTAGACATCTCATTTCAAAGTCTGTCTCTTAAAGATACTCCGGACACTCTTCTCAGACATCTCATGTCAATGTCTGTCTCTTAATGACACTCTTCTCAAATATCTCATTTCAATGTCTGTCTAATAATGACACTCTTCTCATACATCTCATTTCAATGTCTGTCTCTTAATGACACTCTTCTCAGACATCTCATTTCAATGTCTGTCTCTTAATGACACTCTTCTCAAACATCTCATTTCAATGTCTGTCTCTTAATGACACTCTTCTCAGACATCTAATTTCAATGTCTGTCTCTTAATGACACTCTTCTCAGACATCTCATTTCAATTTCTGTCTCTTAATGACACTCTTCTCAGACATCTAATTTCAATGTCTGTCTCTTAATGACACTCTTCTAGACATCTCATTTCAAAGTCTGTCTCTTAAGATACTCCTGACACTCTTCTCAGACATCTCATTCCAGTAGTGATCACTTTACACTTGTACTTACTGTTAAATGTCCATGTTTGTGACTGATAGCACAGAGTAGATATTACTCTACTCTATATTAGGTATTTCTTTATGTTTAATAGCACGGAGCAGGTGATAATTGTCCCAATTCTTAGTTAACCTTATCACTTCGATTCTCTTTATCCATCATCTTTTAATTTGTTCATAAATATTTCAACTTTGACACTAGTTGAAGCTCATTATTCTCTTTCCCATTACCATGAGTTCAGTTTTCTCAGTATTTTTCTCACATTTTGATAGAACATTTTTTGCTGCCACTAACAAGATGTTGCTACAGTGTTTCTTTATTTCCTGCAATTAGTTCTTGGCCATCTACAAACAGTTGTTCATTTATTTCATTAATTTTTTGTTTTGTTTCTTGGATTAGCAGCTTTACAGATGTTGACTGTGTATGTTATGAATATGAGGTGTGATAGCACAGAATTCTGTCACTAGCTATCTCAATTTTGATGACTACCATAAATGACATATACTTTATTGCTCTTAATTGAAATGCACACATACATCACAGTGTATGGGATATGGGTCATTTTTTTCTTTTTATGTTTTAGAAGTTCATAACTAATTTTGACCAATCCATAAACCATGCTGAAAAATAGAGAGTATGTCATTATTTGGTGTTGTCATAAAATTCCTTGATATTGTCATGTGTTCACTATACAATTGTGAGCCTGTGGAGAAATAGGATCTGGGAGCTCCTGTCAATGTCAAAGAATGGTTATGTCTTGATGATGCCCAACAACTCACCAGGTCACATGACAGACAGCACAAGACAATTATGTTGTTATTCTTCCTCTAAATACATTGTGATAAAAGAAAAAAATGAACACATATTGCATGTACACGATGAAATATCAATCTACAACGTATTTGTACATGCACCATGAAATGACAATCTACAGCAGTGGTGCCTAAATGGTGACCCACTGGGCCGATGCAGCCCACCATTTTTGTTTGCCTTGGTCCTTGAACCGTCCACAGAAACCACATTAAATATCTGTAAATAATAAGCAAAGGTCCAGTTGGTTGAAAAAAAAAAATTATTGATGCCGACAATAATCAAAGGCTTTGTTTACAGTTGACGCTGGGAAGTTGCTTGTCTGTCTGTGTCGGGTGATAGTGTGCAAGCATTATTATTTATGACTGAATCACATCATGCCATTTTGGATGTTACTCTTAAGTTTGGCACTCTAATTCAAGCCTTGTGGCTAAAATCTGGCCCTTGGTCAGCTTTAAGTTGACCACTGCTGATCTACATTATCAGTTTTACGTACACCATGAGAGTGAAAGAATTGGTAGAAACGTTAAAACATACATTTTTTTTTCCCAATTCATCATTATCTTCAGTTTAATGGAGGTGAAATTTCGTTCATTTTCTAAATAATAGCAATCCTGCTCATCTCTCAGGAAACCTAGAAGCGTATGTCTTGTTTATGTGTCCGTTTGACTTGAACCATTGCAATAATATAAAGTATCTAATTTAAAATATATTGTTTTGTTTAGAAATGCCTAATTAGAAGAAGCTGGTTAATATTTTTAAAATGAGAAATAAATTGTATAGAATGAAATTACAAATTGAAAACGAAACTTGAGAAAGTGAAGCGGTATCTTGATTAGAAATGCCCGTGCTTGTGTTGTTGTGACGTGCGGTCGCTCATAAATTGTGGCTTTGTTTGCAGATGAACATGCTCCAGTCAAGTCAACCGTAAAAATGGGTACCTGCCTGGCAGCACTAGGTAAGGTAAATAAGCAGTGAGGAAGAGCAGTCGAGTGTTGAAATTTTAGTTCTGTCAAGTTGGATCACTTAGCACTCTCGCTGTGACGTATGATACAGGATCCAAGAGTGTAATGGTTTCAGATTATCCGTCAATATTGTCAACGTACTTAGAAGTCTTCAAAAACAATTGATTGCCTTGATCACATTCTTGAGCACTGTAGGCTTGCTGGCATCAGTGGTGGTGGACCCTGTCAAGATGCTGAAGGTGTTGATGAAATGTGACCTCAAATTATATTTACCCTTTCATTGTTTTTACAAATAAGTGTGAACTGAGTAACAAAAATGCATGGAAGAAAGTTTGAGACATATGAGCAGACAGTGTAACACATATCAGTTTGGGGAGCCTTCATTGTTTCCTTCAGGGTGGCCGAAATTTGCCCAAAGTGCATTGATGTTGTTTCTTACTGTAGTCGTAATGGATGTACAACTATTTTAACAGTCAAAGATATTCCGTAAATATTTCGGAGCATTCCTTTGATTTACAAACAAGGGCTGATCATGTTCATAGAGTTTGTACATCAGGCATTGTTCATAGCCGTTTTTTTACATTTATTTTCTCTCACACTGGCAGTTATGTGTTCAGGTGTCCCCCACCATACAGGCAGATATTCTCTGACTACAGCGGTACTCTCATTTATTTATCATCAAGAGTGTTGATGTTTTTGGGATAGATTTTTCCTGTCAATTTTGCCTGGGCAACTGCCGTTTTTGTCCTACTCTTTTGTATTTTCAACTGCTAAGGGTTCTTTAACATGCGCATTCTGCACATGGGACCTCATGTTTTTTGCTCTTATCTAAGAGGGCTGGACATTTGATCTCACTGCCTAGAGGGCTTTGTTTGGAGGGGGCAACTAATGAGTGTGGGAGTTTCAAATAGGCTTTCATTGCTTACCCACAAGAAATCTGTAAAAGATGTGCTCACTTCTGGGATGTCCAAATAGTAACAGCTGCCCAGGATCATCATTGTGGTCATCTGACCAGTGTATGTGTGGTTATTGGTGCACTTGTCATCTCATCAGGGTACTTGTTATTTGCACATGTCACTTCATCAGGCACCTGTGGTTATTTGCACATGTCATCTCAACAGGGTACTAGTGTTTATTAGTGCACTTGTCATCTGATAGAGTACTTATTGTCTGCACTTTGTCATGTGACCAGGGTTGCTCAGCCTACATCAAGTTAATGAACTCTGCCTACAGCCTCTTCTGATGACAACTCATCTTTATCTCTCTGCCTACAGCTTCTTCCGATGACAACGCATCTTTATCTCTCTGCCTACAGCTTCTTCCGATGACAACTCATCTTTATCTCTCTGCCTACAGCTTCTTCCGATGACAACTCATCTTTATCTCTCTGCCTACAGCTTCTTCCGATGACAACTCATCTTTATCTCTCTGCCTACAGCCTCTTCCGAAGACAACTCATCTTTATCTCTCTCTGCCTACAGCTTCTTCCGATGACAACTCATCTTTATCTCTCTGCCTACAGCTTCTTCCGATGACAACTCATCTTTATCTCTCTGCCTACAGCTTCTTCCGATGACAACTCATCTTTATCTCTCTCTGCCTACAGCTTCTTCCGATGACAACTCATCTTTATCTCTCTGCCTACAGCTTCTTCGATGACAACTCATCTTTATCTCTCTGCCTACAGCCTCTTCCGAAGACAACTCATCTTTATCTCTCTGCCTACAGCTTCTTCCGATGACAACTCATCTTTATCTCTCTCTGCCTACAGCTTCTTCCGATGACAACTCATCTTTATCTCTCTGCCTACAGCTTCTTCCGATGACAACTCATCTTTATCTCTCTGCCTACAGCTTCTTCCGATGACAACTCATCTTTATCTCTCTGCCTACAGCTTCTTCCGATGACAACTCATCTTTATCGTCCACCCTTTAAAGGGACTATAAATAGCATCAATGTTATCCCACGACATCCTAAGTTGATCACAGCACAGATAATGGCTAGTCCTCTCTCTTTGACCCCAGCTCATTTGGTCAGTTAGCCCGAGTTAGTCATCTCTTCATAAGTGGGTCATTTAGTCGTGGTAAAATGGGTACCAGAGATTTTTTTGGGAAAGTCCAATGAACCCCTCCACTCCATAAGTATGTTGATTATCGTGGACAAACATAAGCACTGACCCCCCATATTTCTTATACACCAATTGGGTGTGATATATTCTTTAAAAATGATGTTTTAAAATTCATTTCACTTGTATATTTATTTATTTGCTGTGATTCCTTCAATGAATGCACCCAGAACAAAGATATGTTGTTTTTGTGAGGATCATCATTGCCACACACCAGACAAATTCCTACAAAGATACGTATTTTGTTAAAGGAGGAATTCTAAACTCAACCACCTACTTGTCGTATGGACTCAGCTCATTAAGAGTTCTGCCATTTCTATCTTCTGGATAGCTTCACATATGATGTGTTATGTTATGTTGTATATTCACCAACTTATTGCACTGTAAATATGTTTCACATTAATGCTCATTTCAACATAAAAGTGATATTTTTATTCCTACCTTAGAAATGTCCAATTTAAACATAATTTAATGAACTATTTCCACTTTTTAGAGCCAAAATGCATCTGCCAGCCAACAAAAAAAAAAATAATAAAGTCAGATTCTGTTAGAGAAGACAATCTTATACCCAGCATGCTCTGGGATGATGTCTTGAAATGCTGCATTCCTCTTCTTTCTTGAACTATGATTGTTTTATGAGAGTGGATCCAATTTGTGACTACATGAGTACTCTAGTTTTAACAATGTTCCTGTTGATAACCTTTACGAACATGCCTGTTGGTCTTAAATACGTACATGACATACAAACTCACAGAAAAACACATATAAACAAGAACAGCAAATGTGAGAAAATGTCAAAGGACGAACTCATTGTAAGAGCTAAGAGCTAAATAACTCAGGACTGACTGGTTTATCTTCCTCACTGGACATTCGGGCGTGAAAGGAATGAACAAGCAGACAGCCTGGCTGATGTGGTTGGTGGACATGCAATGGACGAGGCTGAAAGTACAGAGGAAGGTAGGTGATGATTCATTCAGTCAGTGATCATGAATCTACAACCATGTCCTCCTACGTGAAAATCAGGTCCAAACTGGAGACTAGAGAAAGCAGCGCTGTGCGGAAAGATACAGAAGAATGACAAATCAACACACAACTGTAGTCATCAGTCTGCACACACTGTTGGACATACTGAGAAGGAGATTGAGCACTTATTACTTGCAGTGAGGATGATCCGATGACTAAACTAAACATGCGACCAGCTTATCATGTGTCATAAATTAAGTACTGACCCCAGCTTATCATGTGTCATAAATGAAGTCCTTACCCATCCATATACAAGTAATGACCATGCGACCAGCTTATGTGTCATAAATGAAGTCCTTACCCATCCATATACAAGTACTGACCCCAGCTTATCATGTGTCATAAATGAAGTCCTTACCCATCCATATACAAGTACTGACCCCAGCTTATCATGTGTCATAAATGAAGTCCTTACCCATCCATATACAAGTACTGACCCCAGCTTATCATGTGTCATAAATGAAGTCCTTACCCATCCATATACAAGTACTGACCCCAGCTTATCATGTGTCATAAATGAAGTCCTTACCCATCCATATACAAGTACTGACCCCAGCTTATCATGTGTCATAAATTAAGTCCTTACCCATCCGTCATGAAACAGAAACTAAAGAGTCTCGCTCGCATGATCACAAGACTTGAGCACTGAACAAGAAGTCAACATTGCATACCACATTGATGTAATTGTCTAAAGTTTGCTCCAAGTTCCCATCAATGATTAATATTCAATAACTGGGAGGATTGTGAGGGCAAACTCATAAAAAGGGCCTGGAACAACACAACTAACACTGAAGACCAAACTCTTAATATATCAAACTTGTGTGCTTAGCACACTATTATATGGATCTGAAACCTGGACGACATACTCAAATCACGAAAAAAGACTAAATGTCTTCCATATGCGATGTCTCCGCAGAATAATGCACATCGACAGGACAAAATAACCAACTTAACTGTCCTGCAATGTGCTAAGATCCCAACAATCATGTCGATGCTCAGATGTCGAAGACTAAGATGGCTGGGGCACGTCCAACGAATGGAAGAAAAGCACATTCCTATGAAAATACTATATGGTGAACTAATACACGGAAAAAGACAAATCGGCAGACCTAAACTACGATATAGAGATATCTGTAAATCATCTCTGAATGACATCTCCATATATGAAAATGACTGGGAACATCTGGCAAGTGATCGCACATCATAGAGAGCATGTATAAGGAACTGTATAATATAATTTGAGACTATGGTAAGGCAAAACTTAGAAGAAGAAAAACTCATGAAAAACCGTGATCAGTGGGCCTGACTTGTTCATTCTGTGGCCGTGTGTGTTTGTCAAACATTGGTAGAATTAGCCACGAGAGAAGTTGCTCCACAAAAAACAAAACCTAAAAAAAAAAAATTCACAATAGCCTCCACTAGACCGTCTGACAAGATGAAACAGGCCATATACTGAGAGGAGATTTCAGGACACACAAAATACTGACATAGATATGACGACTGTGTGATTGTTATATTAAAAATTAATATATCAAACTAAACGGGTTAGATACAGAATTAGGTTTATTTTTGGAACTAACCTCTTGTGTATAAGGGGGAATTACTGTAATTGTCTTCCTTTTAACTCCCTGTAGAGCATAGGTCTTTAACAAACACTTTCCATTTTATTAAGTTCATTCCATGTCTTCTCCAAGAATATTTTAGCTTTCCTCTTTATCTTTTCCCCTGGGGATTCCAAGAAAGAGCTTGTCATGTAATAGTCTCAGTTGGCTTCATCAGTGTATGTCCTA
Organism: Megaustenia siamemsis; assembly: GCA_032433765.1. Lineage (NCBI taxonomy): Eukaryota > Metazoa > Mollusca > Gastropoda > Stylommatophora > Ariophantidae > Megaustenia > Megaustenia siamemsis. The sequence continues at coordinate 38,868,785 of JAVIAB010000025.1, read as the reverse complement.
TCCAGCGCCATCATCTTATCTCTTTGCCCACTGGTATTTGACTGGTACTTTCCCATAGTTCTATGTTAATGATTTTGTCCTGCCACTTTAAACCTTTTATTCTGTACTCTGCACCCATTAATGAAAGTCTGTAAAGATGATTTACTGCTGCAACAATCAGCACTTCATATAATTTTCTGGCCAAGGGATCTCAGCCACCTATGAGCCATCTCTTGTGGCATGCTTGGTTGGGAACAGATTCCATTATTTGTTTTGGGCCCATACATCATATTGTTATAAATAAATCATATAATGTAGTACAACACATATCCTCATATGTACAAATAAGTCTAGAGTGATAGTAATAGATTTAGAGCTCATATGAATATTTTGTCTCACAGATTGGCAATCTACGGGGTAGAATCCAATTCTTCAATCACGTACACCATTTGTACATTTATCAGTCACTTATCATACACTGTAACCCATCTGTTCCAGAATAAAAACTGATTTGATACATTCCTAGAAGAACCAGCAAATATGACATGTCTCAGTGTTAACCCACCACATGAGAACACCATCTTATTTGATTCCTGTGAACCAGGTTTCTGGTTTATTCTTTATAGCACTTGATTGGACACGTGGATTTCTGTCACCCCCCAAACCCACACACAAAACTTGTGGATCCAGTAAAACAGCTACAGGGCTGTACTGCTAGGTCTCATTGTACAGATGGTCTCATTACTACAGCTAACAATCAGCTCACATTTTCTATGAAATATCAATATTTTGTATAACCTGATGTATGCTTTATTGGTACGCTCTGTGGGAGTATTAAGGGTGATTATGTTGGGATGTATGTCTGCCATATTTATATTTAACAAACAAAACAGGTCTTTGAATAAACTGTACAATATGTATCTTGTGTTTTTTGTCAAATGTATCTCTGAAACGTTGTGTTATGGATACGAGCTAAGAATATCAGACAATATGTTGACCCTTACACTGCCACATATTGGGGGAGCTAGTGACTTCCACAATCTGTTTAAATCTTTATTTTCTTGAGAAATATTCAATGTAACAGCTAGTAATAAACAAAAGTCAGTAAAGATATTCAGTGGGCCAACAATTGGCCAAAGATGGCATTCAATACATACTAAACATGCCAACAATTGGCTAAAGATGGCATTCAATACATACTAAACATGCCAACAATTGGCTAAAGATGGCATTCAATACATACTAAACATGCCAACCAATGGCCAAAACTGACATTCAACACATACTAAAACATGCCAACCAATGGCCAAAACTGACATTCAACACATACTAAAACATGCCAACCAATGGCCAAAACTGACATTCAATACAAACTAAAACATGCCAACCAATGGCCAAAACTGACATTCAACACATACTAAAACATGCCAACCAATGGCCAAAACTGACATTGAAAAATAACTTGAAAATAATAATGTTAAAGATTGACAAATGTGACACCATCTGCTGCCTTACACCACACATTTGATTACAGTCCAGTCAACTTGAATGAAGATTCATATACATGTCTACACATGTCTACATTAGCAAGAAAATCTACAGTATCAGTAACAAACAGCTGTGGATAAGATAACAAGTAATAATAGTAACTATTTACTTGATTCTCTAACCATTAGTATTACTGTAGTCCCACATTACTGTAGTCCCACATTACTAACTCTGCGCTAATCTCCAAAGTGCTTGTGTGACTGGCTTTACTTTTGAAAGATTATGAGACTGTTTTGTCCACCCTAATGGACACCATCTGGTTGACCAAGCTGTAAACATGGACATCTCTTTCTCTCTCTCTTCTACCTTTTAACTCCCTGCTGAGCATAGGTCTTCAACAAACATTTTCAACTCCCTGTGTGTCTTCAACAAACACTATCCAAGCCGTTCTGTTTCTTGCCATTCTTTTAAGATCATCTTCATCTCTGCTTCCCCATGTCTTCTCCATCATCTTCATCTCTGTGTCCCCTTCTCTTCTCCATCATCTTCATCTCTGTGTCCTCTTGTCTTCTCCATCATCTTCATCTCTGTGTCCCCTTGTCTTCTCCATCATCTTCATCTCGGTGTCCTCTTGTCTTCTCCATCATCTTCATCTCTGTGTCCTCTTGTCTTCTCCATCATCTTCATCTCTGTGTCCCCTTGTCTTCTCCATCATCTTCATCTCTGTGTCCCCTTGTCTTCTCCATCATCTTCATCTCTGTGTCCTCTTGTCTTCTCCATCATCTTCATCTTTGTGTCCCCTTGTCTTCTCCATCATCTTCATCTCTGTGTCCCCTTGTCTTCTCCATCATCTTCATCTCTGTGTCCCCTTGTCTTCTCCATCATCTTCATCTCTGTGTCCTCTTGTCTTCTCCATCATCTTCATCTCTGTGTCCTCTTGTCTTCTCCATCATCTTCATCTCTGTGTCCCCTTGTCTTCTCCATCATCTTCATCTCTGTGTCCTCTTGTCTTCTCCATCATCTTCATCTCTGTGTCCTCTTGTCTTCTCCATCATCTTCATCTTTGTGTCCTCTTGTCTTCTCCATCATCTTCATCTCTGTGTCCCCTTGTCTTCTCCATCATCTTCATCTCTGTGTCCCCTTGTCTTCTCCATCATCTTCATCTCTGTGTCCCCTTGTCTTCTCCATCATCTTCATCTCGGCTTCTCCATGTCTTCTCCATCATCTTCATCTCTGTGTCCCCTTGTCTTCTCCATCATCTTCATCTCTGTGTCCCCTTGTGTTCTCCATCATCTTCATCTCTGCTTCCCCATGTCTTCTCCATCATCTTCATCTCTGTGTCCTCTTGTCTTCTTCATCTCTGTGTCCTCTTGTCTTCTCCATCATCTTCATCTCTGTGTCCCCTTGTGTTCTCCATCATCTTCATCTCTGTGTCCCCTTCTCTTCTCCATCATCTTCATCTTTGTGTCCTCTTGTCTTCTCCATCATCTTCATCTTTGTGTCCTCTTGTCTTCTCCATCATCTTCATCTCTGTGTCCTCTTGTCTTCTCCATCATCTTCATCTCTGTGTCCTCTTGTCTTCTCCATCATCTTCATCTCTGCTTCCCCATGTCTTCTCCATCATCTTCATCTCTGTGTCCCCTTGTCTTCTCCATCATCTTCATCTCTGTGTCCCCTTGTCTTCTCCATCATCTTCATCTCTGTGTCCCCTTGTCTTCTCCATCATCTTCATCTCTGTGTCCCCTTGTCTTCTCCATCATCTTCATCTCTGTGTCCCCTTGTCTTCTCCATCATCTTCATCTCTGTGTCCCCTTGTCTTCTCCATCATCTTCATCTTTGTGTCCTCATGTCTTCTCCATCATCTTCATCTTTGTGTCCTCATGTCTTCTCCATCATCTTCATCTCTGCTTCCCCATGTCTTCTCCATCATCTTCATCTCTGTGTCCCCTTGTCTTCTCCATCATCTTCATCTCTGCTTCCCCATGTCTTCTCCATCATCATCTCTGTGTCCCCTTGTCTTCTCCATCATCTTCATCTCTGTGTCCTCATGTCTTCTCCATCATCTTCATCTCTGTGTCCCCTTGTCTTCTCCATCATCTTCATCTCTGTGTCCTCATGTCTTCTCCATCATCTTCATCTCTGTGTCCCCTTGTCTTCTCCATCATCTTCATCTTTGTGTCTTCATGTCTTCTCCATCATCTTCATCTTTGTGTCCTCTTGTCTTCTCCATCATCTTCATCTCTGTGTCCCCTTGTCTTCTCCATCATCTTCATCTCTGCTTCCCCATGTCTTCTCCATCATCTTCATCTCTGTGTCCCCTTGTCTTCTCCATCATCTTCATCTCTGTGTCCTCATGTCTTCTCCATCATCTTCATCTCTGTGTCCCCTTGTCTTCTCCATCATCTTCATCTCTGTGTCCCCTTGTCTTCTCCATCATCTTCATCTCTGTGTCCTCTTGTCTTCTCCATCATCTTCATCTTTGTGTCCTCTTGTCTTCTCCATCATCTTCATCTCTGTGTCCTCTTGTCTTCTCCATCATCTTCATCTTTATGTCCTCATGTCTTCTCCATCATCTTCATCTCTGTGTCCCCTTGTCTTCTCCATCATCTTCATCTATGTGTCCTCATGTCTTCTCCATCATCTTCATCTCTGTGTCCCCTTGTGTTCTCCATCATCTTCATCTTTATGTCCCCTTGTCTTCTCCATCATCTTCATCTCTGTGTCCTCTTGTCTTCTCCATCATCTTCATCTCTGTGTCCTCTTGTCTTCTCCATCATCTTCATCTCTGTGTCCTCTTGTCTTCTCCAACATCTTCATCTTTGTGTCCCCTTGTCTTCTCCATCATCTTCATCTCTGCTTCCCCATGTCTTCTCCATCATCTTCATCTCTGTGTCCCCTTGTGTTCTCCATCATCTTCATCTTTGTGTTCTCTTGTCTTCTCCATCATCTTCATCTTTGTGTCCTCTTGTCTTCTCCATCATCTTCATCTTTGTGTCCTCTTGTCTTCTTCAAGAATATTTTGGTCTTGCTCTTTGTCTCTTCCCCTGGGGGATTCTAAAAAAATGGCCTCTCTGTTGGCTTGCAAGTATATCCTATCCAGTGCCATCGACTTCGTTGTATTGGAGTAAAGGCATTAAGAGGCATAGAAATGCAAAGCTGCTGTAAAGATGATGATGATAATGACAATTTAAAAAAAAAAGAGAACAAATTGGTAAGGTAACAGCTATCCATAGGTGAGAAACAAAACAAAAGTGGAATAACATTTCGTGCAAGTAGGCATTCAGCTCTCCACATCTTTCCATTTCAACAGTTATCTATCATTTCTGTTGTTGACCTTCTGCCAAGCCATTCTCTTAAGCTGTCTGGTATCTTTTCTCTTTGCTTCCCTCTAATCTCTTCGTCCCTCAATTTTCCCAGCTGTTACAATATATTCCAGTTGTTCTCTTCTCATTACATGGCCAAAAAATGATGATTGTTTCTTCCTAATATTGGAAATTAGCTCTCTTTTTGCTTTGACCTCTTTCTGAACGTTTTCATTACTCTTCTTAGCTGTTCAAGATATTCTCAACATTCTTCTGTAAAACCACATTTTTACAGCCTCCAGTGATTTTCTTGTCTGTTGTCCTATTGTCCATGGTTCACATGCATGTGTTAAGGCTGACTCTACATAACATTTAATAACTCTTTTTCTTGTTTCTATTGTCAAAAATGGATTACATAGTATCTTCATCACTTTTTGGAGAGCTGCTTTTACCTGATCCCTTCTAAATCTCACCTCTGCTGTACATCTACCATCTGAGGGTAACATAACATGTTAGTGATTTTGTCCTGTCATTTCTATCCTTTTATTCTGTTTAAGCATCCATTAATGAAAAAAATGGACATCTGAGGTGTAGATTTTGAGACGGGAAATCAGAAACAAAACTGGCCCCATCAACTTCAAGGATGACTTCAGTAAGGTTCAACTATTTCACAACTCACACCCACAATAAAAAAAATAGTAAAGTGCCCCCGTCACACCAAGTGGCGTATAGGGAATATGGTGTTAGTGATCATAAATTTTACAGACCTTCGGCATATGATTTTTGGGGTAATGTGGTCGGTATTACGCGCGTGCCGCTTTACTTTCCCAGAAAAAAATCTGGTACCCATTAAAGGCTGGGTGAACCTGGAAGCCGTCGGTTGGGATCGAACCCTACCTCTTGTCCTTTGTAGTCCAGTTCACTAAACACTGAGCTATCGCGGCTCCCTTCACACCCACAATGATACACAATAATCACATACATTGTTGTCACTAATATCACAGTTATATATCTCATGTCCTCTAGTTTATATGTTCACTCCTATTGGTTTCTGTCACAACCAACTATTCTGGTGCACTATGTAGGGTTTTGAACCCCCATATTACGATTCTGTTGCAAAAATGACCACATCAAAACACAAATTCTTGAAATTGGACAGATTGCTGCGGAAACGAAATACCTTCCTAATGACTACTTCCAGTGACCCCCGAGAGTTTTATTTGTTTCCTTTGATGTTGAATTTTTTTTTTCAAGTGCGTCGTAAAAAGTATGATGGTATTGTAAAAAGGGGGCTGTATTTTTTCTAAATTTGGCCAATTTTCAAGAAATTCTTTCTTTTCTACTTATGACGGAGGAAATCTTGTCATCGGCGAGACATCAAAGAAAACTTTGCAAGAGAAAATACGAACACTGCTTTGAGGGAACCGAACATACAGCTGGATTGACAGACTTACGGCGACCATGTGAATAGACAATGTAACACCTCCGGTAGCAACGAATTTTAGGCCATAAATCTAATGTACCAGGCAATTAATACAGCATCCGATTCCTGTGTGGCTAAATTCAGTGACTTGTTTTAATATCTAAAATTGTTTTGGTAATGCAGACACAGTTGCTATTCTCGAACAACATCAATGATGGCCTTGAGATTCTCACAGGTGTTGGCCATGACCTGTGACCTACGGTCCAGTCCCTGCAGCTTATTTAAAGCATCAACTAATACTGGGGTCACATTCGCAGACTTGATCTGAACTCTAGCCTGCAAACAAAGAGAAAATATCAGATAAGGCTATTGTTATTGTTATTGTTAGATAAGGATAAATCAGATAAGGATAAATGATCAACAGCAATATCGTCAGTCTGAGATAAGCTTCCTCTAATAAACTTGAGATTACAAAAGGAAAAACATGTACATTTTATGTTTCTGAAAAAGCACAAATGAGAAAATTAACTAAAGTAAAGGTAAAGGTAAAGTACGAGACTTGAACCGGCGTCTTAGCACGCGAGTTTCCACCCATATGTGCTCGGCCGCCTATCCAGAAATGTTCGGATATTTCTGTATAGTGTCGCCTCAAGCATCTAAACTCAGATGCGAGGCAACATTCCTCACCTTCCCAGGGCAATACCCTGGTACCCATTTCTGCCAACGGCTGGGTCGACCGTGGGGGTATTTTTTTTTTTTTAAACCACGAGTACAATTCACACTGCTCCCAGCGGGAATTGAACACGGGTTGTCCGAACGTCGGTAGTCCAGTTGAGTGGTTTTCCCAACTAGGCTACCGAGGCCCCCATTAACTAAAGTACCATTGTCAAACATCTGTAAGAATTATACACCTGTTTGTAGCTCTTCTATCTACATTCAAATGAAGAAGTTCTTTAATGACCATTTCAAAAGTTGAATATTTCACGCAGACACTTTCATATTAGGCTAATCTTTGAAAAGATTCTATCTCCTAAAAGTGATGACACCTAAACATCACCAAGACAAACATTAATTAACCAAGAAAATTCACATTCTTGTGTGGTATCACAAAATCTCTCATATCAGGCTGATGAGCACCCTTTTTATATAAGTTTTTCTATATGCTTGTGAAACATGGACACTTACAGCAGAGTTACATTAGCAGGAACACACATAGAACAAAACTCTAAAATTATCTATGGACACATACATATATATACAACAAAAATCTCAATATGGACACACAAAACAAAACTGTCAATATGGACATATACAACAAAACTGTCAATATGGACACACATATACAACAAAACTGTCAATATGGACACACATATACAACAAAACTGTCAATATGGACACACATATACAACAAAACTGTCAATATGGACACACATATACAACAAAACTGTTAATATGGACACACATATACAACAAAACTGTCAATATGGACACACATATACAACAAAACTGTCAATATGGACACACATATACAACAAAACTGTCAATATGGACACACATATACAACAAAACTGTTAATATGGACACACATATATACAACAAAACTGTCAATATGGACACACATATACAACAAAACTGTCAATATGGACACACATATACAACAAAACTGTCAATATGGACACACATATACAACAAAACTGTCAATATGGACACACATATACAACATAACTGTCAATATGGACAGACATATACAACAAAACTGTTAATATGGACACACATATACAACAAAACTGTTAATATGGACACACATATACAACAAAACTGTCAATATGGATACACATATACAACAAAACTGTCAATATGGACACACATATACAACAAAACTGTCAATATGGATACACATATACAACAAAACTGTCAATATGGACACACATATACAACAAAACTGTCAATATGGACACATATATAACAAAACTATCAATTTGGACATGCATATACAACAAAACTGTCAATATGGACACACATATACAACAAAACTGTTAATATGGACACACATATACAACAAAACTGTCAATATGGACACACATATACAACAAAACTGTTAATATGGACACACATATACAACAAAACTGTCAATATGGAAACACATATACAACAAAACTGTCAATATGGACACACATATACAACGTAACTGTCAATATGGACAGACAAAACAAAACTGTCAATATGGACACACATATACAACAAAACTGTTAATATGGACACACATATACAACAAAACTGTCAATATGGACACACATATACAACAAAACTGTCAATATGGAAACACATATACAACAAAACTGTCAATATGGACACATATATAACAAAACTGTCAATATGGACACACATATACAACAAAACTGTCATTATGGACACACATATACAACAAAACTGTCAATATGGACACATATATAACAAAACTATCAATTTGGACACACATATACAACAAAACTGTCAATATGGACACACATATACAACGTAACTGTCAATATGGACAGACAAAACAAAACTGTTAATATGGACACACATATACAACAAAACTGTTAATATGGACACACATATACAACAAAACTGTCAATATGGACACACATATACAACAAAACTGTCAATATGGATACACATATACAACAAAACTGTCAATATGGACACACATATACAACAAAACTGTCAATATGGACACACATATACAACAAAACTGTCAATATGGACACACATATACAACAAAACTGTTAATATGGACACACATATACAACAAAACTGTCAATATGGACACACATATACAAAAAAACTGTCAATATGGACACACATATACAACAAAACTGTTAATATGGACACACATATACAACAAAACTGTCAATATGGACACACATATACAACAAAACTGTTAATATGGACACACATATACAACATAACTGTCAATATGGACACACATATACAACAAAACTGTTAATATGGACACACATATACAACAAAACTGTCAATATGGATACACATATACAACAAAACTGTCAATATGGACACACATATACAACAAAACTGTCAATATGGACACACATATACAACAAAACTGTTAATATAGACACACATATACAACAAAACTGTCAATATGGACACACATATACAACAAAACTGTTAATATAGACACACATATACAACAAAACTGTCAATATGGACACACATATACAACAAAACTGTTAATATGGACACACATATACAACAAAACTGTGGACATACGCAACGTAGCTGACAAACATCCAACACTTACCTTGTGGTTGTTGTAGATTAAAGCCCAGAGAGCTGAAGTTGCCACCAACTGAGTATTGACCTCTGTCTTATTCTTGACTTGTTGTAGCAGAACTGATATTAGCTTCTCTAGATGTCACACAAAATACAAGAAATGAGAGTAAATTAACTGATATTAGCTTCTCTATAAGTCACACAAAATACAAGAAATGATCGATCATTGCAGAAATCCTATGCTGGTCGCACGGTTGGTACTCGTATATGTGCGCATGTCCTGATTTTTGCCCTAAACCTGTGCCATGGCTAACACACTCCGTCTACGGCAGGTTGAATCTTGAGCTTTCCCTCTCGTAGGGTGGATGTCAGCCAGGGCTGTTTAGCCAACCCTGCCCGTGATTTCTGTTTGGGTGTTCTCCCCTAGCATTTCCTTCTCCTGATGGCACTTGCAAGACAGAAGTGGAGACAATTCCACCCATTACTCCCACCCCAGGCTGGTAGGAGAGGTCTTCCACGTGATCTTTGATGCATGAAGTCAGATCTGCAGCCCTGTTTCCATAAAAGCTCCATGAGACCAATAGTTACAAGCGTACAAATTTATTTTAGGAAAACAAAGTAAAAATCTCACAATTGTGAAAACTGTAATAATAGTAGTAACAGTAATAGTAGTAATAACAGTAATAGTAGTAGTAGTAGCAATAACAGTAATAATAGTAGTAGTAGTAATAACAGTAATAGTAGTAGTAGTAGTAATAACAGTAATAGTAGTAGTAGTAGTAATAACAGTAACAGTAGTAGTAGTAGTAATAACAGTAATAATAGTAGTAGTAGTAATAACAGTAATAGTAGTAGTAGTAGTAATAACAGTAATAGTAGTAGTAGTAGTAGTAGTAATAACAGTAATAGTAGTAGTAGTAGTAGTAGTAGTAGTAATAACAGTAATAATAGTAGTAGTAATAATAACAGTAATAATAGTAATAGTAGTAGTAGTAGTAGTAGTAGTAATAACAGTAATAGTAGTAGTAGTAATAACAGTAACAGTAGTTGTAATAACAGTAATAGTAGTAGTAATAACAGTAATAGTAGTAGTAGTAGTAATAACAGTAATAGTAGTAGTAGTAGTAATAACAGTAATAATAGTAGTAGTAGTAATAATAACAGTAATAATAGTAATAGTAGTAGTAGTAGTAGTAGTAGTAATAACAGTAATAGTAGTAGTAGTAGTAATAACAGTAATAGTAGTAGTAATAACAGTAATAGTAGTAGTAATAACAGTAATAGTAGTAGTAGTAATAGTAGTAGTAGTAGTAGTAATAACAGTAATAGTAGTAGTAGTAGTAATAACAGTAACAGTAGTAGTAATAACAGTAACAGTAATAACAGTAATAATAGCAATAGTAGTAGTAGTAGTAATAACAGTAATAGTAGTAGTAGTAGTAATAACAGTAGTAGTAGTAGTAATAACAGTAACAGTAGTAGTAGTAGTAGTAGTAATAACAGTAATAGTAGAAGTAGTAGTAGTAACAGTAGTAGTAGTAGTAATAATAGTAATAGTAGTAGTAGTAGTAATAACAGTAATAGTAGTAGTAGTAGTAATAACAGTAGTAGTAGTAGTAGTAATAACAGTAATAGTAGTAGTAGTAGTAGTAGTAGTAATAACAGTAATAGTAGTAGTAGTAGTAATAACAGTAACAGTAGTAGTAATAACAGTAACAGTAATAGTAGTAGTAATAGTAATAACAGTAATAGTAGTAGTAGTAATAACAGTAACAGTAGTAGTAGTAGTAATAACAGTAACAGTAGTAGTAGTAGTAGTAATAACAGTAATAGTTGTAGTAGTAGTAATAACAGTAATAGTAGTAGTAATAACAGTAATAGTAGTAGTAGTAGTAATAACAGTAATAATAGTAGTAGTAGTAATAACAGTAACAGTAGTAGTAATAACAGTAACAGTAGTAGTAGTAGTAATAACAGTAATAGTAGTAGTAGTAGTAATAACAGTAATAGTAGTAGTAGTAGTAATAACAGTAATAGTAGTAGTAGTAGTAATAACAGTAATAATAGCAATAGTAGTAGTAGTAGTAATAACAGTAATAGTAGTAGTAATAACAGTAATAGTATTAGTAGTAGTAATAACAGTAATAGTAGTAGTAGTAGTAATAACAGTAATAGTAGTAGTAGTAGTAGTAATAACAGTAACAGTAGTAGTAATAACAGTAACAGTAGTAGTAGTAGTAATAACAGTAATAGTAGTAGTAGTAGTAATAACAGTAACAGTAGTAGTAGTAGTAATAACAGTAATAGTAGTAGTAGTAGTAATAACAGTAATAGTAGTAGTAGTAATAACAGTAACAGTAGTAGTAGTAGTAATAACAGTAATAGTAGTAGTAATAACAGTAACAGTAGTAGTAGTATTAGTAATAACAGTAATAGTAGTAGTGGTAGTAATAACAGTAATAGTAGTAGTAATAACAGTAACAGTAGTAGTAGTATTAGTAATAACAGTAATAGTAGTAGTAATAACAGTAATAGTAGTAGTAGTAACAGTAGTAGTAGTAATAGTAATAGTAATAACAGTAATAGTAGTAGTAATAACAGTAACAGTAGTAGTAGTATTAGTAATAACAGTAATAGTAGTAGTGGTAGTAATAACAGTAATAGTAGTAGTAGTAGTAATAACAGTAATAGTAGTAGTAGTAGTAGTATTAGTAATAACAGTAATAGTAGTAGTGGTAGTAATAACAGTAATAGTAGTAGTAGTAACAGTAGTAGTAGTAATAGTAATAGTAATAACAGCAATAGTAGTAGTAATAACAGTAACAGTAGTAGTAGTATTAGTAATAACAGTAATAGTAGTAGTGGTAGTAATAACAGTAATAGTAGTAGTAGTAGTAATAACAGTAATAGTAGTAGTAGTAGTAGTAATAACAGTAATAGTAGTAGTAATAACAGTAATAGTAGTAGTAGTAGTAATAACAGTAATAGTAGTAGTAGTAGTAATAACAGTAATAATAGCAATAGTAGTAGTAGTAGTAGTAGTAGTAGTAGTAATAACAGTAATAGTAGTAGTAGTAGTAGTAATAGTAATAACAGTAATAGTAATAGTAGTATATATGTTACCTGTTGCCAGCAATTTAGGCTTGTTTGTGGCATGACAGCAAAGATTTCTTATAATAAGGGTTGCACAGTACTGGCACTTTGTGGATCCTGCCTCTATCAGGTCCATGAGTACAGTTAATGAATCTGTTCACAAAGATAAACTTGTTATTTGTTATCTTATTTTTCTCTGTGATTCGACAAAAGAATTAGTGCTTGTCAAGTTATAATTACCCTGATTGACGGGTGTCCAGGTTCACCCAGCCTTAAACGGGTACCTGATTTTTTTTCTGGGAAAGTAAAACGGCACGGGCATAATGCTAGGCACATTACCCCTAAAATCAAGTCCATAAAAAATATAGTCACTAACACCATATTCCCTATATACCACCTAGCAAGTCAGGGGTGTTTACTTTTTAAGTTTTAATTATAATGATAACCTTCGTTCTGTATCCCATTAACTCTTTCTCTTCTAATTCACTCAGAGAATGGATCTCTCTCTCTCTCTCTCTCTGTCTGCGATCAGGACTCAATCAGAGTAGGATTCCAGACTCTCACATGAAGTCAGCTGTCAGGTTAAGTGTGTTGATCGCCCCCACAGACGGAACATCTCATTTAGAGTCTGCCAGATCCACTCTGATTGAACACCCATTAAAAATGTTGCACTGTGTTCTGCGCCAGTGGCCCAGTGCATCCGATTTCAGCCAGCATTTTATTCAGGTTTGCTTTCCTTAGCCTTTGATTGTCCCCAATCTTCCTGCAAGGCAGCAGATTGTCTTTTCTGTAGGGGGATTCTGCCCTTAGATGGTCTGCCCTCCCAGGTTTACGAGCACCATCTGCCCGAGTCACTAGAGGTGACTAACACAGACATGCACACACAAAGATAGAATGGATCTGTGAATTCAAAAACATTGACCTTGCTTTACATGCACAAACCAGGATTTGAAACAAGTCCTCTAGTTGGCCTATTTTAGGAAGAAACCTGGCCTTTTGTAGGTGTAGGGAAGGCATCTGGGAGAAAGGACAGAGTTTGATTCTGGCCAAGACCAAGAGAGTTGGGAGCTTCACCTGCCATCAGCAATCATGAAACTAATACCTTGAATTTGCTTCTTTACTAAACCACAGCTCAGAGATACATGATATACCTTTATTTGGAATCCCCAAGGAAAAAGACAAAGAGGAAGACCAAAATATTCATGGAGAAAACAGGCGGAAGCAGAGATGAAGATGATGGGAAGACATGGAATGATCTTAAAAAAATGGCAAGAAACAGAATGGCTTGGAAAGTGTTTGTGAAAGACCTATGCTCCACAGGAAGTTGAAAGTATTTGTGGAAGACCTATGCTCCACAGGGAGTTGAAAGTATTTGTGGAAGACCTATGCTCCACAGGGAGTTAAAAGGTAGAAGAAGAAGATACCACAGCTCTATAGTCACTCTCATATAACTAAGACAAGGGGGGAACACTTAGTTTATTTAAAATAATTTCTTGAAAATTGGCCAAATTTATTTTTAAAATGCTACATTTGTACTTTTGTATACACATTGGTGTATGATCCAACATCAAAGGAAACACATCCAAAACTCAGGAGTCACCAGAAGTTGTAATTAGGAAGGTATAGGGAGGGGGTATATTTGCCTGTGGCAAACTGTCAAATTAAAAAAAAACTATATTAAGGTCATCATTTTTATGAAGGTAACGTAATTTAGGGTTATAAGGACATTCATCATCATCATGTACCCTGCCGGTTGGCGTAGGCGATCATGTCCTTCCACAATTTTCTATCTACAGTACATCGTATCAGTTCTGCTGTTGACTGTTTTCCATGCCATGACACTAAGCTATCCAGTATTTTCTCTCTTTGTCGTCCGCGATCTCTCTTTCCTTTTATTTTGCCAGTTGTAACCCAGTATTCCAACTTTCCTCTTCTCATGGTGTGCCCGAAAAATGTTGATTGCTTCTTTCTGATGTTTTTTAAGAGCTCCCTTTTTGTGTTGGCCTCTTTGAGAACTTCCTCATTGGTCTTTCTATCTGTCCAGGGAACTTTCAACATTCTTCTGAGAAATCCCATCTCTGTGGCCTCTAATCGTCTTTTCATTATAAGGACATTACGTGGGTACAAATGTTTTGTGTTACTGTTTACAATAAAACTGATGTTTGCACCTTTTGGTTCAACATGTCCGTCTTCAGCTTGGCATTCTTGAGTACTGGGTTGTCTTCCCTCTTGAACCCTACTTAGACTAGTTAAGTCTGTTACAAGGGGCACAGTGAAGAGGTGGAGTAGGATCTGAATAAATCTGGTTTTCCGATCCTGGCACAGCTGCTGGCAGCTTCCAGCTCTGTGTCGAACACCTCTGCCCCTGTCTCATATGAAACTATATCCAACATAAAGAAGGTGTTTACATTTTGCAACCAAAACTGAAGCAGACGGGGGGGGGGGGGGGGGGGGGAAGTAGAATAAGTTCATAATTTACCAAAAGTCACTCAATTCTGATCACTCTTCTCTATTTGTTATTGAGTCTGTTATAAAAACATTTCACAGGAGCAACTAGGTCATTTCCCAGCATGCAAATCACCTAAATTTTTCATTGTAAATAAGGGAAACAGCATCAAAGACAAAGAATATCCTCCAATCTCAAATCTTTGACACAGAAACTCATTAGAATGTAAAACTTTGTAGAAAACTAACACTTTCATCAGCGTGCGGCGTTCATTTCTTTACACTATCAATGTTACAATTTTTTATTTGCTAAAAGTCTACAAGATATCCCATCAGGGCATGAAGCAAATTTAAAAACATGGAACTTTCTGTGAGCTTCATAGCTGTCACAAAAACTTGTCCAAACTCTTGGAAAATCAATAACTTCTTCTATAACAAACAGCAAACCTCCAAAAGTAAGTTCACTTAAAAAAACGCTCAATGCAATCAATCGTAATCTGACGGAGAAACCAAGAAATTCCATTGCATTAAAAAAAAGCATATATTTAAATCAGTGACAGCTCGAAATGGTCTTATGAGCTGGGATCAAAATTATCTAAAGACGGAAGGGAGTTACGAGTCAGGCAACAAAGACAGTTATATCAGCCAGTTATCAGTAATCTCTGTATCTTGAATGATAAATGCAACTCTACCAGTCAATCAAAGCTTTTAGACCCCTTTTTGTAGTACTGACCACAGACAAGGTCTCTGCATCCATCCCAATTCTTGAACATTTTCTTTACTTCTTTACATTCTAGACCACAGACAAGGTCTCTCCATTCATCCCAATTCTTGAACATTTTCTTTCTTTCTTTCCAGTCTAGACCACAGACAAGGTCTCTCCATACATCCTAATTCTTGAACATTTTCTTTGTTTCTCTCCAGTCTAGACCACAGACAAGGTCTCTCCATTCATAGCAATTCTTGAACATTTTCTTTCTTTCTTTCCAGTCTAGACCACAGACAAGGTCTCTCCATTCATCCCAATTCTTGAACATTTTCTTTGCTTCTCTCCAGTCTAGACCACAGACAAGGTCTCTCCATTCATCTCAATTCTTGAACATTTTCTTTGTTTCTCTCCAGTCTAGTCCACAGACAAGGTCTCTCCATTCATCCCAATTCTTGAACATTTTCTTTGCTTCTCTCCAGTCTAGTCCACAGACAAGGTCTCTCCATTCATCTCAATTCTTGAACATTTTCTTTGCTTCTTTCCAGTCTAGTCCACAGACAAGGTCTCTCCATTCATCCCAATTCTTGAACATTTTCTTTGTTTCTTTCCACTCTAGACCACAGACAAGGTCTCTCCATTCATCCCAATTCTTGAACATTTTCTTTGCTTCTCTCCAGTCTAGACCACAGACAAGGTCTCTCCATCCATCATAATTCTTGAACATTTTCTTTGCTTCTCTCCAGTCTAGTCCACAGACAAGGTCTCTCCATTCATCCCAATTCTTGAACATTTTCTTTGCTTCTCTCCAGTCTAGACCACAGACAAGGTCTCTCCATTCATCTCAATTCTTGAACATTTTCTTTGCTTCTTTCCAGTCTAGACCACAGACAAGGTCTCTCCATTCATCTCAATTCTTGAACATTTTCTTTGCTTCTTTCCAGTCTAGTCCACAGACAAGGTCTCTCCATTCATCCCAATTCTTGAACATTTTCTTTGTTTCTCTCCAGTCTAGACCACAGACAAGGTCTCTCCATCCATCATAATTCTTGAACATTTTCTTTGTTTCTCTCCAGTCTAGACCACAGACTAGGTCTCTCCATTCATCCCAATTCTTGAACACTTTCTTTGTTTCTTTCCAGTCTAGACCACAGACAAGGTCTCTACATTCATCCCAATTCTTGAACATTTTCTTTGTTTCTTTCCAGTCTAGACCACAGACAAGGTCTCTACATTCATCCTAATTCTTGAACATTTTCTTTACTTCTCTCCAGTCTAGGCCAATGTTCTTGTTGGTTTCCATAACTTCACTTCTCTGTGTATTTCTGAGCCTTCCAGGTTTTCTCTTTCCCTGCGGGGTTCCAAGACTGTGCCTGTCTTGCTATGCATCAGGGTTTTTTTTAGTGTGTGTCCAATTCACCTTCATTTTCTATTCAGAATATAATAGAATAGAATAGAATAGAATAGAATAGAATAGAATAGAATAGAATAGAATAGAACAGAACAGAATAGAATAGAATAGAATAGAATAGAACAGAACAGAACAGAATAGAATAGAATAGAATAGAATAGAATAGAATAGAATAGAATAGAATAGAATAGAATAGAATAGAACAGAATAGAATATAAGGGATATCAAAATGATAATCTTGCCTGGTATCTTGAGAATAATCTGCTGACCATCAATGCTGAAGGAGAGAGCTAGTAAGAACTCGCACCAAAGAACCTCTACAGCAGCTGAAACTTTCCCTCGTCGTTTGCGTGGATTCAACGATGAAAATTGGTTGACAAAAGTGTTCTGGGGACAACACAGACATCATCATTTTCTAAATAATCTGGGCTTCTCATGCAGAACTTCTCTTTGAACACATTGTATGTCTGTTTGTGTTTGCCAGCTTTATATCTAAATAAGGTGTGTCCCCCACCATGAAGGCAGATATTCTCTGACTTCAGAGGTTCTTACATTTTTATCATCGAGAGTTTTAATATTTTGATAATATGGCATCAGCCATTTTTAGTCTAATTTTTGTTTTAGATCTACAACTGTTAAGGGTTTATTTTATGTGCATAAAATACACTTAGGACCTCCTGTTTTTTATGATACCCAGAGAGGGCTAGACATTGGGTCTCACTACCCAGAGAGGGCTAGACATCAGGTCTCACTACCCAGAGAGGACTAGACATCAGATCTCACTACCTAGAGAGGGCTAGACATCGGATCTCACTACCCACAGAGGGCTAGACATTGGATCTCACTACACAGAGAGGGTTAGACATCGGATCTCACTACCCAGAGAGGGCTAGACATCGGATCTCACTACCCAGAGAGGGCTAGACATCAGATCTCACTACCCAGAGAGGGCTAGACATTGGATCTCACTACCCAGAGAGGGCTAGACATCAGATCTCACTACCCAGCGAGGGCTAGACATCAGATCTCACTACCCAGAGCGGGTTAGACATCAGAGAGGGCTAGACACTGCATCTCACTACCCAGAGAGGGTTAGACATCAGATCTCACTACCCAGAGTGGGCTAGACATCAGATCTCACTACCCAGAGAGGGCTAGACATTGGATCTCACTACTCAGAGAGGACTAGACATCAGATCGCACTACCCAGAGATGGCTAGACATCAGATCTCACTACCCAGAGAGGACTAGACATCAGATCTCTTTAAAGGGCAATATACAAATAAATTTTTTTACCAACTCTGTGCTATCAGTGCCAGAATTGGACGCTGGACTTTAGAACAATAAGAAAGATAACGACCACTGAAATGAAATGTGTCAGAAGAATGACAGGAAACAGCTTAAGGGACAGAGTAAGAAACACTGACCTGAGGAAGAAACTCGAAATTGAACCAGCCATCGAATACATAAAGAAACAACAGATAAATTTGTTCGGCCACATAACAAGACAGAAAGAACTAACAATGAATCAAAGAGCCATAAACAAACGCTACGAAAACGTCAGATTAAGAGGAAGACCGAGAAAGAGATGGATAAAGGGAATACTAGAGTCACTAGGAGGAATAACATCAGAAGACGCCAACAGAAGAGCAAAGAATCACAGATTGTTTCTCCCCTCGACGCCAACGGCAACAGAGGAAGGATAGAAGAAGAAGAACAAATCAACCAACAAATCAGCCAGCCATTAATACCAACAAACAAACCAACCAACAAATCAGCCAGCCATTAATACCAACAAACAAACCAACCAACAAATCAGCCAGCCATTAATACCAACAAACAAACCAACCAACAAATCAGCCAGCCATTAATACCAACAAACAAACCATCCAACAAATCAGCCAGCCATTAATACCAACAAACAAACCAACCAACAAATCAGCCAGCCATTAATACCAACAAATAAACAACATAAAAACCAACAACCAAAATATCAACAATGATTCTGACCTTGCCAAAAACGCTTCTACAGTCGGGGTTCACTGCCAAGTTGGTGAGGAGACCAAAGACTTGCCGGAGGGTAGAGGAGCACTCATCTCGATCTAGTTCTTTCTGAGCAAGCTTAAGGATGTAATGGAGAAGTGAACCCTGGCCACCTGGCTTGGTGACTGTCTGCGTTGTCATGGTTAAAGTCATAGAGCTTGCGGCTGGGAATGATTTATAAGATGTTACTTAACAGAACCTTGGTCAGGTCGTGTAATTTTACCTGCTACTGTATGCAGTAAACAGTACTGTGGCTGCCCTGCTGCCTTGCAGGTAAGCTCGGGAGAGTAAAAGGCTAAGGGAGGGTACCCCGAAGTAAAACAACCCCACTGCCTTGTGGGTGAGACTTTTTAGTTAAAGGCTAGCGGAGCCAACTGTAAACAAACTGACGGAAGGCAACAGAAAACCACCGTCGTAACTTCTTTCTTTGTACAATCATGAATCTGCACTGGGAAACATATGGAAATCCAAAGAGGTTGGGTTGAATGCAAAAATTGGGATTTTCAACTCAAATGTTAAGTCGGTCCTATTATATGACTGTGAAACATGGAGAATAACAAAATTGATAATCACGAAGGTACAGACTTTCATTAATGGATGCTTACGCAGAATAAAGGGATGGAAATGGCAGGACAAAGTCACTAACGTGGAATTATGGAAATGTACCGGTCAAATACCAGTGGATAAAGAGATACAGCGAAGACAATGGCGATGGATAGGACAGATACTACGTAAGCCAATTGAGAGTATTACACAACAGGCCCTTTTTTGGAATCCCCAGGGGAAAAGACAAAGAGGAAGACCAAGGAATTCTTGGAGAAGACAGATCGAAGCAGAGATGAAGATGATGGGGAAGACATGGAATGATCTTAAAAGAATTGCAAAAAACAGAACGACTTGGAAAGTGTTTGTTGAAGACCTATGCTCCACTGGGAGCTAAAAGGTAGAAGAAGAAGAAGACAATCATGAATCACCACAACAATAGAAATAACGACAACAACATTAAGGTGGTTTCCAATGGAAAACCCTCGTTCCGTAGGGGACATCATGTGCTACAGGTGATACCCGATCGTCATCAAGCTACTGTAAGCAAAATAAAGATAAAACAAACTCTAAATATAGGTAGGGAACAGGCAAATAACCAAAGAGAATCCCTACACAGAACAACTACTACAAAAGGCTCAACTAAAGAACTAAGAAACTAATCAGGACCTGCAAGAACTAGCAGAAAATCATCAATCATGGAGAACTATGACCTCTTGTAATGAGGTTAAGATCTAAATGGTGATGTGTATCCATTGGTTAGAACTTTGATAGCTAATTAAATTCTGAGGATTTGATCAAAGACATCTCACAACATTCCAGGAGGGGCAAGGTTCACTGCACATGATCATAGAGAGATCAATACCAGCCATTCAGAAGAGTAGAAAAGTTAGGTGGTCAGATGACCATGGACGGACATACAAAGATATATAGTCAGATACAGTCCAGCGCTCCAGGCGGGTCGATGTAACATCAGGACGGTCTGGACCAAAAGAAGAACTAGCGAGGTTTAGGAATGATATATCGATCGAGTAGTATTTATTTAGAGTAAACCAGAGATCTTAAAAGAATGAAGATACTGGAATGATATATTGATAGAGTAGTATTTATTTAGAGTAAACCAGAAATAGTAAAAGAGAAGATACTGGAATGATATATTGATAGAGTAGTATTTATTTAGAGTAAACCAGAAATAGTAAAAGAGAAGATACTGGAATGATATATTGATAGTGTAGTATTTATTTAGAGTAAACCAGAAATAGTAAAAGAGAAGATACTGGAATGATATATTGATAGTGTAGTATTTATTTAGAGTAAACCAGAAATAGTAAAAGAGAAGATACTGGAATGATATATCGATAGAGTAGTATTTATTTAGAGTAAACCAGAGACAGTAAAAGAGAAGATACTGGAATGATATATTGATAGAGTAGTATTTATTTAGAGTAAACCAGAGACAGTAAAAGAGAAGATACTGGAATGATATATTGATAGAGTAGTATTTATTTAGAGTAAACCAGAGACAGTAAAAGAGAAGATACTGGAATGATATATCGATAGAGTAGTATTTATTTAGAGTAAACCAGAGACAGTAAAAGAGAAGATACTGGAATGATATATCGATAGAGTAGTATTTATTTAGAGTAAACCAGAGATAGTAAAAGAGAAGATACTGGAATGATATATCGATAGAGTAGTATTTATTTAGAGTAAACCAGAGACAGTAAAAGAGAAGATACTGGAATGATATATCGATAGAGTAGTATTTATTTAGAGTAAACCAGAGACAGTAAAAGAGAAGATACTGGAATGATATATCGATAGAGTAGTATTTATTTAGAGTAAACCAGAGACAGTAAAAGAGAAGATACTGGAATGATATATCGATAGAGTAGTATTTATTTAGAGTAAACCAGAGACAGTAAAAGAGAAGATACTGGAATGATATATCGATAGAGTAGTATTTATTTAGAGTAAACCAGAGACAGTAAAACAATGAAAATGCTGGAATAAAGTCAGAGGTAGCTAGAATGAATCTGAAGATTCTAGAAAGGGATGGATGTCCAAATTTAAGTGGAGTTGGAATTGTTAGAGATGGCATGTGGAAGAAAGGTTGGTGGGAGAGACAATTGTCATTATTATTGTTGTCTTGTTAATAAAAGTGTAGTGGGAGGGCAATATAGCTATTCCCCATCAACTTGCTGGAAGGGCTAGAGTTCGTCAATGCATCTGTTGACATCTGTGTTATAGTTTAGGTGAAGTACATATACCTTTATATGAGAATTGAGAATAGCTATCAAGTTATATCATAAATCAACTCATATAGAAGCATATTGAAACCATCAGATACTGCATTATTGATACATTATAAGGCAATATCAATACATTCACTCTTATGTGCCGTCTTTGGTCCAAGAGGAATATGAAATGAAGGAATGTGTTAACTAGTTTTGAGTCACTTTGGTCCAAGAGGAATATGAAATGAAGGAATGTGTTAACTAGTTTTGAGTCACTTTGGTCCAAGAGGAATATGAAATGAAGGAATGTGTTAACTATTGTTATTATTGTTATTGGTTATGGAAGACCTCGGTATCACAGCAAACGAATTAAAATCCATAATTGCTCAACCGCCCGTGCCAGTGGAATCATCCGAATTACTAATTCATCTCCCAAACAAAGAAAGGTAACTGTAGTCCCCATCGTAGCAGTCTCAGCACACGCCAAAAGACATAAGGCGAAACCGCGCAGAAAGTGAACACAGTCAACTGTTCCCTGTCATACAATATCATCATTCATCGTAAACAAGCGGGATATCGAAGCAGGATCAAAACGGATGAGACACACAGCTCACGATGTGCACAGAGCACTTAACTCAGTAGCTCCTGCAACAAGCCGAACTTGGAATATGAGGAAACTGCAAGAAGGAACACTTTTCAGACATAGCCTTCATGGTTCCTGCCGCCTATCCACCATATACCATGGGAGTTCACGTCCTCCCGAAAATGATGATCGTCATAGCACTTGATGATGTTAGGCCATCGTTGATGACTCCAATTCCAAACATATAGACACACAGTAGTGGTAAGTTATCATTTCCAATCCAACAGAAGCCACATGACCTGTAGTTAGTAAAACCACAGAGAGAATATGATTTTGTGACCTTCACTGATTCACACTTAGATGTGAATGTGTAGTTTACACAAGAGGAGAAGTTTTCAACTACAGTGATCCCATTTAAGGCAATTCTGGGATAGCAAGGCAAGTCTCCTTTATAGCAGCAGAACTTGATGTTCTCCGCTCCCTTCTTGTAGCTGCCGCCACACGATTCTGATGTCTCATTAACTTGGACATCATTCAAGAACAATGTCAGATTAACATTCCATAGATATGGCTCTGCTGATGAAATGCTTGGTGCAACAGTTGTATCAATCATACTGGAGGCTCCTGGTCTGTGGTCATTAATATCACAGACGGCACATGGTGTTGTTATATTCAGTATTTCTTTCTGGGGTGTAAATATGTGGCACACACATGTAGAGTGGTTTGTGGTCACAGTAATCCCATTAAAGGCAATTCTAGGATAGCATGGCATAGCTGTTTCAGAACAGCACAATCCTATGATGTTTTCTGTGTTCGCTATAAAGCTGCTGCTGCTACACAATCCTGACCAATTATAGGTGTGGACATTATTCACTTGCAATGACAAAACTGCTTTGTTTACATCATAAACCTCTGGAAGCGAATCATTTATGGGACTAATAGTACAATTAATCTTCCATCGGGGATATCTTCATTGAGTCCCCAAAAAAAAGGTCTTTGGTTAAAAAAGCACATATGCTTTTGAGTTAAACACACAATGAGCCCACTTCATAGATTCAAAATGATCCTTGCCAATGCCATCCTTTTGCACAAGTTAGGTCCTTAGCTACCAATGTCACAAATGTCTGAAACGAAGCCATCCAATTAACGACTTTATCTACAGCGAAGGTTAACGAACTGTGAACAAACATTTATGTTCAAACCCTTGAAAACATTTTCAAAAATCTGCCAACTCGCAGCAATAAAATATATCGTGTTGTTCAATGTAAACATTGCTTAGTCCACAGCTCGAATATAAATAAGCTGCCATTTTGGTGCGTCCCATCATGTGTTAACTAGTTTTGAGTCACTTTGGTCGGAGAGAGGAATATGAAATGAAGGAATGTGTTAACTAGTTTTGAGTCACTTTGGTCCAAGAGGAATATGAAATGAAGGAATGTGTTAACTAGTTTTGAGTCACTTTGGTCGGAGAGAGGAATATGAAATGAAGGAATGTGTTAACTAATTTTGAGTCACTTTGGTCGGAGAGAGGAATATGAAATGAAGGAATGTGTTAACTAATTTTGAGTCACTTTGGTCCAAGAGGAATATGAAATGAAGGAATGTGTTAACTAGTTTTGAGTCACTTTGGTCCAAGAGGAATATGAAATGAAGGAATGTGTTAACTAATTTTGAGTCACTTTGGTCCAAGAGGAATATGAAATGAAGGAATGTGTTAACTAATTTTGAGTCACTTTGGTCCAAGAGGAATATGAAATGAAGGAATGTGTTAACTAATTTTGAGTCACTTTGGTCCAAGAGGAATATGAAATGAAGGAATGTGTTAACTAATTTTGAGTCACTTTGGTCCAAGAGGAATATGAAATGAAGCAATGCGTTAACTAGTTTTGAGTCACTTTGGTCGGAGAGAGGAATATGAAATGAAGGAATGTGTTAAACAGTTTTGAGTCACTTTGGTCCAAGAGGAATATGAAATGAAGGAATGTGTTAACTAGTTTTGAGTCACTTTGGTCGGAGAGAGGAATATGAAATGAAGGAATGTGTTAACTAGTTTTGAGTCACTTTGGTCCAAGAGGAATATGAAATGAAGGAATGTGTTAACTAGTTTTGAGTCACTTTGGTCCAAGAGGAATATGAAATGAAGGAATGTGTTAACTAGTTTTGAGTCACTTTGGTCCGAGAGAGGAATATGAAATGAAGGAATGTGTTAACTGGTTTTGAGTCACTTTGGTCCGAGAGAGGAATATGAAATGAAGGAATGTGTTAACTGGTTTTGAGTCACTTTGGTCCGAGAGAGGAATATGAAATGAAGGAATGTGTTAACTAGTTTTGAGTCACTTTGGTCGGAGAGAGGAATATGAAATGAAGGAATGTGTTAACTAGTTTTGAGTCACTTTGGTCCAAGAGGAATATGAAATGAAGGAATGTGTTAACTAGTTTTGAGTCACTCTGGTCCGAGAGAGGAATATGAAATGAAGGAATGTGTTAACTAATTTGAGTCACTTTGGTCGGAGAGAGGAATATGAAATGAAGGAATGTGTTAACTAGTTTTGAGTCACTTTGGTCGGAGAGAGGAATATGAAATGAAGGAATGTGTTAACTAGTTTTGAGTCACTTTGGTCCAAGAGGAATATGAAATGAAGGAATGTGTTAACTAGTTTTGAGTCACTCTGGTCCGAGAGAGGAATATGAAATGAAGGAATGTGTTAACTAGTTTTGAGTCACTCTGGTCCGAGAGAGGAATATGAAATGAAGGAATGTGTTAACTAGTTTTGAGTCACTCTGGTCCGAGAGAGGAATATGAAATGAAGGAATGTGTTAACTAGTTTTGAGTCACTCTGGTCCGAGAGAGGAATATGAAATGAAGGAATGTGTTAACTAGTTTTGAGTCACTCTGGTCCGAGAGAGGAATATGAAATGAAGGAATATGTTAACTAGTTTTGAGTCACTCTAGTCCGAGAGAGGAATATGAAATGAAGGAATGTGTTAACTAGTTTTGAGTCACTTTGGTCCAAGAGGAATATGAAATGAAGGAATGTGTTAACTAGTTTTGAGTCACTTTGGTCCAAGAGGAATATGAAATGAAGGAATGTGTTAACTATTGTTATTATTGTTATTGGTTATGGAAGGCCTCGGTATCACAGCAAACGAATTAAAATCCATAATTGCTCAACCGCCCGTGCCAGTGGAATCATCCGAATTACTAATTCATCTCCCAAACAAAGAAAGGTAACTGTAGTCCCCATCGTAGCAGTCTCAGCACACGCCAAAAGACATAAGGCGAAACCGCGCAGAAAGTGAACACAGTCAACTGTTCCCTGTCATACAATATCATCATTCATCGTAAACAAGCGGGATATCGAAGCAGGATCAAAACGGATGAGACACACAGCTCACGATGTGCACAGAGCACTTAACTCAGTAGCTCCTGCAACAAGCCGGACTTGGAATATGAGGAAACTGCAAGAAGGAACACTTTTCAGACATAGCCTTCATGGTTCCTGCCGCCTATCCACCATATACCATGGGAGTTCACGTCCTCCCGAAAATGATGATCGTCATAGCACTTGATGATGTTAGGCCATCGTTGATGACTCCAATTCCAAACATATAGACACACAGTAGTGGTAAGTTATCATTTCCAATCCAACAGAAGCCACATGACCTGTAGTTAGTAAAACCACAGAGAGAATATGATTTTGTGACCTTCACTGATTCACACTTAGATGTGAATGTGTAGTTTACACAAGAGGAGAAGTTTTCAACTACAGTGATCCAATTTAAGGCAATTCTGGGATAGCAAGGCAAGTCTCCTTTATAGCAGCAGAACTTGATGTTCTCCGCTCCCTTCTTGTAGCTGCCGCCACACGATTCTGATGTCTCATTAACTTGGACATCATTCAAGAACAATGTCAGATTAACATTCCATAGATATGGCTCTGCTGATGAAATGCTTGGTGCAACAGTTGTATCAATCATACTGGAGGCTCCTGGTCTGTGGTCATTAATATCACAGACGGCACATGGTGTTGTTATATTCAGTATTTCTTTCTGGGGTGTAAATATGTGGCACACACATGTAGAGTGGTTTGTGGTCACAGTAATCCCATTAAAGGCAATTCTAGGATAGCATGGCATAGCTGTTTCAGAACAGCACAATCCTATGATGTTTTCTGTGTTCGCTATAAAGCTGCTGCTGCTACACAATCCTGACCAATTATAGGTGTGGACATTATTCACTTGCAATGACAAAACTGCTTTGTTTACATCATAAACCTCTGGAAGCGAATCATTTATGGGACTAATAGTACAATTAATCTTCCATCGGGGATATCTTCATTGAGTCCCCAAAAAAAAGGTCTTTGGTTAAAAAAGCACATATGCTTTTGAGTTAAACACACAATGAGCCCACTTCATAGATTCAAAATGATCCTTGCCAATGCCATCCTTTTGCACAAGTTAGGTCCTTAGCTACCAATGTCACAAATGTCTGAAACGAAGCCATCCAATTAACGACTTTATCTACAGCGAAGGTTAACGAACTGTGAACAAACATTTATGTTCAAACCCTTGAAAACATTTTCAAAAATCTGCCAACTCGCAGCAATAAAATATATCGTGTTGTTCAATGTAAACATTGCTTAGTCCACAGCTCGAATATAAATAAGCTGCCATTTTGGTGCGTCCCATCATGTGTTAACTAGTTTTGAGTCACTTTGGTCGGAGAGAGGAATATGAAATGAAGGAATGTGTTAACTAGTTTTGAGTCACTTTGGTCCAAGAGGAATATGAAATGAAGGAATGTGTTAACTAGTTTTGAGTCACTTTGGTCGGAGAGAGGAATATGAAATGAAGGAATGTGTTAACTAATTTTGAGTCACTTTGGTCGGAGAGAGGAATATGAAATGAAGGAATGTGTTAACTAATTTTGAGTCACTTTGGTCCAAGAGGAATATGAAATGAAGGAATGTGTTAACTAGTTTTGAGTCACTTTGGTCCAAGAGGAATATGAAATGAAGGAATGTGTTAACTAATTTTGAGTCACTTTGGTCCAAGAGGAATATGAAATGAAGGAATGTGTTAACTAATTTTGAGTCACTTTGGTCCAAGAGGAATATGAAATGAAGGAATGTGTTAACTAATTTTGAGTCACTTTGGTCCAAGAGGAATATGAAATGAAGGAATGTGTTAACTAATTTTGAGTCACTTTGGTCCAAGAGGAATATGAAATGAAGCAATGCGTTAACTAGTTTTGAGTCACTTTGGTCGGAGAGAGGAATATGAAATGAAGGAATGTGTTAAACAGTTTTGAGTCACTTTGGTCCAAGAGGAATATGAAATGAAGGAATGTGTTAACTAGTTTTGAGTCACTTTGGTCAGAGAGAGGAATATGAAATGAAGGAATGTGTTAACTAGTTTTGAGTCACTTTGGTCCAAGAGGAATATGAAATGAAGGAATGTGTTAACTAGTTTTGAGTCACTTTGGTCCAAGAGGAATATGAAATGAAGGAATGTGTTAACTAGTTTTGAGTCACTTTGGTCCGAGAGAGGAATATGAAATGAAGGAATGTGTTAACTGGTTTTGAGTCACTTTGGTCCGAGAGAGGAATATGAAATGAAGGAATGTGTTAACTGGTTTTGAGTCACTTTGGTCCGAGAGAGGAATATGAAATGAAGGAATGTGTTAACTAGTTTTGAGTCACTTTGGTCGGAGAGAGGAATATGAAATGAAGGAATGTGTTAACTAGTTTTGAGTCACTCTGGTCCGAGAGAGGAATATGAAATGAAGGAATGTGTTAACTAGTTTTGAGTCACTCTGGTACGAGAGAGGAATATGAAATGAAGGAATGTGTTAACTAATTTTGAGTCACTCTGGTCCAAGAGGAATATGAAATGAAGGAATGTGTTAACTAGTTTTGAGTCACTTTGGTCCAAGAGGAATATGAAATGAAGCAATGTGTTAACTAATTTTGAGTCACTTTGGTCCAAGAGGAATATGAAATGAAGGAATGTGTTAACTAGTTTTGAGTCACTCTGGTCCGAGAGAGGAATATGAAATGAAGGAATGTGTTAACTAGTTTTGAGTCACTCTGGTCCGAGAGAGGAATATGAAATGAAGGAATGTGTTAACTAGTTTTGAGTCACTCTGGTCCGAGAGAGGAATATGAAATGAAGGAATGTGTTAACTAGTTTTGAGTCACTCTGGTCCGAGAGAGGAATATGAAATGAAGGAATGTGTTAACTAGTTTTGAGTCACTCTGGTCCGAGAGAGGAATATGAAATGAAGGAATATGTTAACTAGTTTTGAGTCACTCTGGTCCGAGAGAGGAATATGAAATGAAGGAATGTGTTAACTAGTTTTGAGTCACTCTGGTACGAGAGAGGAATATGAAATGAAGGAATGTGTTAACTAATTTTGAGTCACTCTGGTCCAAGAGGAATATGAAATGAAGGAATGTGTTAACTAGTTTTGAGTCACTTTGGTCCAAGAGGAATATGAAATGAAGCAATGTGTTAACTAATTTTGAGTCACTTTGGTCCAAGAGGAATATGAAATGAAGCAATGTGTTAACTAGTTTTGAGTCACTCTGGTCCGAGAGAGGAATATGAAATGAAGGAATGTGTTAACCAGTTTTGAGTCACTAACCCTGTCAGGCCTAGCAAAGGCTGACTGACTCATTCTCCCGTAACTACGAGGTACTTGACTTCCACCACATTATAACATATCTATGTGACTACTTGACTTCACCACATTATAACATATATATGTGACTACTTGACTTCACCACATTATAACATATATATGTGACTACTTGACTTCTACCACATTATAACATATCTATGCGACTACTTGACTTCTACCACATTATAACATATCTATGTGACTACTTGACTTCCACCACATTATAACATATATATATGTGACTAGTTGACTTCTACCACATTATAACATATCTATGTGACTACTTGACTTCTACCACATTATAACATATCTATGTGACTACTTGACTTCTACCACATTATAACATATCTATGTGACTACTTGACTTCTACCACATTATAACATATCTATGTGACTACTTGACTTCTACCACATTATAACATATATATGTGACTACTTGACTTCACCACATTATAACATATCTATGTGACTACTTGACTTCTACCACATTATAACATATATATGTGACTAGTTGACTTCTACCACATTATAACATATCTATGTGACTACTTGACTTCCACCACATTATAACATATCTATGTGACTACTTGACTTCTACCACATTATAACATATCTATGTGACTACTTGACTTCTACCACATTATAACATATCTATGTGACTACTTGACTTCCACCACATTATAACATATATATGTGACTACTTGACTTCTACCACATTATAACATATCTATGTGACTACTTGACTTCCACCACATTATAACATATCTATGTGACTACTTGACTTCTACCACATTATAACATATCTATGTGACTACTTGACTTCTACCACATTATAACATATCTATGTGACTACTTGACTTCTACCACATTATAACATATATATGTGACTACTTGACTTCACCACATTATAACATATCTATGTGACTACTTGACTTCTACCACATTATAACATATATATGTGACTAGTTGACTTCTGCCACATTATAACATATCTATGTGACTACTTGACTTCCACCACATTATAACATATCTATGTGACTACTTGACTTCTACCACATTATAACATATATATGTGACTAGTTGACTTCTACCACATTATAACATATCTATGTGACTACATGACTTCCACCACATTATAACATATCTATGTGTCTCTCCCTTACATTCTGCAGTTTAGGACAATAACATGAGTGTACAGGCACGTACCAGAGTTACAATGAGCACTGTACGTGGTCAGGAGTTGCAGAGCACTGGACAGGAGATCAGGCTCATGTAGACACCAAGCCCAGAGTCTGTGTAAAGCTAAGGTCAGTTCACTGTGATGACAGGCAACCTGTGAACAAAGCCAGAGCTTTATCAACCCTAGATTACCACCATCAGAGCTTTATTAATCCTAGATTATGACCATCAGAGCTTTATTAATCCTAGATTATGACCATCAGAGCATTATCAACCTTAGATTATGACCATCAGAGCTTTATTAATCCTAGATTATGACCATCAGAGCTTTATTAATCCTAGATTATGACCATCAGAGCTTTATTAATCCTAATTATGACCATCAGAGCTTTATTAATCCTAGATTATGACCATCAGAGTTTTATTAATCCTAGATTACTACCATAAGAGCATTATCAACCTTAGATTATGACCATCAGAGCTTTATTAATCCTAGATTATGACCATCAGAACTTTATTAATCCTAGATTATGGCCATCAGAGCTTTATTAATCGTAAATTATGCCCATCAGAGCTTTATTAATCGTAAATTATGCCCATCAGAGCTTTATTAATCCTAGATTATGACCATCAGAGCTTTATTAATCCTAGATTATGACCATCGATTTAGAAATCACAATATTACTACTACTTCGCCTAAATAAACGTGCAACTTTATGGCTAAAAAAAAAAAAAGAGCAAACCCTTTAATCCTAGATTACGTTACCTATCTGCCAGTCACGTTTTTATATGTGCCTCAAAATGTCAACAGGCTTTGTAGTTTTGAGAAACAATATTTTCTGTGAACTTTTGTTACAAAGCTTTGCTTTTACCTGAGAAGTGGAACGTGAATCTAATGCAGTAATCATTGCTAGCTTAGGTCTGATTTGTGGCCCGGAATTTAAATGCATAATGCTGTTAGACAGTGCTTTGTTGACACATCAGTCAGTCAAACTTTTACCATAGTGTCATTTGTTGCCTATCCTGTGTTCACAAAGGTTTGCTTGTTGCCTATTCCATATTCACAAAAGTTTGTTCGCTGTATGTGGTGTTTTACAAAGGTTTGCTTGCTGCCTATCCTGAGTTCACAAAGGTTTATTCACTGCCTATCCTGAGTTCACAAAGGTTTATTCACTGCCTATCCAGTGTTCACAATGGTTTGTTTACTGTCTATCCTGTGTTCACAAAGGTTTGTTTACTGTCTATCCAGTGTTCACAAAGGTTTGTTTACTGTCTATCCAGTGTTCACAAAGGTTTGTTTACTGTCTATCCAGTGTTCACAAAGGTTTGTTTACTGTCTATCCAGTGTTCACAAAGGTTTGTTTACTGTCTATCCAGTGTTCACAAAGGTTTGTTTACTGTCTATCCAGTGTTCACAAAGGTTTGTTTACTGTCTATCCCATGGTCACAAAGGTTTGTTTACTGTCTATCCAGTGTTCACAAAGGTTTGTTTACTGTCTATCCAGTGTTCACAATGGTTTGTTTACTGTCTATCCAGTGTTCACAAAGGTTTGTTTACTGTCTATCCAGTGTTCACAATGGTTTGTTTACTGTCTATCCAGTGTTCACAAAGGTTTTTTTACTGTCTATCCAGTGTTCACAATGGTTTGTTTACTGTCTATCCAGTGTTCACAAAGGTTTGTTTACTGTCTATCCAGTGTTCACAAAGGTTTACTTGCTGCCTATCCCATGGTCACAAAGGTTTGCTTGTTGCCTATCACATGGCCAAAAAGGTTTGCTTGTTGCCTATCTCATGGCCACAAAGGTTTGTTTGTTGCCTATCTCATGGCCACAAAGGTTTGTTTGTTGCCTATCTCATGGCCACAAAGGTTTGTTTGTTGCCTATCTCATGGCCACAAAGGTTTGTTTACTACCTATCTCATTGCCACAAAGGTTTGTTTGTTGCCTATCTCATTGCCACAAAGGTTTGTTTGTTGCCTATCTCATGGCCACAAAGGTTTGCTTGTTGCCAATCTCATGGTCACAAAGGTTTGCTTGTTGCCTATCTTGTGGCAACAAAGGTTTGTTTGTTGCCTATCTCATTGCCACAAAGGTTTGTTTGTTGCCTATCTCGTGGCCACAAAGGTTTGCTTGTTGCCAATCTCATGGTCACAAAGGTTTGCTTGTTGCCTATCTCATTGCCACAAAGGTTTGTTTACTACCTATCTCATGGCCACAAAGGTTTGCTTGTTGCCAATCTCATGGTCACAAAGGTTTGCTTGTTGCCTATCTCATGGCCACAAAGGTTTGTTTGTTGCCTATCTCATGGCCACAAAGGTTTGCTTGTTGCCTATCTCATGGCCACAAAGGTTTGTTTACTGCCTATCTTGTGGCAACAAAGGTTTGTTTGTTGCCTATCTCATGGCCACAAAGGTTTGTTTGTTGCCTATCTCATGGCCACAAAGGTTTGTTTGTTGCCTATCTCATGGCCACAAAGGTTTGTTTACTGCCTATCTTGTGGCAACAAAGGTTTGCTTGTTGCCTATCTCATGGCCACAAAGGTTTGTTTGTTGCCTATCTCATGGCCACAAAGGTTTGTTTGTTGCCTATCTCATGGCCACAAAGGTTTGTTTGTTGCCTATCTCATGGCCACAAAGGTTTGTTTACTGCCTATCTTGTGGCAACAAAGGTTTGTTTGTTGCCTATCTCATGGCCACAAAGGTTTGCTTGTTGCCTATCTCATGGCCACAAAGGTTTGTTTGTTGCCTATCTCATGGCCACAAAGGTTTGTTTGTTGCCTATCTCATGGCCACAAAGGTTTGTTTGTTGCCTATCTCATGGCCACAAAGGTTTGCTTGTTGCCTATCTCATGGCCACAAAGGTTTGCTTGTTGCCTATCTCATGGCCACAAAGGTTTGTTTGTTGCCTATCTCATGGCCACAAAGGTTTGTTTGTTGCCTATCTCATGGCCACAAAGGTTTGTTTACTGCCTATCTTGTGGCAACAAAGGTTTGTTTGTTGCCTATCTCATGGCCACAAAGGTTTGTTTACTGCCTATCTTGTGGCAACAAAGGTTTGTTTGTTTCCTATCTCATTGCCACAAAGGTTTGTTTGTTGCCTATCTCATGGCCACAAAGGTTTGCTTGTTGCCAATCTCATGGTCACAAAGGTTTGCTTGTTGCCTATCTCATGGCCACAAAGGTTTGTTTGTTGCCTATCTCATTGCCACAAAGGTTTGTTTGTTGCCTATCTCATTGCCACAAAGGTTTGTTTGTTGCCTATCTCATGGCCACAAAGATTTGCTTGTCGCCAATCTCGTGGTCACAAAGGTTTGTTTACTGCTTATCCCATGATCACAAAGGTTTGTTTACTGCTTATCCCATGATCACAAAGGTTTGCTTACTGCCTATCCAGTGTTTACAAATGATTGTTTGATGCCTTGCTGACAACTGAAGAGATTTTCAGTCGGAAGTGGAACAAAAATGATTGCACTTTTTGCCAAATTTATTTTTTTTAAAAGCTGCACTTTAAAATGACATTACTAGTGTGCCACATTAATTGAGCACTCTATGAAAGGGCACCACTATTTCTGACTACTTTAAAATGACATTACAAGTGTGCCACACTAATTCAGCACTCTATGAAAGGGCACCACTATTTCTGACTACTTTAAAATGACATTACTAGTGTGCCACATTAATTGAGCACTCTATGAAAGGGCACCACTATTTCTGACTACTTTAAAATGACATTACTAGTGTGCCACATTAATTGAGCACTCTATGAAAGGGCACCACTGTTTCTGACTACTTTAAAATGACATTACTAGTGTGCCACATTAATTGAGCACTCTATAAAAGGGCACCACTATTTCTGACTACTTTAAAATGACATTACTAGTGTGCCACATTAATTCAGCACTCTATAAAAGGGCACCACTATTTCTGACTACTTTAAAATGACATTACTAGTGTGCCACATTAATTGAGCACTCTATGAAAGGGCACCACTGTTTCTGACTACTTTAAAATGACATTACTAGTGTGCCACATTAATTGAGCACTCTATAAAAGGGCACCACTATTTCTGACTACTTTAAAATGACATTACTAGTGTGCCACATTAATTGAGCACTCTATAAAAGGGCACCACTATTTCTGACTACTTTAAAATGACATTACTAGTGTGCCACATTAATTGAGCACTCTATGAAAGGGCACCACTATTTCTGACTACTTTAAAATGACATTACTAGTGTGCCACATTAATTGAGCACTCTATGAAAGGGCACCATGCCACTATTTCTGACTACTTTAAAATGGCATTACTAGCGTGCCACATTAATTGAGCACTCTATAAAAGGGCACCACTATTTCTGACTACTTTAAAATGACATTACTAGCGTGCCACATTAATTGAGCACTCTATAAAAGGGCACCACTATTTCTGACTACTTTAAAATGACATTACTAGCGTGCCACATTAATTGAGCACTCTATGAAAGAGCACCACTATTTCTGACTACTTTAAAATGACATTACTAGCGTGCCACATTAATTGAGCACTCTATGAAAGAGCACCACTATTTCTGACTACTTTAAATTGATAAACTATTTATGTATCCCAATTTAACAATGCCCCATTAAATCGTGTCTTTGAATTTGCATGAAAACTGCAATAACCACACTCTTAAATCACACACTAACCACTCTTGCAATCAAAGACAATCATCTTATAACTAATATACCTTAACAGAAGCATTTCCATACATGAAGTTTCTCAGGAAATCAAAAATAATCAACAGTTCTTGCAGAAGTGGCTCCTCCTAAAGAAATTAAAAAGGCAAACATTTGCTCCGTTTAATTGTTGACAATTATTTCTGGATTATCAACCACTAATATCATCAATCGATCACTTTATCTATCTTGGAAGTCACATTGATCGAGAAGGGGATACAAGTAAAGAAATTAGAATCAGAATAGCTAAAGCAGCAAAGTCTTTCAGAAGCCTTAAAAAGTTGTGGAAATCAAAACTCATCAGCACAAACACAAAACTTAGCCTTACCATTCCATGTGAGAGCTGGAAAACAACAAGAGATATAGAAACAAAGCTGAACGCATTCAAAAATAAATGTCTAAGGAAAATCCTAGGTATAGTGTGGAACAAATTCAAAACAAACGAAGAAATTAGAGAAATTGCCAATCAACCACTAATATCTTCAGTAATCAAGAAAAGACAATGGTCATATGTTGGACATGTGATGAGAAGAGATAATAACTGAAAAGCAAAGCAAGCCCTAAAGTGGGAAACAACAGGTAGGCAGAAAAGAGGCGACCCAGAGAAACGCTAAGAACATTGATCAGAGAGGCAAAGGCAACAGAAATCAGCTCCCTCAATGAGATCGAGCTGCTTGCACAGAACAGAGACAAATGGTGAGATATAATAAAAGATCTTTGCAAGGATTGAGACTGCTAGAAAGAAAATTTAGAAACAGGGAAAGAGTAACTGAGTCTATGCCCTATGGGCCGGCTACAGTTCATAAGGTCGATAGTTCCCAGATAGTTTGAATGTATCGACAAGATGTGTGTGGGTGACAATGTTAATCTTCCCTTCTTAGAGTTCACCCATCAAGTGGCCATGGATGCATTGTAGCCCTAGTTTGCTGCCAAGCTGTGGTATCTATGCCTTTCAGCCCTGGCATCTGTGCCTTTCAGCCCTGGCATCTATGCCTTTCAGCCCTGGCATCTGTGCCTATTAACCCTGGCATCTGTGCCTATTAACCCTGGCATCTGTGCCTTTCAGTCCTGGCATCTGTGCCTTTCAGCCATGGCATCTATGCCTTTCAGCTCTGGCATCTGTGCCTATTAACCCTGGTATCTGTGCCTTTCAGTCCTGGCATCTGTGCCTATTAACCCTGGCATCTGTGCCTATTAACCCTGGCATCTATGCCTTTCAGCCCTGGTATCTGTGCCTTTCAGTCCTGGCATTTGTGCCTATTAACCCTGGTATCTGTGCCTTTCAGTCCTGGCATCTGTGCCTATTAACCCTGGCATCTGTGCCTTTCAGTCCTGGTATCTGTGCCTATTAACCCTGGCATCTGTGCCTATTAACCCTGGCATCTGTGCCTTTCAGCCCTGGCTTCTGTGCCTTTCAGCCCTGGCATCTGTGTCTTTCAGCCCTGGTATCTATGCCTATCAGTCCTGGTATCTGTGCCTATCAGTCCTGGTATCTGTCCCTATTAACCCTGGCATCTGTGCCTGTCAGACCTGGCTTCTGTGCCTTTCAGCCCTGGCATCTGTGCCTTTCTGCCCTGGTATCTGCACCTTTCGACCCTGGTATCTGTGCCTATTAACCCTGGTATCTGTGCCTATTAACCCTGGTGTCTGTGCTTTTCAGTCCTGGCATCTATGCCTTTCAGCCAGAGGCATCTGTGCCTATTAACCCTGGCATCTGTGCCTATTAACCCTGGCATCTGTGCCTTTCAGCCCTGGCCTCTGTGCCTTTCTGCCCTGGTATCTGCACCTTTTGACCCTGGCATCTGTGCCTTTCAGCTCTGGCATCTGCACCTTTTGGCCCAACACATCCCTCTTCAACATGGGTAGATTTGTTGAACAACTTTAGCTCAAACAGTCGCTGTTTGTGGACTACTCTTTTCCACTCTAAACTGCCAAGGGTTCTTTAACCCTAGATTACGATACCTATCTGTGGATCACATTTTCACGATCATCATCATCAAGTGCTGTCTCCGCATCGAAGGTTGGCCACCATGGAACTTCATTCCCCTCTGTCTCGTGCTTTGATGGTGAGGTTGTCATAGGCTGACTTGTTCATCTTTTGATGTTACTCATCCATGTTAATCTTGGTCTGTCTCTGCCTCTTTTACCTTGTATTTCCCCTTCCAAGATTACTTTTAGTAGGCTGTTGTGTCTTTTAACATGGCCCAAAAATCGCATTTGTCTTGTTTGAATTGTGTTTAGTAGTTCTCTTTTCATTTTTAGTTGTTTTAAGACTTCATTGTTTGTTTTCTTTTTTTTCCATCCAATTCTACCTATTCTTCTATATATCCACATTTCAAAGGCTTCAATTTTCTGTTCTGTTTTTTTTGTCTAATGTCCATGTTTCTGCACCATATTGGAATGTCATATCTTCTCAACATTTCTACTTTCATGTTACCTTCGTAAGAATTACTACCCCTTCAATGTTACATTTAAAGTTTGGAAAATATCATTTTCTTCAAACTTTTGCTACATAGCTGTGTGTTTACCCAAGGAGAGACATGGGAATCGGATGCGTTAATCATTTCCTGGCTCATGTTCAATTTATGGTGTGAATTCAGCTGCATGATGCCGTAGATGCCGCAGCTAAAAAGACCAATGAGGAAGTTCTCAAAGAGGCCAACACAAAAAGGGAGCTCTTAAAAAACATCAGAAAGAAACAATCAACATTTTTCTGGCACATCATGAGAAGAGGAAAGTTGGAATACTTGGTTACAACTGGCAAAATAAAAGGAAAGAGAGATCGCGGACGACAAAGAGAGAAAATACTGGATAGCTTGGTGTCATGGCATGGAAAACAGTCAACAACAGAACTGATATGATGCACTGTAGATAGAAGATTGTGGAGGGACATGATCGCCTACGCCAACCGGTTTGGCACATGATGATGATGATGATGATGCCGTAGACACTGGAGGTGCTACATTGTCTATTCACACATCGGCCGGCCATCGGAGCCATATGTTCAGCTTCCTCCCAGTGTGTTTGTTTCATGTCTGCGCTGACAGCTGAGGGGATTTCCCCCATTGGCATAAGAAGAAAAAAGGATTTTAAAAATTTCTTAAATTTAAACAAATTTATTTTTAAAAACAAAACAGCTCCCTTTCTATTATTCTGTTGTACTCTTTACAAAACACTTGAAAAACATAATCAAACATCAAAGGAAACAAATCTAACACTCAGTGGTCACTGGAAGTAGTAAATAGCAAGGTATGAGGAGGGGAGAGGGAATGTTTCCTGCAGCAAAATGTCAAATTTCAAGAAGGAAAAATTCAAAAGGAAGAGACTGAAATTTGTTTCATTCAAAATCTAGCTACAACTAAATATCACAGTACTGAGAGAGACTAACAAATTATTTCCAAAATGCATTACAGTAATTATTGTTTCCATTATTCTTGTGGAGATATTGCAAGAAAATGTGTGGAAAAATAGATGCAAAAACAACAATCACCTTCTTTGCACCAGATTTGACCAAGCCTAAAGCCTCCAGATTTAGTTGGATGTGTGTCTGCTTGATAAATTCAACAATAGATTCTGCCAGCCCCCCTGTGGATCCATAAGACATGAATCTGGTATAATTGTATTAACATTTACTTATCTACAGTCATTCAATAATTGAGATATTCTACTTCTTCTACCTCTCAGCTCCCTGTGGAGCATAGGTCTTCAACAAACACTTTCAGCTCCCTATGGAGCATAGGTCTTCAACAAACACTTTCAGCTCCCTGTGGAGCATAGGTCTTCAACAAACACTTTCAGCTCCCTGTAGAGCATAGGTCTTCAACAAACACTTTCAGTTCCCTATGGAGCATAGGTCTTCAATAAACATTTTCAGCTCCCTGTGGAGCATAGGTCTTCAACAAACACTTTCAGCTCCCTGTGAAGCATAGGTCTTCAACAAACACTTTCAGCTCCCTGTGGATCATAGGTCTTCAACAAACATTTTCAGCTCCCTGTGGAGCATAGGTCTTCAACAAACACTTTCAGCTCCCTGTGGAGCATAGGTCTTCAACAAACACTTTCAGTTCCCTGTTGAGCATAGGTATTCAACAAACACTTTCCAAGCTGTTTTGTTTCCTGCCATTCTTTTAAGATCATCCCATGTCTTCCTGTTATAGTAATTACAGACTTTTTATTGTAATTATATCTTGATGTGATTGTTCACAGAACATCACATTTATTTTTAGTTGATCACAACAGGTAATTCAAGACAAACTCTTTCTCTGGATACAAAATGATAATCAAGTTTATTGATATCTCTAGGCACAATTATCGACTAGTGGTGGATGCGCTTATCTTAAATTAATGCTAATTAATTCGGGACTTCTCTGAGGCTACCGCCGATGACTATGATCTGTCCCAAGTGCATATTTTGCATACAACATTATTCAACTTACGTTCATGAGGAATGTGAAACACAACTAGAAATACTCTTAAAAACACTTCACGACACTAATATTCATATTCTCATTGCTATACTCCTACTCTTTATATCAACTTCTACTAATAACTTCTCAACTGACTTGAACTACAACTTGAAGATTCTAACTTCCTAACTAACTGGCTTCACTTTCTAATCTTAACTTTCTAACTGTCCTGACTATACTAACTGTCTAATCCTCCTTCCTGACTATACTAACTGTCCTGACTATACTAACTGTCTAATCCTCCTTCCTGACTATACTGTCTAATCCTCCTTCCTGACTATACTAACTGTTCTGACTATACTAACTGTCTAATCCTCCTTCCTGACTATACTAACTGTCCTGACTATACTAACTGTCTAATCCTACTTCCTGACTAACTAACGCAAACGCTTGACTTTCTATTCCTGACTAATTCATTTCTGACTGTCTAATCCCTGACTGTCTAGTCCCTGACTGTCTAATCCCTGACTGTCTAATCCCTGACTGTCTAATCCCTGACTGTCTAATCCCTGACTGTCTAATCCCTGACTGTCTCAAACCTATAGTGTTGAAGTTTAAATACTTAACCACAACTCTTCACCTGAAAATCAGTAGCCAATAAAAATTGTCACAATTTTGTCACGAAGTGACAAATTGCAACTTGGTCAACCCTCCTCACTCTGCGTCCGAGACCTGAACTCCAAAATCTGACCTGTGTCTCAACTGTCCCCCTATTTTAAAATAACAGATTATTATCGTGACTTCTATAACCTATTTAAAAACATGTTACCTCATGACAATGACCTTTCCTGGTAGCTGTTTACCAGACAGCAAAGTCATGAGGTCAACGCATGCTATAGTCACTTCCACAACCTGCT
Source organism: Megaustenia siamemsis (assembly GCA_032433765.1). Lineage (NCBI taxonomy): Eukaryota > Metazoa > Mollusca > Gastropoda > Stylommatophora > Ariophantidae > Megaustenia > Megaustenia siamemsis. Next base: position 38,828,357 of record JAVIAB010000025.1, on the reverse strand, counting down.
GTTCTGGAAATCTGCATCTCCTCTCACTCAAAAATCCGGCTGAAGTGGAAATTTCCATGGACCTAAACTATTATGTGTTGTCCAACAATTCTGAACATTATCTCCTTCCCACTTTCTGTGTATCCACTACCCCCCTATGTGAACTTCTATTTCTGACTGGAAATTTTCCATACTTAAATTAATGTCCTAACACTGATGGTCGCTACCCATTTGTTACTGCTATTGTCTATTGAGAAGCAGGTAACAACTAAGTTACCTGTTCCCATGCTTTCACTAGCTTACTGTTACATTCCCCATCATCTGCATCTCTGCCTCTACCTATCTTCTCCAAGAATATTTTTGTCTTCCTCTTCCCCTTTCTCTTTTTCTCCTCCACTGGGGATTCCAAAAAACGGCCTGTTGTGTAATACTCTCAGTTGGCTTCCGCAGAGTGTGTCCTGTCCAGCACCATCTTCTTTGCAGTATCTCTTTATCCACTGGTATTTGACTGGTGCTTTTCCATAATTCTGTGTTAGTGATTTTGTCCTGCCATTTCCATCCTTTTATTCTGCACAATCATCCATTAATGAAGGTCTGTATCTTCATGATTTTTTTTTAAAATACCCCAAAAAAATTATATTTGAATTTATTTAAATTACTTACAACAATCAACATTGGGATATATGAACATCACAGACCTACAACAAGCAGTATTTGTAAACAACATTTGAAACATATTTGTTGTGAATTAGATTTGTCTAAAAAGCCAATTCTGACGTTTGGAAGTGGTATCATGGACAGTAGACAAACAAATGAAAAGAAGATTAGTGGCCATAGAGATGGGATTTCTCAGAAGAACGTTGAGAGTTCCCTGAACAGATAAAAATACCAACAAGGAAATCCTCAAAGAGGTCAGCACTTATAGGGAGCTCCTAAAAAAAAAATCAGAAAGAAACAATTGACAATTTTCAGGCACATGATGAGAAGAGGAAAATTGGAGTACTTGGTTACAACTGGCAAAATACAGGGAAAAAGAGATTGTGGACGACAAGGAGAGAAGATACTAGATAGCTTGTTGTCATAGCATGGAAAATAGTCTGCAACAGAATTGATATGATGTACTGTGGATAGAAAAGCATGGAGGACATGATTGCTTATGACAACTAGCATGCCACATGATGATGGTGAGATCTTGTGATTTTATTAAAAAGTAAGAGAAAACAAAAACAACAATATGGACTTTGGCGCTGGTAGCAAGCAATCATGATAAGTCAGTGGTTTAGTAAAACATTAGTGTCTTAAGCTGTATGCTGTTTTACTGAACAGCTTCTCTCGTGGCTGATCTGTCAATATTGGATAGACAGTTCTGCCTGCAGAATGAACAAGATGTATTTGTGGTACCTGGCCTCTTCTACTTTCTCCTGTGCCTTCTATCTTCTTATTTTAACATCATCTTTTCTTTGTATGTTGCTATATCGTTTTTTATTTCTGTTCTCCACGTGCTACGAACTGAGGCCAGATTTTCCGATTCTTTCACTGATAGAAAATTCCCCCAAGGAAGCCCTGCAAACATCTTTATATCTCACCACTATTCTGCTTTTTCACACTACGGAAGCCAACTGAGAGTATTACACAACAGGCCCTTTTTTGGAATCCCCAGGGGAAAAGACAAAGAGGAAGACCAAGGAATTCTTGGAGAAGACAGATAGAAGCAGAGATGAAGATGATGGGGAAGACATGGAATGATCTTAAAAGAATGGCAAAAAACAGAACGACTTGGAAAGTGTTTGTTGAAGACCTATGCTCCACCAGGAGCTAAAAGGTAAAAGAGAGATTCTGCTTTTTGGACTCCTTCCATCCTTAAGTTCTCCATACAATATATGTTTGAGAGTACACAACCCAACCATCTTAGTCACTGACTCCTAACTTTAGCTATAAAAGATGAAAGTCTAGCGCATAGCAAGATAAATGTGTCAGTTGATTTGAAACTGAAAGAGATATACTATTAGGGAAAAACACTTTAAGCAGAAATGATAAAAAGATATACCACTAGGGGAAAAACACTTTATGCTGATCTGATATAAAAAAGATTTACCGCTAGGGGAAAAAACACTTTATGCTGATCTGATATAAAAAAGATTTACCGCTAGGGGAAAAAACACTATATGCTGAACTGAAAAAGATACACCATAGAAAAACAACTTTATGCTGAGCTAAAAAGATATACCATAGAAAAAACACTTTATGCTGAGCTGAAAAGATGTACCATAGAAAAAGCACTTTATGCTGAGCTGAAAAGATATACCATAGAAAAAACACTTTATGCTGAGCTGAAAAGATATACCATAGAAAAACAACTTTATGCTGAGCTGAAAAGATGTACCATAGAAAAAGCACTTTATGCTGAGCTGAAAAGATATACCATAGAAAAAGCACTTTATGCTGAGCTGAAAAGATATACCATAGAAAAAACACTTTATGCTGAGCTGATAAGATATACCATAGAAAAAACACTTTATGCTGAGCTGAAAAGATATACCATAGAAAAAACACTTTATGTTGAGCTGAAAAGATATACCATAAAAAAACACTTTATGCAGAGCTGAAAAGATATACCATAGAAAAAACACTTAATGCTGAGCTAAAAAGATATACCATAGAAAAAACACTTAACGCTGAGCTAAAAAGATATACCATAGAAAAAAACACTTAACGCTGAGCTAAAAAGATATACCATAGAAAAAACACTTTACGCTGAACTGAAAATATATACCTTAGAAAAAACACTTTATGTTGAAAAGATCTACCTATTAAAACACCTTACACTGTTGTTAAAAATGATCTACCGCTAGAAAAATAAACCACTTTAATCTGAAAACAAATAAAACACTCACAAATATATCATTGAGACTATGGCATGAAGTTAGCCTAGAACATACAGTCAGAACTAACCTTCAAGTGCACATTGTTTAGCGGACTGAGACACCGCTAGAAGTGACTTGAGTGCACTGATGACCTTTAACCTTCCACCAGCAGCTCGGGGTGTCTTCTCAACTTTGATTGGAGAGATGATAGAATCGAACACACCCACCAAAACTTTACACAGTGCCTTGCCAGTTGTCTGCCCTTCCTTAGCAAGCTCTTTTGTGTCTGAAACAGAAAAATGTGCATGTTTTAAACATCAGATGGTAGAAATAAACCTTGACTCCCATCAATGAGGGGGCTGGGTGGTATAGAGGTGCATCCGTGTCTGGACAGGAAGCCCAGACTCAAAGCCCAACACAAGTGGTTGTAATTTTTCGAAAATAGAGAAAATCAATCCGTGGTTCCTTTATGACATTACCCTTCCTCTAGTATCTTGATAGAGAGATCCAATGTCGAACCCTCTTGAACAAAGTCAGTAACAGAAGGTATTGTGTGTACTCATGTACATTAAAGAACACTTGGCAATTAAAACCAAAAAGAGTGGGTGTACATTTGGCAGCCACTCTGGCAAAATTGTCAGGGAAAATTCATCCACCCTGTAGATCATAAGCTGTGCTACAGAATTTGTGGGTCTGGATCCTTCTCGCATTTTTCTTGAGAGAGGAGATTGAAGCACCTATGGGTTCATCCAGTGTGTAGTGATGATGATGATCCTAATACAAACAAGGTACAATGATGATCCTAATACAAACAAGGTACAATGATGATCCTAATACAAACAAGGTACAATGATGATCCTAATACAGAGGCAAACAATGTACAATGATGATCCTAATACAGAGGCAAACAAGGTACAATGATGATCCTAATACAAACAAGGTACAATGATGATCCTAATACAAACAAGGTACAATGATGATCCTAATACAGACAAGGTACAATGATGATCCTAATACAGAGGAAAACAAGGTACAATGATGATCCAAATACAAACAAGGTACAATGATGACCCTAATACAGAGGAAAACAAGGTACAATGATGATCCTAATACAGAGGAAAACAAGGTACAATGATGATCCTAATACAGAGGAAAACAAGGTACAATGATGATCCTAATACAGAGGAAAACAAGGTACAATGATGATCCTAATACAAACAAGGTACAATGATGACCCTAATACAGAGGAAAACAAGGTACAATGATGATCCTAATACAGAGGAAAACAAGGTACAATGATGATCCTAATACAGAGGAATACAAGGTACAATGATGATCCTAATACAAACAAGGTACAATGATGATCCTAATACAGACAAGGTACAATGATGATCCTAATACAGAGGAAAACAAGGTACAATGATGATCCAAATACAAACAAGGTACAATGATGACCCTAATACAGAGGAAAACAAGGTACAATGATGATCCTAATACAGAGGAAAACAAGGTACAATGATGATCCTAATACAGAGGAAAACAAGGTACAATGATGATCCTAATACAGAGGAAAACAAGGTACAATGATGATCCTAATACAAACAAGGTACAATGATGACCCTAATACAGAGGAAAACAAGGTACAATGATGATCCTAATACAGAGGAAAACAAGGTACAATGATGATCCTAATACAGAGGAAAACAAGGTACAATGATGATCCAAATACAAACAAGGTACAATGATGACCCTAATACAGAGGAAAACAAGGTACAATGATGATCCTAATACAGAGGAAAACAAGGTACAATGATGATCCTAATACAAACAAGGTACAATGATGACCCTAATACAGAGGAAAACAAGGTACAATGATGATCCTAATACAGAGGAAAACAAGGTACAATGATGATCCTAATACAGAGGAAAACAAGGTACAATGATGATCCTAATACAAACAAGGTACAATGATGATCCTAATACAAACAAGGTACAATGATGATCCTAATACAGAGGAAAACAAGGTACAATGATGATCCTAATACAAACAAGGTACAATGATGATCCTAATACAAACAAGGTACAATGATGATCCTAATACAAACAAGGTACAATGATGATCCTAATACAGAGGAAAACAAGGTACAATGATGATCTTAATACAAACAAGGTACAATGATGATCCTAATACAGAGGAAAACAAGGTACAATGATGATCCTAATACAGAGGAAAACAAGGTACAATGATGATCCTAATACAAACAAGGTACAATGATGATCCTAATACAAACAAGGTACAATGATGATCCTAATACAGAGGCAAACAAGGTACAATGATGACCCTAATACAGAGGCAAACAAGGTACAATGATGATCCTAATACAAACATGGTACAATGATGACCATAATACAGAGGCAAACAAGGTACAATGATGACCATAATACAGAGGCAAACAAGGTACAATGATGACCATAATGCAGAGGCAAACAAGGTACAATGATGACCCTAATACAGAGGCAAACAAGGTACAATGATGATCCTAATACAAACATGGTACAATGATGACCCTAATACAGAGGCAAACAAGGTACAATGATGATCCTAATACAAACAAGGTACAATGATGACCCTAATATAGAGGCAAACAAGGTACAATGATGATCCTAATACAAACATGGTACAATGATGATCCTAATATAGAGGCAAACAAGGTACAATGATGATCCTAATACAAACATGGTACAATGATGACCCTAATATAGAGGCAAACAAGGTACAATGATGATCCTAATACAAACATGGTACAATGATGACCATAATACCAACAAGGTACAATGATGACCCAAATACAGAGGCAAACAAGGTACAATGATGATCCTAATACAAACATGGTACAATGATGACCATAATACAAACAAGGTACAATGATGACCATAATACAAACAAGGTACAATGATGACCATAATACCAACAAGGTACAATGATGACCCTAATACAGAGGCAAACAAGGTACAATGATGATCCTAATACAAACAAGGTACAATGATGACCATAATACCAACAAGGTACAATGATGACCCTAATACAGAGGCAAACAAGGTACAATGATGATCCTAATACAAACATGGTACTATGATGATCCTAATACAGAGGCAAACAAGGTACAATGATGATCCTAATACAGAGGCAAACAAGGTACAATGATGATCCTAATACAGAGGCAAACAAGGTACAATGATGATCCTAATACAGAGGCAAACAAGGTACAATGATGATCCTAATACAGAGGCAAACAAGGTACAATGATGATCCTAATACAGAGGCAAACAAGGTACAATGATGATCCTAATACAGAGGCAAACAAGGTACAATGATGATCCTAATACAGAGGCAAACAAGGTACAATGATGATCCTAATACAAACAGTGTACAATGATGATCCTAATACAGAGGCAAACAAGGTACAATGATGATCCTAATACAGAGGCAAACAAGGTACAATGATGATCCTAATACAGAGGCAAACAAGGTACAATGATGATCCTAATACAGAGGCAAACAAGGTACAATGATGACCCTAATACAGAGGCAAACAAGGTACAATGATGATCCTAATACAAACATGGTACAATGATGACCCTAATACAGAGGCAAACAAGGTACAATGATGATCCTAATACAAACATGGTACAATGATGATCCTAATACAGAGGCAAACCAGGTACAATGATGATCCTAATACAAACAAGGTACAATGATGATCCTAATACAAACATGGTACAATGATGATCCTAATACAAACATGGTACAATGATGATCCTAATACAAACAGGGTACAATGATGATCTTAATACAAACATGGTACAATGATGATCCTAATACAGAGGCAAACAAGGTACAATGATGATCCTAATACAAACATGGTACAATGATGACCCTAATACAGAGGCAAACAAGGTACAATGATGATCCTAATACAAACAGGGTACAATGATGATCTTAATACAAAAAAGGTACAATGATGACCCTAATACAGAGGCAAACAAGGTACAATGATGATCCTAATACAAACATGGTACAATGATGACCCTAATACAGAGGCAAACAAGGTACAATGATGATCCTAATACAAACATGGTACAATGATGATCCTAATACAGAGGCAAACAAGGTACAATGATGATCCTAATACAAACATGGTACAATGATGATCCTAATACAAACAAGGTACAATGATGATCCTAATACAAACATGGTACAATGATGATCCTAATACAAACATGGTACAGTGATGATCCTAATACAAACAGGGTACAATGATGATCTTAATACAAACATGGTACAATGATGATCCTAATACAAACAGGGTACAATGATGATCCTAATACAAACATGGTACAATGATGATCCTAATACAAACATGGTACAATGATGATCCTAATACAAACAGGATACAATGATGATCCTAATACAAACATGGTACAATGATTATCCTAATACAAACAGGGTACAATGATGATCCTAATACAAACATGGTACAATGATGATCCTAATACAAACATGGTACAATGATGATCCTAATATAAACAGGGTACAATGATGATCCTAATACAAACAGGGTACAATGATGATCATATTACAAACAAACAGGGTACAATGATGATATTAATACAAACAGACAAACAAGGTACAATGATGATATTAATACAAACAGACAAACAAGGTACAATGATGATATTAATACAAACAGACAAACAAGGTACAATGGTGATATTAATACAAACAGACAAACAAGGTACAATGATGACCATAATACAGAGGCAAACAAGGTACAATGATGATCCTAATACAGAGGCAAACAAGGTACAATGATGAACCTAATACAAACAAGGTACAATGATGACCCTAATACAGAGGAAAACAAGGTACAATGATGATCCTAATACAGAGGAAAACAAGGTACAATGATGATCCTAATACAAACAAGGTACAATGATGACCCTAATACAGAGGAAAACAAGGTACAATGATGATCCTAATACAGAGGAAAACAAGGTACAATGATGATCCTAATACAAACAAGGTACAATGATGATCCTAATACAAACAAGGTACAATGATGATCCTAATACAGAGGAAAACAAGGTACAATGATGATCCTAATACAAACAAGGTACAATGATGATCCTAATACAAACAAGGTACAATGATGACCCTAATACAGAGGCAAATAAGGTACAATGATGATCCTAATACAGAGGCAAACAAGGTACAATGATGACCCTAATACAGAGGCAAACAAGGTACAATGATGATCCTAATACAGAGGCAAACAAGGTACAATGATGATCCTAATACAGAGGCAAACAAGGTACAATGATGATCCTAATACAGAGGCAAACAAGGTACAATGATGACCATAATACAGAGGCAAACAAGGTACAATGATGATCCAAATAAAGAGGCAAACATGGTACAATGATGATCCTAATACAGAGGCAAACAAGGTACAATGATGATCCTAATACAGAGGCAAACATGGTACAATGATGACCATAATACAGAGGCAAACAAGGTACAATGATGATCCTAATACAGAGGAAAACAAGGTACAATGATGACCATAATACAGAGGCAAACAAGGTACAATGATGACCCTAATACAGAGGCAAACAAGGTACAATGATGATCCTAATACAAACATGGTACAATGATGACCCTAATACAGAGGCAAACAAGGTACAATGATGATCTTAATACAAACATGGTACAATGATGACCCTAATACAAACATGGTACAATGATGACCCTAATACAGAGGCAAACAAGGTACAATGATGATCCTAATACAAACATGGTACAATGATGACCATAATACAAACAAGGTACAATGATGACCATAATACCAACAAGGTACAATGATGACCATAATACCAACAAGGTACAATGATGACCCAAATACAGAGGCAAACAAGGTACAATGATGATCCTAATACAAACATGGTACAATGATGACCATAATACAAACCAGGTACAATGATGACCATAATACAAACAAGGTACAATGATGACCATAATACCAACAAGGTACAATGATGACCCTAATACAGAGGCAAACAAGGTACAATGATGATCCTAATACAAACATGGTACAATGATGACCCTAATATAGAGGCAAACAAGGTACAATGATGATCCTAATACAAACATGGTACAATGATGACCCTAATACAGAGGCAAACAAGGTACAATGATGATCCTAATACAAACATGGTACAATGATGATCCTAATATAAACAGTGTACAATGATGATCCTAATACAGAGGCAAACAAGGTACAATGATGATCCTAATACAGAGGCAAACAAGGTACAATGATGATCCTAATACAGAGGCAAACAAGGTACAATGATGATCCTAATACAGAGGCAAACAAGGTACAATGATGATCCTAATACAGAGGCAAACAAGGTACAATGATGATCCTAATACAGAGGCAAACAAGGTACAATGATGACCCTAATACAGAGGCAAACAAGGTACAATGATGATCCTAATACAAACATGGTACAATGATGACCCTAATACAGAGGCAAACAAGGTACAATGATGATCCTAATACAAACATGGTACAATGATGATCCTAATACAGAGGCAAACAAGGTACAATGATGATCCTAATACAAACAGGGTACAATGATGATCCTAATACAAACATGGTACAATGATTATCCTAATACAAACAGGGTACAATGATGATCCTAATACAAACATGGTACAATGATGATCCTAATACAAACATGGTACAATGATGATCCTAATATAAACAGGGTACAATGATGATCCTAATACAAACATGGTACAATGATTATCCTAATACAAACAGGGTACAATGATGATCCTAATACAAACATGGTACAATGATGATCCTAATACAAACATGGTACAATGATGATCATATTACAAACAAACAGGGTACAATGATGATATTAATACAAACAAGGTACAATGATGATATTAATACAAACATGGTACAATGATGATATTAATACAAACAGACAAACAAGGTACAATGATGATATTAATACAAACAGACAAACAAGGTACAATGATGACCATAATACAGAGGCAAACAAGGTACAATGATGATCCTAATACAGAGGCAAACAAGGTACAATGATGATCCTAATACAAACAAGGTACAATGATGACCCTAATACAGAGGAAAACAAGGTACAATGATGATCCTAATACAGAGGCAAACAAGGTACAATGATGATCCTAATACAAACAAGGTACAATGATGACCCTAATACAGAGGAAAACAAGGTACAATGATGATCCTAATACAGAGGAAAACAAGGTACAATGATGATCCTAATACAAACAAGGTACAATGATGACCCTAATACAGAGGAAAACAAGGTACAATGATGATCCTAATACAAACAGGGTACAATGATGATCCTAATACAAACATGGTACAATGATGATCCTAATACAAACATGCTACAATGATGATCCTAATACAAACAGGGTACAATGATGAGCCTAATACAAACATGGTACAATGATTATCCTAATACAGACAGGGTACAATGATGATCCTAATACAAACATGGTACAATGATGATCCTAATACAAACATGGTACAATGATGATCCTAATATAAACAGGGTACAATGATGATCCTAATACAAACAAGGTACAATGATGATCCTAATACAAACATGGTACAATGATGATCCTAATATAAACAGGGTACAATGATGATCCTAATAAAGAGGCAAACAAGGTACAATGATGACCCTAATACAGAGGCAAACAAGGTACAATGATGATCCTAATACAGAGGCAAACAAGGTACAATGAAGATCCTAATACAGAGGCAAACAAGGTACAATGATGATCCTAATACAGAGGCAAACAAGGTACAATGATGACCATAATACAGAGGCAAACAAGGTACAATGATGATCCTAATACAGAGGCAAACAAGGTACAATGATGATCCTAATACAGAGGCAAACAAGGTACAATGATGATCCTAATACAGAGGCAAACATGGTACAATGATGACCATAATACAGAGGCAAACAAGGTACAATGATGATCCTAATACAGCGGCAAACAAGGTACAATGATGACCATAATACAGAGGCAAACAAGGTACAATGATGACCCTAATACAGAGGCAAACAAGGTACAATGATGATCCTAATACAAACATGGTACAATGATGACACTAATACAGAGGCAAACAAGGTACAATGATGATCTTAATACAAACATGGTACAATGATGACCCTAATACAAACATGGTACAATGATGACCCTAATACAGAGGCAAACAAGGTACAATGATGATCCTAATACAAACATGGTACAATGATGACCATAATACAAACAAGGTATAATGATGACCATAATACCAACAAGGTACAATGATGACCATAATACCAACAAGGTACAATGATGACCCAAATACAGAGGCAAACAAGGTACAATGATGATCCTAATACAAACATGGTACAATGATGACCATAATACAAACAAGGTACAATGATGACCATAATACAAACAAGGTACAATGATGACCATAATACCAACAAGGTACAATGATGACCCTAATACAGAGGCAAACAAGGTACAATGATGATCCTAATACAAACATGGTACAATGATGACCCTAATATTGAGGCAAACAAGGTACAATGATGATCCTAATACAAACATGGTACAATGATGATCCTAATACAAACATGGTACAATGATGACCCTAATACAGAGGCAAACAAGGTACAATGATGATCCTAATACAAACATGGTACAATGATGATCCTAATATAAACAGTGTACAATGATGATCCTAATACAGAGGCAAACAAGGTACAATGATGATCCTAATACAGAGGCAAACAAGGTACAATGATGATCCTAATACAGAGGCAAACAAGGTACAATGATGATCCTAATACAGAGGCAAACAAGGTACAATGATGATCCTAATACAGAGGCAAACAAGGTACAATGATGATCCTAATACAGAGGCAAACAAGGTACAATGATGACCCTAATACAGAGGCAAACAAGGTACAATGATGATCCTAATACAAACATGGTACAATGATGACCCTAATACAGAGGCAAACAAGGTACAATGATGATCCTAATACAAACAAGGTACAATGATGATCTTAATACAAACATGGTACAATGATGATCCTAATACAAACAGGGTACAATGATGATCCTAATACAAACATGGTACAATGATGATCCTAATACAAACATGGTACAATGATGATCCTAATACAAACAGGGTACAATGATGATCCTAATACAAACATGGTACAATGATTATCCTAATACAAACAGGGTACAATGATGATCCTAATAAAAACATGGTACAATGATGATCCTAATACAAACATGGTACAATGATGATCCTAATATAAACAGGGTACAATGATGATCCTAATACAAACAAGGTACAATGATGATCCTAATACAAACATGGTACAATGATGATCCTAATATAAACAGGGTACAATGATGATCCTAATACAAACAGGGTACAATGATGATCATATTACAAACAAACAGGGTACAATGATGATATTAATACAAACAGACAAACAAGGTACAATGATGATATTAATACAAACAGACAAACAAGGTACAATGATGATATTAATACAAACAGACAAACAAGGTACAATGATGATATTAATACAAACAGACAAACAAGGTACAATGATGACCATAATACAGAGGCAAACAAGGTACAATGATGATCCTAATACAGAGGCAAACAAGGTACAATGATGATCCTAATACAAACAAGGTACAATGATGACCCTAATACAGAGGAAAACAAGGTACAATGATGATCCTAATACAGAGGAAAACAAGGTACAATGATGATCCTAATACAAACAAGGTACAATGATGACCCTAATACAGAGGAAAACAAGGTACAATGATGATCCTAATACAGAGGAAAACAAGGTACAATGATGATCCTAATACAAACAAGGTACAATGATGACCCTAATACAGAGGAAAACAAGGTACAATGATGATCCTAATACAGAGGAAAACAAGGTACAATGATGATCCTAATACAGAGGAAAACAAGGTACAATGATGATCCTAATACAAACAAGGTACAATGATGATCCTAATACAAACAAGGTACAATGATGATCCTAATACAGAGGAAAACAAGGTACAATGATGATCCTAATACAAACAAGGTACAATGATGATCCTAATACAAACAAGGTACAATGATGACCCTAATACAGAGGCAAACAAGGTACAATGATGATCCTAATACAGAGGCAAACAAGGTACAATGATGACCCTAATACAGAGGCAAACAAGGTACAATGATGATCCTAATACAAACATGGTACAATGATGACCATAATACAGAGGCAAACAAGGTACAATGATGATCCTAATACAGAGGCAAACAAGGTACAATGATGACCATAATACAGAGGCAAACAAGGTACAATTATGACCCTAAAACAGAGGCAAACAAGGTACAATGATGATCCTAATACAAACATGGTACAATGATGACCCTAATACAGAGGCAAACAAGGTACAATGATGATCTTAATACAAACATGGTACAATGATGATCCTAATACAAACATGGTACAATGATGACCCTAATACAGAGGCAAACAAGGTACAATGATGATCCTAATACAAACATGGTACAATGATGATCCTAATACAGAGGCAAACAAGGTACAATGATGATCCTAATACAAACAAGGTACAATGATGATCCTAATACAAACATGGTACAATGATGATCCTAATACAAACATGGTACAATGATGATCCTAATACAGAGGCAAACAAGGTACAATGATGATCCTAATACAGAGGCAAACAAGGTACAATGATGACCCTAATACAGAGGCAAACAAGGTACAATGATGATCCTAATACAAACATGGTACAATGATGACCCTAATACAGAGGCAAACAAGGTACAATGATGATCCTAATACAAACATGGTACAATGATGATCCTAATACAGAGGCAAACAAGGTACAATGATGATCCTAATACAAACAAGGTACAATGATGATCTAAATACAAACATGGTACAATGATGATCCTAATACAAACATGGTACAATGATGATCCTAATACAAACATGGTACAATGATGATCCTAATACAAACATGGTACAATGATGATCCTAATACAAACAGGGTACAATGATGATCCTAATACAAACATGGTACAATGATTATCCTAATACAAACAGGGTACAATGATGATCCTAATACAAACATGGTACAATGATGATCCTAATACAAACATGGTACAATGATGATCCTAATATAAACAGGGTACAATGATGATCTTAATACAAACATGGTACAATGATGATCCTAATACAAACATGGTACAATGATGATCCTAATATAAACAGGGTACAATGATGATCCTAATACAAACAGGGTACAATGATGATCCTAATATAAACAGGGTACAATGATGATCCTAATACAAACAGGGTACAATGATGATCATATTACAAACAAACAGGGTACAATGATGATATTAATACAAACAGACAAACAAGGTACAATGATGATATTAATACAAACAGACAAACAAGGTACAATGATGATATTAATACAAACAGACAAACAAGGTACAATGATGATATTAATACAAACAGACAAACAAGGTACAATGATGACCATAATACAGAGGCAAAAAAGGTACAATGATGATCCTAATACAGAGGCAAACAAGGTACAATGATGATCCTAATACAAACAAGGTACAATGATGACCCTAATACAGAGGAAAACAAGGTACAATGATGATCCTAATACAGAGGAAAACAAGGTACAATGATGATCCTAATACAAACAAGGTACAATGATGACCCTAATACAGAGGAAAACAAGGTACAATGATGATCCTAATACAGAGGAATACAAGGTACAATGATGATCCTAATACAAACAAGGTACAATGATGACCCTAATACAGAGGAAAACAAGGTACAATGATGATCCTAATACAGAGGAAAACAAGGTACAATGATGATCCTAATACAGAGGAAAACAAGGTACAATGATGATCCTAATACAAACAAGGTACAATGATGATCCTAATACAAACAAGGTACAATGATGATCCTAATACAGAGGAAAACATGGTACAATGATGATCCTAATACAAACAAGGTACAATGATGATCCTAATACAAACAAGGTACAATGATAATCCTAATACAGAGGAAAACAAGGTACAATGATGATCCTAATACAGAGGCAAACAAGGTACAATGATGATCCTAATACAAACATGGTACAATGATGACCATAATACAGAGGCAAACAAGGTACAATGATAATCCTAATACAGAGGCAAACAAGGTACAATGATGACCCTAATACAGAGGCAAACAAGGTACAATGATGATCCTAATACAAACATGGTACAATGATGACCATAATACAGAGGCAAACAAGGTACAATGATGATCCTAATACAGAGGCAAACAAGGTACAATGATGACCATAATACAGAGGCAAACAAGGTACAATGATGACCCTAATACAGAGGCAAACAAGGTACATTGATGATCCTAATACAAACATGGTACAATGATGACCCTAATACAGAGGCAAACAAGGTACAATGATGATCTTAATACAAACATGGTACAATGATGACCCTAATATAAACATGGTACAATGATGACCCTAATACAGAGGCAAACAAGGTACAATGATGATCCTAATACAAACATGGTACAATGATGACCATAATACAAACAAGGTACAATGATGACCATAATACCAACAAGGTACAATGATGACCCTAATACAGAGGCAAACAAGGTACAATGATGATCCTAATACAAACATGGTACAATGATGACCATAATACAGAGGCAAACAAGGTACAATGATGACCATAATACAGAGGCAAACAAGGTACAATGATGACCATAATGCAGAGGCAAACAAGGTACAATGATGACCCTAATACAGAGGCAAACAAGGTACAATGATGATCCTAATACAAACATGGTACAATGATGACCCTAATACAGAGGCAAACAAGGTACAATGATGATCCTAATACAAACAAGGTACAATGATGACCCTAATATAGAGGCAAACAAGGTACAATGATGATCCTAATACAAACATGGTACAATGATGATCCTAATATAGAGGCAAACAAGGTACAATGATGATCCTAATACAAACATGGTACAATGATGACCCTAATATAGAGGCAAACAAGGTACAATGATGATCCTAATACAAACATGGTACAATGATGACCATAATACCAACAAGGTACAATGATGACCCAAATACAGAGGCAAACAAGGTACAATGATGATCCTAATACAAACATGGTACAATGATGACCATAATACAAACAAGGTACAATGATGACCATAATACAAACAAGGTACAATGATGACCATAATACCAACAAGGTACAATGATGACCCTAATACAGAGGCAAACAAGGTACAATGATGATCCTAATACAAACAAGGTACAATGATGACCATAATACCAACAAGGTACAATGATGACCCTAATACAGAGGCAAACAAGGTACAATGATGATCCTAATACAAACATGGTACTATGATGATCCTAATACAGAGGCAAACAAGGTACAATGATGATCCTAATACAGAGGCAAACAAGGTACAATGATGATCCTAATACAGAGGCAAACAAGGTACAATGATGATCCTAATACAGAGGCAAACAAGGTACAATGATGATCCTAATACAGAGGCAAACAAGGTACAATGATGATCCTAATACAGAGGCAAACAAGGTACAATGATGATCCTAATACAGAGGCAAACAAGGTACAATGATGATCCTAATACAGAGGCAAACAAGGTACAATGATGATCCTAATACAAACAGTGTACAATGATGATCCTAATACAGAGGCAAACAAGGTACAATGATGATCCTAATACAGAGGCAAACAAGGTACAATGATGATCCTAATACAGAGGCAAACAAGGTACAATGATGATCCTAATACAGAGGCAAACAAGGTACAATGATGACCCTAATACAGAGGCAAACAAGGTACAATGATGATCCTAATACAAACATGGTACAATGATGACCCTAATACAGAGGCAAACAAGGTACAATGATGATCCTAATACAAACATGGTACAATGATGATCCTAATACAGAGGCAAACCAGGTACAATGATGATCCTAATACAAACAAGGTACAATGATGATCCTAATACAAACATGGTACAATGATGATCCTAATACAAACATGGTACAATGATGATCCTAATACAAACAGGGTACAATGATGATCTTAATACAAACATGGTACAATGATGATCCTAATACAGAGGCAAACAAGGTACAATGATGATCCTAATACAAACATGGTACAATGATGACCCTAATACAGAGGCAAACAAGGTACAATGATGATCCTAATACAAACAGGGTACAATGATGATCTTAATACAAAAAAGGTACAATGATGACCCTAATACAGAGGCAAACAAGGTACAATGATGATCCTAATACAAACATGGTACAATGATGACCCTAATACAGAGGCAAACAAGGTACAATGATGATCCTAATACAAACATGGTACAATGATGATCCTAATACAGAGGCAAACAAGGTACAATGATGATCCTAATACAAACATGGTACAATGATGATCCTAATACAAACAAGGTACAATGATGATCCTAATACAAACATGGTACAATGATGATCCTAATACAAACATGGTACAGTGATGATCCTAATACAAACAGGGTACAATGATGATCTTAATACAAACATGGTACAATGATGATCCTAATACAAACAGGGTACAATGATGATCCTAATACAAACATGGTACAATGATGATCCTAATACAAACATGGTACAATGATGATCCTAATACAAACAGGATACAATGATGATCCTAATACAAACATGGTACAATGATTATCCTAATACAAACAGGGTACAATGATGATCCTAATACAAACATGGTACAATGATGATCCTAATACAAACATGGTACAATGATGATCCTAATATAAACAGGGTACAATGATGATCCTAATACAAACAGGGTACAATGATGATCATATTACAAACAAACAGGGTACAATGATGATATTAATACAAACAGACAAACAAGGTACAATGATGATATTAATACAAACAGACAAACAAGGTACAATGATGATATTAATACAAACAGACAAACAAGGTACAATGGTGATATTAATACAAACAGACAAACAAGGTACAATGATGACCATAATACAGAGGCAAACAAGGTACAATGATGATCCTAATACAGAGGCAAACAAGGTACAATGATGAACCTAATACAAACAAGGTACAATGATGACCCTAATACAGAGGAAAACAAGGTACAATGATGATCCTAATACAGAGGAAAACAAGGTACAATGATGATCCTAATACAAACAAGGTACAATGATGACCCTAATACAGAGGAAAACAAGGTACAATGATGATCCTAATACAGAGGAAAACAAGGTACAATGATGATCCTAATACAAACAAGGTACAATGATGATCCTAATACAAACAAGGTACAATGATGATCCTAATACAGAGGAAAACAAGGTACAATGATGATCCTAATACAAACAAGGTACAATGATGATCCTAATACAAACAAGGTACAATGATGACCCTAATACAGAGGCAAATAAGGTACAATGATGATCCTAATACAGAGGCAAACAAGGTACAATGATGACCCTAATACAGAGGCAAACAAGGTACAATGATGATCCTAATACAGAGGCAAACAAGGTACAATGATGATCCTAATACAGAGGCAAACAAGGTACAATGATGATCCTAATACAGAGGCAAACAAGGTACAATGATGACCATAATACAGAGGCAAACAAGGTACAATGATGATCCAAATAAAGAGGCAAACATGGTACAATGATGATCCTAATACAGAGGCAAACAAGGTACAATGATGATCCTAATACAGAGGCAAACATGGTACAATGATGACCATAATACAGAGGCAAACAAGGTACAATGATGATCCTAATACAGAGGAAAACAAGGTACAATGATGACCATAATACAGAGGCAAACAAGGTACAATGATGACCCTAATACAGAGGCAAACAAGGTACAATGATGATCCTAATACAAACATGGTACAATGATGACCCTAATACAGAGGCAAACAAGGTACAATGATGATCTTAATACAAACATGGTACAATGATGACCCTAATACAAACATGGTACAATGATGACCCTAATACAGAGGCAAACAAGGTACAATGATGATCCTAATACAAACATGGTACAATGATGACCATAATACAAACAAGGTACAATGATGACCATAATACCAACAAGGTACAATGATGACCATAATACCAACAAGGTACAATGATGACCCAAATACAGAGGCAAACAAGGTACAATGATGATCCTAATACAAACATGGTACAATGATGACCATAATACAAACCAGGTACAATGATGACCATAATACAAACAAGGTACAATGATGACCATAATACCAACAAGGTACAATGATGACCCTAATACAGAGGCAAACAAGGTACAATGATGATCCTAATACAAACATGGTACAATGATGACCCTAATATAGAGGCAAACAAGGTACAATGATGATCCTAATACAAACATGGTACAATGATGACCCTAATACAGAGGCAAACAAGGTACAATGATGATCCTAATACAAACATGGTACAATGATGATCCTAATATAAACAGTGTACAATGATGATCCTAATACAGAGGCAAACAAGGTACAATGATGATCCTAATACAGAGGCAAACAAGGTACAATGATGATCCTAATACAGAGGCAAACAAGGTACAATGATGATCCTAATACAGAGGCAAACAAGGTACAATGATGATCCTAATACAGAGGCAAACAAGGTACAATGATGATCCTAATACAGAGGCAAACAAGGTACAATGATGACCCTAATACAGAGGCAAACAAGGTACAATGATGATCCTAATACAAACATGGTACAATGATGACCCTAATACAGAGGCAAACAAGGTACAATGATGATCCTAATACAAACATGGTACAATGATGATCCTAATACAGAGGCAAACAAGGTACAATGATGATCCTAATACAAACAGGGTACAATGATGATCCTAATACAAACATGGTACAATGATTATCCTAATACAAACAGGGTACAATGATGATCCTAATACAAACATGGTACAATGATGATCCTAATACAAACATGGTACAATGATGATCCTAATATAAACAGGGTACAATGATGATCCTAATACAAACATGGTACAATGATTATCCTAATACAAACAGGGTACAATGATGATCCTAATACAAACATGGTACAATGATGATCCTAATACAAACATGGTACAATGATGATCATATTACAAACAAACAGGGTACAATGATGATATTAATACAAACAAGGTACAATGATGATATTAATACAAACATGGTACAATGATGATATTAATACAAACAGACAAACAAGGTACAATGATGATATTAATACAAACAGACAAACAAGGTACAATGATGACCATAATACAGAGGCAAACAAGGTACAATGATGATCCTAATACAGAGGCAAACAAGGTACAATGATGATCCTAATACAAACAAGGTACAATGATGACCCTAATACAGAGGAAAACAAGGTACAATGATGATCCTAATACAGAGGCAAACAAGGTACAATGATGATCCTAATACAAACAAGGTACAATGATGACCCTAATACAGAGGAAAACAAGGTACAATGATGATCCTAATACAGAGGAAAACAAGGTACAATGATGATCCTAATACAAACAAGGTACAATGATGACCCTAATACAGAGGAAAACAAGGTACAATGATGATCCTAATACAAACAGGGTACAATGATGATCCTAATACAAACATGGTACAATGATGATCCTAATACAAACATGCTACAATGATGATCCTAATACAAACAGGGTACAATGATGAGCCTAATACAAACATGGTACAATGATTATCCTAATACAGACAGGGTACAATGATGATCCTAATACAAACATGGTACAATGATGATCCTAATACAAACATGGTACAATGATGATCCTAATATAAACAGGGTACAATGATGATCCTAATACAAACAAGGTACAATGATGATCCTAATACAAACATGGTACAATGATGATCCTAATATAAACAGGGTACAATGATGATCCTAATAAAGAGGCAAACAAGGTACAATGATGACCCTAATACAGAGGCAAACAAGGTACAATGATGATCCTAATACAGAGGCAAACAAGGTACAATGAAGATCCTAATACAGAGGCAAACAAGGTACAATGATGATCCTAATACAGAGGCAAACAAGGTACAATGATGACCATAATACAGAGGCAAACAAGGTACAATGATGATCCTAATACAGAGGCAAACAAGGTACAATGATGATCCTAATACAGAGGCAAACAAGGTACAATGATGATCCTAATACAGAGGCAAACATGGTACAATGATGACCATAATACAGAGGCAAACAAGGTACAATGATGATCCTAATACAGCGGCAAACAAGGTACAATGATGACCATAATACAGAGGCAAACAAGGTACAATGATGACCCTAATACAGAGGCAAACAAGGTACAATGATGATCCTAATACAAACATGGTACAATGATGACACTAATACAGAGGCAAACAAGGTACAATGATGATCTTAATACAAACATGGTACAATGATGACCCTAATACAAACATGGTACAATGATGACCCTAATACAGAGGCAAACAAGGTACAATGATGATCCTAATACAAACATGGTACAATGATGACCATAATACAAACAAGGTATAATGATGACCATAATACCAACAAGGTACAATGATGACCATAATACCAACAAGGTACAATGATGACCCAAATACAGAGGCAAACAAGGTACAATGATGATCCTAATACAAACATGGTACAATGATGACCATAATACAAACAAGGTACAATGATGACCATAATACAAACAAGGTACAATGATGACCATAATACCAACAAGGTACAATGATGACCCTAATACAGAGGCAAACAAGGTACAATGATGATCCTAATACAAACATGGTACAATGATGACCCTAATATTGAGGCAAACAAGGTACAATGATGATCCTAATACAAACATGGTACAATGATGATCCTAATACAAACATGGTACAATGATGACCCTAATACAGAGGCAAACAAGGTACAATGATGATCCTAATACAAACATGGTACAATGATGATCCTAATATAAACAGTGTACAATGATGATCCTAATACAGAGGCAAACAAGGTACAATGATGATCCTAATACAGAGGCAAACAAGGTACAATGATGATCCTAATACAGAGGCAAACAAGGTACAATGATGATCCTAATACAGAGGCAAACAAGGTACAATGATGATCCTAATACAGAGGCAAACAAGGTACAATGATGATCCTAATACAGAGGCAAACAAGGTACAATGATGACCCTAATACAGAGGCAAACAAGGTACAATGATGATCCTAATACAAACATGGTACAATGATGACCCTAATACAGAGGCAAACAAGGTACAATGATGATCCTAATACAAACAAGGTACAATGATGATCTTAATACAAACATGGTACAATGATGATCCTAATACAAACAGGGTACAATGATGATCCTAATACAAACATGGTACAATGATGATCCTAATACAAACATGGTACAATGATGATCCTAATACAAACAGGGTACAATGATGATCCTAATACAAACATGGTACAATGATTATCCTAATACAAACAGGGTACAATGATGATCCTAATAAAAACATGGTACAATGATGATCCTAATACAAACATGGTACAATGATGATCCTAATATAAACAGGGTACAATGATGATCCTAATACAAACAAGGTACAATGATGATCCTAATACAAACATGGTACAATGATGATCCTAATATAAACAGGGTACAATGATGATCCTAATACAAACAGGGTACAATGATGATCATATTACAAACAAACAGGGTACAATGATGATATTAATACAAACAGACAAACAAGGTACAATGATGATATTAATACAAACAGACAAACAAGGTACAATGATGATATTAATACAAACAGACAAACAAGGTACAATGATGATATTAATACAAACAGACAAACAAGGTACAATGATGACCATAATACAGAGGCAAACAAGGTACAATGATGATCCTAATACAGAGGCAAACAAGGTACAATGATGATCCTAATACAAACAAGGTACAATGATGACCCTAATACAGAGGAAAACAAGGTACAATGATGATCCTAATACAGAGGAAAACAAGGTACAATGATGATCCTAATACAAACAAGGTACAATGATGACCCTAATACAGAGGAAAACAAGGTACAATGATGATCCTAATACAGAGGAAAACAAGGTACAATGATGATCCTAATACAAACAAGGTACAATGATGACCCTAATACAGAGGAAAACAAGGTACAATGATGATCCTAATACAGAGGAAAACAAGGTACAATGATGATCCTAATACAGAGGAAAACAAGGTACAATGATGATCCTAATACAAACAAGGTACAATGATGATCCTAATACAAACAAGGTACAATGATGATCCTAATACAGAGGAAAACAAGGTACAATGATGATCCTAATACAAACAAGGTACAATGATGATCCTAATACAAACAAGGTACAATGATGACCCTAATACAGAGGCAAACAAGGTACAATGATGATCCTAATACAGAGGCAAACAAGGTACAATGATGACCCTAATACAGAGGCAAACAAGGTACAATGATGATCCTAATACAAACATGGTACAATGATGACCATAATACAGAGGCAAACAAGGTACAATGATGATCCTAATACAGAGGCAAACAAGGTACAATGATGACCATAATACAGAGGCAAACAAGGTACAATTATGACCCTAAAACAGAGGCAAACAAGGTACAATGATGATCCTAATACAAACATGGTACAATGATGACCCTAATACAGAGGCAAACAAGGTACAATGATGATCTTAATACAAACATGGTACAATGATGATCCTAATACAAACATGGTACAATGATGACCCTAATACAGAGGCAAACAAGGTACAATGATGATCCTAATACAAACATGGTACAATGATGATCCTAATACAGAGGCAAACAAGGTACAATGATGATCCTAATACAAACAAGGTACAATGATGATCCTAATACAAACATGGTACAATGATGATCCTAATACAAACATGGTACAATGATGATCCTAATACAGAGGCAAACAAGGTACAATGATGATCCTAATACAGAGGCAAACAAGGTACAATGATGACCCTAATACAGAGGCAAACAAGGTACAATGATGATCCTAATACAAACATGGTACAATGATGACCCTAATACAGAGGCAAACAAGGTACAATGATGATCCTAATACAAACATGGTACAATGATGATCCTAATACAGAGGCAAACAAGGTACAATGATGATCCTAATACAAACAAGGTACAATGATGATCTAAATACAAACATGGTACAATGATGATCCTAATACAAACATGGTACAATGATGATCCTAATACAAACATGGTACAATGATGATCCTAATACAAACATGGTACAATGATGATCCTAATACAAACAGGGTACAATGATGATCCTAATACAAACATGGTACAATGATTATCCTAATACAAACAGGGTACAATGATGATCCTAATACAAACATGGTACAATGATGATCCTAATACAAACATGGTACAATGATGATCCTAATATAAACAGGGTACAATGATGATCTTAATACAAACATGGTACAATGATGATCCTAATACAAACATGGTACAATGATGATCCTAATATAAACAGGGTACAATGATGATCCTAATACAAACAGGGTACAATGATGATCCTAATATAAACAGGGTACAATGATGATCCTAATACAAACAGGGTACAATGATGATCATATTACAAACAAACAGGGTACAATGATGATATTAATACAAACAGACAAACAAGGTACAATGATGATATTAATACAAACAGACAAACAAGGTACAATGATGATATTAATACAAACAGACAAACAAGGTACAATGATGATATTAATACAAACAGACAAACAAGGTACAATGATGACCATAATACAGAGGCAAAAAAGGTACAATGATGATCCTAATACAGAGGCAAACAAGGTACAATGATGATCCTAATACAAACAAGGTACAATGATGACCCTAATACAGAGGAAAACAAGGTACAATGATGATCCTAATACAGAGGAAAACAAGGTACAATGATGATCCTAATACAAACAAGGTACAATGATGACCCTAATACAGAGGAAAACAAGGTACAATGATGATCCTAATACAGAGGAATACAAGGTACAATGATGATCCTAATACAAACAAGGTACAATGATGACCCTAATACAGAGGAAAACAAGGTACAATGATGATCCTAATACAGAGGAAAACAAGGTACAATGATGATCCTAATACAGAGGAAAACAAGGTACAATGATGATCCTAATACAAACAAGGTACAATGATGATCCTAATACAAACAAGGTACAATGATGATCCTAATACAGAGGAAAACATGGTACAATGATGATCCTAATACAAACAAGGTACAATGATGATCCTAATACAAACAAGGTACAATGATAATCCTAATACAGAGGAAAACAAGGTACAATGATGATCCTAATACAGAGGCAAACAAGGTACAATGATGATCCTAATACAAACATGGTACAATGATGACCATAATACAGAGGCAAACAAGGTACAATGATAATCCTAATACAGAGGCAAACAAGGTACAATGATGACCCTAATACAGAGGCAAACAAGGTACAATGATGATCCTAATACAAACATGGTACAATGATGACCATAATACAGAGGCAAACAAGGTACAATGATGATCCTAATACAGAGGCAAACAAGGTACAATGATGACCATAATACAGAGGCAAACAAGGTACAATGATGACCCTAATACAGAGGCAAACAAGGTACATTGATGATCCTAATACAAACATGGTACAATGATGACCCTAATACAGAGGCAAACAAGGTACAATGATGATCTTAATACAAACATGGTACAATGATGACCCTAATATAAACATGGTACAATGATGACCCTAATACAGAGGCAAACAAGGTACAATGATGATCCTAATACAAACATGGTACAATGATGACCATAATACAAACAAGGTACAATGATGACCATAATACCAACAAGGTACAATGATGACCATAATACCAACAAGGTACAATGATGACCCAAATACAGAGGCAAACAAGGTACAATGATGATCCTAATACAAACATGGTACAATGATGACCATAATACAAACAAGGTACAATGATGACCATAATACAAACAAGGTACAATGATGACCATAATACCAACAAGGTACAATGATGACCCTAATACAGAGGCAAACAAGGTACAATGATGATCCTAATACAAACATGGTACAATGATGATCCTAATATAAACAGGGTACAATGATGATCCTAATACAAACAGGGTACAATGATGATCATATTACAAACAAACAGGGTACAATGATGATATTAATACAAACAGACAAACAAGGTACAATGATGATATTAATACAAACAGACAAACAAGGTACAATGATGATATTAATACAAACAGACAAACAAGGTACAATGATGATATTAATACAAACAGACAAACAAGGTACAATGATGACCATAATACAGAGGCAAACAAGGTACAATGATGATCCTAATACAGAGGCAAACAAGGTACAATGATGATCCTAATACAAACAAGGTACAATGATGACCCTAATACAGAGGAAAACAAGGTACAATGATGATCCTAATACAGAGGAAAACAAGGTACAATGATGATCCTAATACAAACAAGGTACAATGATGACCCTAATACAGAGGAAAACAAGGTACAATGATGATCCTAATACAGAGGAATACAAGGTACAATGATGATCCTAATACAAACAAGGTACAATGATGACCCTAATACAGAGGAAAACAAGGTACAATGATGATCCTAATACAGAGGAAAACAAGGTACAATGATGATCCTAATACAGAGGAAAACAAGGTACAATGATGATCCTAATACAAACAAGGTACAATGATGATCCTAATACAAACAAGGTACAATGATGAACCTAATACAGAGGAAAACATGGTACAATGATGATCCTAATACAAACAAGGTACAATGATGATCCTAATACAAACAAGGTACAATGATGATCCTAATACAGAGGAAAACAAGGTACAATGATGATCCTAATACAGAGGCAAACAAGGTACAATGATGATCCTAATACAAACATGGTACAATGATGACCATAATACAGAGGCAAACAAGGTACAATGATAATCCTAATACAGAGGCAAACAAGGTACAATGATGACCCTAATACAGAGGCAAACAAGGTACAATGATGATCCTAATACAAACATGGTACAATGATGACCATAATACAGAGGCAAACAAGGTACAATGATGATCCTAATACAGAGGCAAACAAGGTACAATGATGACCATAATACAGAGGCAAACAAGGTACAATGATGACCCTAATACAGAGGCAAACAAGGTACATTGATGATCCTAATACAAACATGGTACAATGATGACCCTAATACAGAGGCAAACAAGGTACAATGATGATCTTAATACAAACATGGTACAATGATGACCCTAATATAAAACATGGTACAATGATGACCCTAATACAGAGGCAAACAAGGTACAATGATGATCCTAATACAAACATGGTACAATGATGACCATAATACAAACAAGGTACAATGATGACCATAATACCAACAAGGTACAATGATGACCATAATACCAACAAGGTACAATGATGACCCAAATACAGAGGCAAACAAGGTACAATGATGATCCTAATACAAACATGGTACAATGATGACCATAATACAAACAAGGTACAATGATGACCATAATACAAACAAGGTACAATGATGACCATAATACCAACAAGGTACAATGATGACCCTAATACAGAGGCAAACAAGGTACAATGATGATCCTAATACAAACATGGTACAATGATGATCCTAATATAAACAGGGTACAATGATGATCCTAATACAAACAGGGTACAATGATGATCATATTACAAACAAACAGGGTACAATGATGATATTAATACAAACAGACAAACAAGGTACAATGATGATATTAATACAAACAGACAAACAAGGTACAATGATGATATTAATACAAACAGAAAACAAGGTACAATGATGATATTAATACAAACAGACAAACAAGGTACAATGATGACCATAATACAGAGGCAAACAAGGTACAATGATGATCCTAATACAGAGGCAAACAAGGTACAATGATGATCCTAATACAAACAAGGTACAATGATGATCCTAATATAAACAGGGTACAATGATGATCTTAATACAAACATGGTACAATGATGATCCTAATACAAACATGGTACAATGATGATCCTAATATAAACAGGGTACAATGATGATCCTAATACAAACAGGGTACAATGATGATCCTAATATAAACAGGGTACAATGATGATCCTAATACAAACAGGGTACAATGATGATCATATTACAAACAAACAGGGTACAATGATGATATTAATACAAACAGACAAACAAGGTACAATGATGATATTAATACAAACAGACAAACAAGGTACAATGATGATATTAATACAAACAGACAAACAAGGTACAATGATGATATTAATACAAACAGACAAACAAGGTACAATGATGACCATAATACAGAGGCAAAAAAGGTACAATGATGATCCTAATACAGAGGCAAACAAGGTACAATGATGATCCTAATACAAACAAGGTACAATGATGACCCTAATACAGAGGAAAACAAGGTACAATGATGATCCTAATACAGAGGAAAACAAGGTACAATGATGATCCTAATACAAACAAGGTACAATGATGACCCTAATACAGAGGAAAACAAGGTACAATGATGATCCTAATACAGAGGAATACAAGGTACAATGATGATCCTAATACAAACAAGGTACAATGATGACCCTAATACAGAGGAAAACAAGGTACAATGATGATCCTAATACAGAGGAAAACAAGGTACAATGATGATCCTAATACAGAGGAAAACAAGGTACAATGATGATCCTAATACAAACAAGGTACAATGATGATCCTAATACAAACAAGGTACAATGATGATCCTAATACAGAGGAAAACATGGTACAATGATGATCCTAATACAAACAAGGTACAATGATGATCCTAATACAAACAAGGTACAATGATGATCCTAATACAGAGGAAAACAAGGTACAATGATGATCCTAATACAGAGGCAAACAAGGTACAATGATGATCCTAATACAAACATGGTACAATGATGACCATAATACAGAGGCAAACAAGGTACAATGATAATCCTAATACAGAGGCAAACAAGGTACAATGATGACCCTAATACAGAGGCAAACAAGGTACAATGATGATCCTAATACAAACATGGTACAATGATGACCATAATACAGAGGCAAACAAGGTACAATGATGATCCTAATACAGAGGCAAACAAGGTACAATGATGACCATAATACAGAGGCAAACAAGGTACAATGATGACCCTAATACAGAGGCAAACAAGGTACATTGATGATCCTAATACAAACATGGTACAATGATGACCCTAATACAGAGGCAAACAAGGTACAATGATGATCTTAATACAAACATGGTACAATGATGACCCTAATATAAACATGGTACAATGATGACCCTAATACAGAGGCAAACAAGGTACAATGATGATCCTAATACAAACATGGTACAATGATGACCATAATACAAACAAGGTACAATGATGACCATAATACCAACAAGGTACAATGATGACCATAATACCAACAAGGTACAATGATGACCCAAATACAGAGGCAAACAAGGTACAATGATGATCCTAATACAAACATGGTACAATGATGACCATAATACAAACAAGGTACAATGATGACCATAATACAAACAAGGTACAATGATGACCATAATACCAACAAGGTACAATGATGACCCTAATACAGAGGCAAACAAGGTACAATGATGATCCTAATACAAACATGGTACAATGATGATCCTAATATAAACAGGGTACAATGATGATCCTAATACAAACAGGTACAATGATGATCATATTACAAACAAACAGGGTACAATGATGATATTAATACAAACAGACAAACAAGGTACAATGATGATATTAATACAAACAGACAAACAAGGTACAATGATGATATTAATACAAACAGACAAACAAGGTACAATGATGATATTAATACAAACAGACAAACAAGGTACAATGATGACCATAATACAGAGGCAAACAAGGTACAATGATGATCCTAATACAGAGGCAAACAAGGTACAATGATGATCCTAATACAAACAAGGTACAATGATGACCCTAATACAGAGGAAAACAAGGTACAATGATGATCCTAATACAGAGGAAAACAAGGTACAATGATGATCCTAATACAAACAAGGTACAATGATGACCCTAATACAGAGGAAAACAAGGTACAATGATGATCCTAATACAGAGGAATACAAGGTACAATGATGATCCTAATACAAACAAGGTACAATGATGACCCTAATACAGAGGAAAACAAGGTACAATGATGATCCTAATACAGAGGAAAACAAGGTACAATGATGATCCTAATACAGAGGAAAACAAGGTACAATGATGATCCTAATACAAACAAGGTACAATGATGATCCTAATACAAACAAGGTACAATGATGATCCTAATACAGAGGAAAACATGGTACAATGATGATCCTAATACAAACAAGGTACAATGATGATCCTAATACAAACAAGGTACAATGATGATCCTAATACAGAGGAAAACAAGGTACAATGATGATCCTAATACAGAGGCAAACAAGGTACAATGATGATCCTAATACAAACATGGTACAATGATGACCATAATACAGAGGCAAACAAGGTACAATGATAATCCTAATACAGAGGCAAACAAGGTACAATGATGACCCTAATACAGAGGCAAACAAGGTACAATGATGATCCTAATACAAACATGGTACAATGATGACCATAATACAGAGGCAAACAAGGTACAATGATGATCCTAATACAGAGGCAAACAAGGTACAATGATGACCATAATACAGAGGCAAACAAGGTACAATGATGACCCTAATACAGAGGCAAACAAGGTACATTGATGATCCTAATACAAACATGGTACAATGATGACCCTAATACAGAGGCAAACAAGGTACAATGATGATCTTAATACAAACATGGTACAATGATGACCCTAATATAAACATGGTACAATGATGACCCTAATACAGAGGCAAACAAGGTACAATGATGATCCTAATACAAACATGGTACAATGATGACCATAATACAAACAAGGTACAATGATGACCTAATACCAACAAGGTACAATGATGACCATAATACCAACAAGGTACAATGATGACCCAAATACAGAGGCAAACAAGGTACAATGATGATCCTAATACAAACATGGTACAATGATGACCATAATACAAACAAGGTACAATGATGACCATAATACAAACAAGGTACAATGATGACCATAATACCAACAAGGTACAATGATGACCCTAATACAGAGGCAAACAAGGTACAATGATGATCCTAATACAAACAGGTACAATGATGATCCTAATATAAACAGGGTACAATGATGATCCTAATACAAACAGGGTACAATGATGATCATATTACAAACAAACAGGGTACAATGATGATATTAATACAAACAGACAAACAAGGTACAATGATGATATTAATACAAACAGACAAACAAGGTACAATGATGATATTAATACAAACAGACAAACAAGGTACAATGATGATATTAATACAAACAGACAAACAAGGTACAATGATGACCATAATACAGAGGCAAACAAGGTACAATGATGATCCTAATACAGAGGCAAACAAGGTACAATGATGATCCTAATACAAACAAGGTACAATGATGACCCTAATACAGAGGAAAACAAGGTACAATGATGATCCTAATACAGAGGAAAACAAGGTACAATGATGATCCTAATACAAACAAGGTACAATGATGACCCTAATACAGAGGAAAACAAGGTACAATGATGATCCTAATACAGAGGAAACAAGGTACAATGATGATCCTAATACAAACAAGGTACAATGATGACCCTAATACAGAGGAAAACAAGGTACAATGATGATCCTAATACAGAGGAAAACAAGGTACAATGATGATCCTAATACAGAGGAAAACAAGGTACAATGATGATCCTAATACAAACAAGGTACAATGATGATCCTAATACAAACAAGGTACAATGATGATCCTAATACAGAGGAAAACATGGTACAATGATGATCCTAATACAAACAAGGTACAATGATGATCCTAATACAAACAAGGTACAATGATGATCCTAATACAGAGGAAAACAAGGTACAATGATGATCCTAATACAGAGGCAAACAAGGTACAATGATGATCCTAATACAAACATGGTACAATGATGACCATAATACAGAGGCAAACAAGGTACAATGATAATCCTAATACAGAGGCAAACAAGGTACAATGATGACCCTAATACAGAGGCAAACAAGGTACAATGATGATCCTAATACAAACATGGTACAATGATGACCATAATACAGAGGCAAACAAGGTACAATGATGATCCTAATACAGAGGCAAACAAGGTACAATGATGACCTAATACAGAGGCAAACAAGGTACAATGATGACCCTAATACAGAGGCAAACAAGGTACATGATGATCCTAATACAAACATGGTACAATGATGACCCTAATACAGAGGCAAACAAGGTACAATGATGATCTTAATACAAACATGGTACAATGATGACCCTAATATAAAACATGGTACAATGATGACCCTAATACAGAGGCAAACAAGGTACAATGATGATCCTAATACAAACATGGTACAATGATGACCATAATACAAACAAGGTACAATGATGACCTAATACCAACAAGGTACAATGATGACCATAATACCAACAAGGTACAATGATGACCCAAATACAGAGGCAAACAAGGTACAATGATGATCCTAATACAAACATGGTACAATGATGACCATAATACAAACAAGGTACAATGATGACCATAATACAAACAAGGTACAATGATGACCATAATACCAACAAGGTACAATGATGACCCTAATACAGAGGCAAACAAGGTACAATGATGATCCTAATACAAACATGGTACAATGATGATCCTAATATAAACAGGGTACAATGATGATCCTAATACAAACAGGGTACAATGATGATCATATTACAAACAAACAGGGTACAATGATGATATTAATACAAACAGACAAACAAGGTACAATGATGATATTAATACAAACAGACAAACAAGGTACAATGATGATATTAATACAAACAGACAAACAAGGTACAATGATGATATTAATACAAACAGACAAACAAGGTACAATGATGACCATAATACAGAGGCAAACAAGGTACAATGATGATCCTAATACAGAGGCAAACAAGGTACAATGATGATCCTAATACAAACAAGGTACAATGATGACCCTAATACAGAGGAAAACAAGGTACAATGATGATCCTAATACAGAGGAAAACAAGGTACAATGATGATCCTAATACAAACAAGGTACAATGATGACCCTAATACAGAGGAAAACAAGGTACAATGATGATCCTAATACAGAGGAAAACAAGGTACAATGATGATCCTAATACAAACAAGGTACAATGATGACCCTAATACAGAGGAAAACAAGGTACAATGATGATCCTAATACAGAGGAAAACAAGGTACAATGATGATCCTAATACAGAGGAAAACAAGGTACAATGATGATCCTAATACAAACAAGGTACAATGATGATCCTAATACAAACAAGGTACAATGATGATCCTAATACAGAGGAAACAAGGTACAATGATGATCCTAATACAAACAAGGTACAATGATGATCCTAATACAAACAAGGTACAATGATGACCCTAATACAGAGGCAAACAAGGTACAATGATGATCCTAATACAGAGGCAAACAAGGTACAATGATGACCCTAATACAGAGGCAAACAAGGTACAATGATGATCCTAATACAAACATGGTACAATGATGACCATAATACAGAGGCAAACAAGGTACAATGATGATCCTAATACAGAGGCAAACAAGGTACAATGATGACCATAATACAGAGGCAAACAAGGTACAATTATGACCCTAATACAGAGGCAAACAAGGTACAATGATGATCCTAATACAAACATGGTACAATGATGACCCTAATACAGAGGCAAACAAGGTACAATGATGATCTTAATACAAACATGGTACAATGATGATCCTAATACAAACATGGTACAATGATGACCCTAATACAGAGGCAAACAAGGTACAATGATGATCCTAATACAAACATGGTACAATGATGATCCTAATACAGAGGCAAACAAGGTACAATGATGATCCTAATACAAACAAGGTACAATGATGATCCTAATACAAACATGGTACAATGATGATCCTAATACAAACATGGTACAATGATGATCCTAATACAGAGGCAAACAAGGTACAATGATGATCCTAATACAGAGGCAAACAAGGTACAATGATGACCCTAATACAGAGGCAAACAAGGTACAATGATGATCCTAATACAAACATGGTACAATGATGACCCTAATACAGAGGCAAACAAGGTACAATGATGATCCTAATACAAACATGGTACAATGATGATCCTAATACAGAGGCAAACAAGGTACAATGATGATCCTAATACAAACAAGGTACAATGATGATCTAATACAAACATGGTACAATGATGATCCTAATACAAACATGGTACAATGATGATCCTAATACAAACATGGTACAATGATGATCCTAATACAAACATGGTACAATGATGATCCTAATACAAACAGGGTACAATGATGATCCTAATACAAACATGGTACAATGATTATCCTAATACAAACAGGGTACAATGATGATCCTAATACAAACATGGTACAATGATGATCCTAATACAAACATGGTACAATGATGATCCTAATATAAACAGGTACAATGATGATCTTAATACAAACAAGGTACAATGATGATCCTAATACAAACATGGTACAATGATGATCCTAATATAAACAGGGTACAATGATGATCCTAATACAAACAGGGTACAATGATGATCCTAATATAAACAGGGTACAATGATGATCCTAATACAAACAGGGTACAATGATGATCATATTACAAACAAACAGGGTACAATGATGATATTAATACAAACAGACAAACAAGGTACAATGATGATATTAATACAAACAGACAAACAAGGTACAATGATGATATTAATACAAACAGACAAACAAGGTACAATGATGATATTAATACAAACAGACAAACAAGGTACAATGATGACCATAATACAGAGGCAAACAAGGTACAATGATGATCCTAATACAGAGGCAAACAAGGTACAATGATGATCCTAATACAAACAAGGTACAATGATGACCCTAATACAGAGGAAAACAAGGTACAATGATGATCCTAATACAGAGGAAAACAAGGTACAATGATGATCCTAATACAAACAAGGTACAATGATGACCCTAATACAGAGGAAAACAAGGTACAATGATGATCCTAATACAGAGGAAAACAAGGTACAATGATGATCCTAATACAAACAAGGTACAATGATGACCCTAATACAGAGGAAAACAGGTACAATGATGATCCAAATACAGAGGAAAACAAGGTACAATGATGATCCTAATACAAACAAGGTACAATGATGATCCTAATACAAACAAGGTACAATGATGATCCTAATACAAACAAGGTACAATGATGATCCTAATACAGAGGAAAACAAGGTACAATGATGATCCTAATACAACAAGGTACAATGATGATCCTAATACAAACAAGGTACAATGATGACCTAATACAGAGGCAAACAAGGTACAATGATGATCCTAATACAGAGGAAAACAAGGTACAATGATGATCCTAATACAGAGGCAAACAAGGTACAATGATGATCCTAATACAAACATGGTACAATGATGACCATAATACAGAGGCAAACAAGGTACAATGATAATCCTAATACAGAGGCAAACAAGGTACAATGATGACCCTAATACAGAGGCAAACAAGGTACAATGATGATCCTAATACAAACATGGTACAATGATGACCATAATACAGAGGCAAACAAGGTACAATGATGATCCTAATACAGAGGCAAACAAGGTACAATGATGACCATAATACAGAGGCAAACAAGGTACAATGATGACCCTAATACAGAGGCAAACAAGGTACAATGATGATCCTAATACAAACATGGTACAATGATGACCCTAATACAGAGGCAAACAAGGTACAATGATGATCTTAATACAAACATGGTACAATGATGACCCTAATATAAACATGGTACAATGATGACCCTAATACAGAGGCAAACAAGGTACAATGATGATCCTAATACAAACATGGTACAATGATGACCATAATACAAACAAGGTACAATGATGACCATAATACCAACAAGGTACAATGATGACCATAATACCAACAAGGTACAATGATGACCCAAATACAGAGGCAAACAAGGTACAATGATGATCCTAATACAAACATGGTACAATGATGACCATAATACAAACAAGGTACAATGATGACCATAATACAAACAAGGTACAATGATGACCATAATACCAACAAGGTACAATGATGACCCTAATACAGAGGCAAACAAGGTACAATGATGATCCTAATACAAACATGGTACAATGATGACCCTAATATAGAGGCAAACAAGGTACAATGATGATCCTAATACAAACATGGTACAATGATGATCCTAATACAAACATGGTACAATGATGACCATAATACAGAGGCAAACAAGGTACAATGATGATCCTAATACAGAGGCAAACAAGGTACAATGATGATCCTAATACAAACATGGTACAATGATGACCCTAATACAGAGGCAAACAAGGTACAATGATGATCTTAATACAAACATGGTACAATGATGATCCTAATACAAACATGGTACAATGATGACCCTAATACAGAGGCAAACAAGGTACAATGATGATCCTAATACAAACATGGTACAATGATGATCCTAATACAAACAAGGTACAATGATGACCATAATACCAACAAGGTACAATGATGACCATAATACCAACAAGGTACAATGATGACCCAATACAGAGGCAAACAAGGTACAATGATGATCCTAATACAAACATGGTACAATGATGACCATAATACAAACAAGGTACAATGATGACCATAATACAAACAAGGTACAATGATGACCATAATACCAACAAGGTACAATGATGACCCTAATACAGAGGCAAACAAGGTACAATGATGATCCTAATACAAACATGGTACAATGATGATCCTAATATAAACAGGGTACAATGATGATCCTAATACAAACAGGGTACAATGATGATCATATTACAAACAAACAGGGTACAATGATGATATTAATACAAACAGACAAACAAGGTACAATGATGATATTAATACAAACAGACAAACAAGGTACAATGATGATATTAATACAAACAGACAAACAAGGTACAATGATGATATTAATACAAACAGACAAACAAGGTACAATGATGACCATAATACAGAGGCAAACAAGGTACAATGATGATCCTAATACAGAGGCAAACAAGGTACAATGATGATCCTAATACAAACAAGGTACAATGATGACCCTAATACAGAGGAAAACAAGGTACAATGATGATCCTAATACAGAGGAAAACAAGGTACAATGATGATCCTAATACAAACAAGGTACAATGATGACCCTAATACAGAGGAAAACAAGGTACAATGATGATCCTAATACAGAGGAAAACAAGGTACAATGATGATCCTAATACAAACAAGGTACAATGATGACCCTAATACAGAGGAAAACAAGGTACAATGATGATCCTAATACAGAGGAAAACAAGGTACAATGATGATCCTAATACAGAGGAAAACAAGGTACAATGATGATCCTAATACAAACAAGGTACAATGATGATCCTAATACAAACAAGGTACAATGATGATCCTAATACAGAGGAAAACAAGGTACAATGATGATCCTAATACAAACAAGGTACAATGATGATCCTAATACAAACAAGGTACAATGATGACCCTAATACAGAGGCAAACAAGGTACAATGATGATCCTAATACAGAGGCAAACAAGGTACAATGATGACCCTAATACAGAGGCAAACAAGGTACAATGATGATCCTAATACAAACATGGTACAATGATGACCATAATACAGAGGCAAACAAGGTACAATGATGATCCTAATACAGAGGCAAACAAGGTACAATGATGACCATAATACAGAGGCAAACAAGGTACAATTATGACCCTAATACAGAGGCAAACAAGGTACAATGATGATCCTAATACAAACATGGTACAACGATGACCCTAATACAGAGGCAAACAAGGTACAATGATGATCTTAATACAAACATGGTACAATGATAATCCTAATACAAACATGGTACAATGATGACCCTAATACAGAGGCAAACAAGGTACAATGATGATCCTAATACAAACATGGTACAATGATGATCCTAATACAGAGGCAAACAAGGTACAATGATGATCCTAATACAAACAAGGTACAATGATGATCCTAATACAAACATGGTACAATGATGATCCTAATACAAACATGGTACAATGATGATCCTAATACAGAGGCAAACAAGGTACAATGATGATCCTAATACAGAGGCAAACAAGGTACAATGATGACCCTAATACAGAGGCAAACAAGGTACAATGATGATCCTAATACAAAC
This sequence comes from Megaustenia siamemsis, assembly GCA_032433765.1. Classification (NCBI taxonomy): domain Eukaryota; kingdom Metazoa; phylum Mollusca; class Gastropoda; order Stylommatophora; family Ariophantidae; genus Megaustenia; species Megaustenia siamemsis. Next base: position 38,789,318 of record JAVIAB010000025.1, on the reverse strand, counting down.
ATGGTACAATGATGACCCTAATACAGAGGCAAACAAGGTACAATGATGATCCTAATACAAACATGGTACAATGATGATCCTAATACAGAGGCAAACAAGGTACAATGATGATCCTAATACAAACAAGGTACAATGATGATCTTAATACAAACATGGTACAATGATGATCCTAATACAAACATGGTACAATGATGATCCTAATACAAACATGGTACAATGATGATCCTAATACAAACATGGTACAATGATGATCCTAATACAAACAGGGTACAATGATGATCCTAATACAAACATGGCACAATGATTATCCTAATACAAACAGGGTACAATGATGATCCTAATACAAACATGGTACAATGATGATCCTAATACAAACATGGTACAATGATGATCCTAATATAAACAGGGTACAATGATGATCTTAATACAAACAAGGTACAATGATGATCCTAATACAAACATGGTACAATGATGATCCTAATATAAACAGGGTACAATGATGATCCTAATACAAACAGGGTACAATGATGATCCTAATATAAACAGGGTACAATGATGATCCTAATACAAACAGGGTACAATGATGATCATATTACAAACAAACAGGGTACAATGATGATATTAATACAAACAGACAAACAAGGTACAATGATGATATTAATACAAACAGACAAACAAGGTACAATGATGATATTAATACAAACAGACAAACAAGGTACAATGATGATATTAATACAAACAGACAAACAAGGTACAATGATGACCATAATACAGAGGCAAACAAGGTACAATGATGATCCTAATACAGAGGCAAACAAGGTACAATGATGATCCTAATACAAACAAGGTACAATGATGACCCTAATACAGAGGAAAACAAGGTACAATGATGATCCTAATACAGAGGAAAACAAGGTACAATGATGATCCTAATACAAACAAGGTACAATGATGACCCTAATACAGAGGAAAACAAGGTACAATGATGATCCTAATACAGAGGAAAACAAGGTACAATGATGATCCTAATACAAACAAGGTACAATGATGACCCTAATACAGAGGAAAACAAGGTACAATGATGATCCAAATACAGAGGAAAACAAGGTACAATGATGATCCTAATACAAACAAGGTACAATGATGATCCTAATACAAACAAGGTACAATGATGATCCTAATACAAACAAGGTACAATGATGATCCTAATACAGAGGAAAACAAGGTACAATGATGATCCTAATACAACAAGGTACAATGATGATCCTAATACAAACAAGGTACAATGATGACCCTAATACAGAGGCAAACAAGGTACAATGATGATCCTAATACAGAGGAAAACAAGGTACAATGATGATCCTAATACAGAGGCAAACAAGGTACAATGATGATCCTAATACAAACATGGTACAATGATGACCATAATACAGAGGCAAACAAGGTACAATGATAATCCTAATACAGAGGCAAACAAGGTACAATGATGACCCTAATACAGAGGCAAACAAGGTACAATGATGATCCTAATACAAACATGGTACAATGATGACCATAATACAGAGGCAAACAAGGTACAATGATGATCCTAATACAGAGGCAAACAAGGTACAATGATGACCATAATACAGAGGCAAACAAGGTACAATGATGACCCTAATACAGAGGCAAACAAGGTACAATGATGATCCTAATACAAACATGGTACAATGATGACCCTAATACAGAGGCAAACAAGGTACAATGATGATCTTAATACAAACATGGTACAATGATGACCCTAATATAAACATGGTACAATGATGACCCTAATACAGAGGCAAACAAGGTACAATGATGATCCTAATACAAACATGGTACAATGATGACCATAATACAAACAAGGTACAATGATGACCATAATACCAACAAGGTACAATGATGACCATAATACCAACAAGGTACAATGATGACCCAAATACAGAGGCAAACAAGGTACAATGATGATCCTAATACAAACATGGTACAATGATGACCATAATACAAACAAGGTACAATGATGACCATAATACAAACAAGGTACAATGATGACCATAATACCAACAAGGTACAATGATGACCCTAATACAGAGGCAAACAAGGTACAATGATGATCCTAATACAAACATGGTACAATGATGACCCTAATATAGAGGCAAACAAGGTACAATGATGATCCTAATACAAACATGGTACAATGATGATCCTAATACAAACATGGTACAATGATGACCATAATACAGAGGCAAACAAGGTACAATGATGATCCTAATACAGAGGCAAACAAGGTACAATGATGATCCTAATACAAACATGGTACAATGATGACCCTAATACAGAGGCAAACAAGGTACAATGATGATCTTAATACAAACATGGTACAATGATGATCCTAATACAAACATGGTACAATGATGACCCTAATACAGAGGCAAACAAGGTACAATGATGATCCTAATACAAACATGGTACAATGATGATCCTAATACAGAGGCAAACAAGGTACAATGATGATCCTAATACAAACAAGGTACAATGATGATCCTAATACAAACATGGTACAATGATGATCCTAATACAAACATGGTACAATGATGATCCTAATACAAACAGGGTACAATGATGATCTTAATACAGAGGCAAACAAGGTACAATGATGATCCTAATACAGAGGCAAACAAGGTACAATGATGACCCTAATACAGAGGCAAACAAGGTACAATGATGATCCTAATACAAACATGGTACAATGATGACCCTAATACAGAGGCAAACAAGGTACAATGATGATCCTAATACAAACATGGTACAATGATGATCCTGATACAGAGGCAAACAAGGTACAATGATGATCCTAATACAAACAAGGTACAATGATGATCTTAATACAAACATGGTACAATGATGATCCTAATACAAACAGGGTACAATGATGATCCTAATACAAACATGGTACAATGATGATCATAATACAAACATGGTACAATGATGATCCTAATACAAACAGGGTACAATGATGATCCTAATACAAACATGGTACAATGATTATCCTAATACAAACAGGGTACAATGATGATCCTAATACAAACATGGTACAATGATGATCCTAATACAAACATGGTACAATGATGATCCTAATATAAACATGTTACAATGATGATCTTAATACAAACAAGGTACAATGATGATCCTAATACAAACATGGTACAATGATGATCCTAATATAAACAGGGTACAATGATGATCCTAATACAAACAGGGTACAATGATGATCATATTACAAACAAACAGGGTACAATGATGATATTAATACAAACAGACAAACAAGGTACAATGATGATATTAATACAAACAGACAAACAAGGTACAATGATGATATTAATACAAACAGACAAACAAGGTACAATGATGATATTAATACAAACAGACAAACAAGGTACAATGATGACCATAATGCAGAGGCAACAAGGTACAATGATGATCCTAATACAGAGGCAAACAAGGTACAATGATGATCCTAATACAAACAAGGTACAATGATGACCCTAATACAGAGGAAAACAAGGTACAATGATGATCCTAATACAGAGGCAAACAAGGTACAATGATGATCCTAATACAAACAAGGTACAATGATGACCCTAATACAGAGGAAAACAAGGTACAATGATGATCCTAATACAGAGGAAAACAAGGTACAATGATGATCCTAATACAAACAAGGTACAATGATGACCCTAATACAGAGGCAAACAAGGTACAATGATGATCCTAATACAAACAAGGTACAATGATGACCCTAATACAGAGGAAAACAAGGTACAATGATGATCCTAATACAGAGGAAAACAAGGTACAATGATGATCCTAATACAGAGGAAAACAAGGTACAATGATGATCTTAATACAAACATGGTACAATGATGACCCTAATACAGAGGCAAACAAGGTACAATGATGATCTTAATACAAACATGGTACAATGATGACCCTAATATAAACATGGTACAATGATGACCCTAATACAGAGGCAAACAAGGTACAATGATGATCCTAATACAAACATGGTACAATGATGACCATAATACAAACAAGGTACAATGATGACCATAATACCAACAAGGTACAATGATGACCATAATACCAACAAGGTACAATGATGACCCAAATACAGAGGCAAACAAGGTACAATGATGATCCTAATACAAACATGGTACAATGATGACCATAATACAAACAAGGTACAATGATGACCATAATACAAACAAGGTACAATGATGACCATAATACCAACAAGGTACAATGATGACCCTAATACAGAGGCAAACAAGGTACAATGATGATCCTAATACAAACATGGTACAATGATGACCCTAATATAGAGGCAAACAAGGTACAATGATGATCCTAATACAAACATGGTACAATGATGATCCTAATACAAACATGGTACAATGATGACCATAATACAGAGGCAAACAAGGTACAATGATGATCCTAATACAGAGGCAAACAAGGTACAATGATGATCCTAATACAAACATGGTACAATGATGACCCTAATACAGAGGCAAACAAGGTACAATGATGATCTTAATACAAACATGGTACAATGATGATCCTAATACAAACATGGTACAATGATGACCCTAATACAGAGGCAAACAAGGTACAATGATGATCCTAATACAAACATGGTACAATGATGATCCTAATACAGAGGCAAACAAGGTACAATGATGATCCTAATACAAACAAGGTACAATGATGATCCTAATACAAACATGGTACAATGATGATCCTAATACAAACATGGTACAATGATGATCCTAATACAAACAGGGTACAATGATGATCTTAATACAGAGGCAAACAAGGTACAATGATGATCCTAATACAGAGGCAAACAAGGTACAATGATGACCCTAATACAGAGGCAAACAAGGTACAATGATGATCCTAATACAAACATGGTACAATGATGACCCTAATACAGAGGCAAACAAGGTACAATGATGATCCTAATACAAACATGGTACAATGATGATCCTGATACAGAGGCAAACAAGGTACAATGATGATCCTAATACAAACAAGGTACAATGATGATCTTAATACAAACATGGTACAATGATGATCCTAATACAAACAGGGTACAATGATGATCCTAATACAAACATGGTACAATGATGATCATAATACAAACATGGTACAATGATGATCCTAATACAAACAGGGTACAATGATGATCCTAATACAAACATGGTACAATGATTATCCTAATACAAACAGGGTACAATGATGATCCTAATACAAACATGGTACAATGATGATCCTAATACAAACATGGTACAATGATGATCCTAATATAAACATGTTACAATGATGATCTTAATACAAACATGGTACAATGATGATCCTAATATAAACATGTTACAATGATGATCTTAATACAAACAAGGTACAATGATGATCCTAAAACATGGTACAATGATGATCCTAATATAAACAGGGTACAATGATGATCCTAATACAAACAGGGTACAATGATGATCATATTACAAACAAACAGGGTACAATGATGATATTAATACAAACAGACAAACAAGGTACAATGATGATATTAATACAAACAGACAAACAAGGTACAATGATGATATTAATACAAACAGACAAACAAGGTACAATGATGATATTAATACAAACAGACAAACAAGGTACAATGATGACCATAATGCAGAGGCAAACAAGGTACAATGATGATCCTAATACAGAGGCAAACAAGGTACAATGATGATCCTAATACAAACAAGGTACAATGATGACCCTAATACAGAGGAAAACAAGGTACAATGATGATCCTAATACAGAGGCAAACAAGGTACAATGATGATCCTAATACAAACAAGGTACAATGATGACCCTAATACAGAGGAAAACAAGGTACAATGATGATCCTAATACAGAGGAAAACAAGGTACAATGATGATCCTAATACAAACAAGGTACAATGATGACCCTAATACAGAGGCAAACAAGGTACAATGATGATCCTAATACAAACAAGGTACAATGATGACCCTAATACAGAGGAAAACAAGGTACAATGATGATCCTAATACAGAGGAAAACAAGGTACAATGATGATCCTAATACAGAGGAAAACAAGGTACAATGATGATCTTAATACAAACATGGTACAATGATGACCCTAATACAAACATGGTACAATGATGACCCTAATACAGAGGCAAACAAGGTACAATGATGATCCTAATACAAACATGGTACAATGATGACCATAATACAAACAAGGTACAATGATGACCATAATACCAACAAGGTACAATGATGACCATAATACCAACAAGGTACAATGATGACCCAAATACAGAGGCAAACAAGGTACAATGATGATCCTAATACAAACATGGTACAATGATGACCATAATACAAACAAGGTACAATGATGACCATAATACAAACAAGGTACAATGATGACCATAATACCAACAACGTACAATGATGACCCTAATACAGAGGCAAACAAGGTACAATGATGATCCTAATACAAACATGGTACAATGATGACCCTAATATAGAGGCAAACAAGGTACAATGATGATCCTAATACAAACATGGTACAATGATGATCCTAATACAAACATGGTACAATGATGACCCTAATACAGAGGCAAACAAGGTACAATGATGATCCTAATACAAACACGGTACAATGATGATCCTAATATAAACAGTGTACAATGATGATCCTAATACAGAGGCAAACAAGGTACAATGATGATCCTAATACAGAGGCAAACAAGGTACAATGATGATCCTAATACAGAGGCAAACAAGGTACAATGATGATCCTAATACAGAGGCAAACAAGGTACAATGATGACCCTAATACAGAGGCAAACAAGGTACAATGATGATCCTAATACAAACATGGTACAATGATGATCCTAATACAAACAAGGTACAATGATGATCCTAATACAAACATGGTACAATGATGATCCTAATACAGAGGCAAACAAGGTACAATGATGATCCTAATACAAACAAGGTACAATGATGATCTTAATACAAACATGGTACAATGATGATCCTAATACAAACAGGGTACAATGATGATCCTAATACAAACATGGTACAATGATGATCCTAATACAAACATGGTACAATGATGATCCTAATACAAACAGGGTACAATGATGATCCTAATACAAACATGGTACAATGATTATCCTAATACAAACAGGGTACAATGATGATCCTAATACAAACATGGTGCAATGATGATCCTAATACAAACATGGTACAATGATGATCCTAATATAAACAGGGTACAATGATGATCCTAATACAAACAAGGTACAATGATGATCCTAATACAAACATGGTACAATGATGATCCTAATATAAACAGGGTACAATGATGATCCTAATACAAACAGGGTACAATGATGATCATATTACAAACAAACAGGGTACAATGATGATATTAATACAAACAGACAAACAAGGTACAATGATGATATTAATACAAACAGACAAACAAGGTACAATGATGATTTTAATACAAACAGACAAACAAGGTACAATGATGATAGTTCTACATGCAGGAACACCTGTGTGATCAGGAAAGTAATTAGTGTACTCATGGACACAGTTCTAGGTACAATGGTGATGGTATCCATTAGGGCTTTAACCCTAGATTATGATACCTATATGTGGGTCAGGTAATTTTGTCAGTAAAATTATCAGGTCAGGTAATTTTGTCAGTAAAATTATCAAGTCAGGTAATTTTGTCAGTAAAATTATCAGGTCAGGTAATTTTCCAGTAAAATTATCAGGTCAGGTAATTGTCAGTAAAATTGTCAGGTAAGGTAATTTTGTCAGTAAAATTATCAGGTCAGGTAATTTTGTCAGTAAAATTATCAGGTCAGGTAATTTTGTCAGTAAAATTATCAGGTCAGGTTATTTTGTCAGTAAAATTGTCAGGTAAGGTAATTTTATCTGCTACTGTAAGCAATAGACAGTACAACCTGCGGCAGCCATGCTGACTTGCAGGTATGCTCGGGAGAGCAAATGGCTAAAGGTGGATAAAAAAAAGTAAAGAGCCCCCATCACACCAAGTGGCATATAGGGAATATGGTGTTAGTGACCATAATTTTTACAGCCCTTCTGCGCATGATTTTTGGGGTAATGTGGTCGGTATTACGCCCGTGCCGCTTTACTTTCCCAGAAAAAAATTCAGTACCCATTTAAGGCTAGTTGAACCCGGAAGCCGTCGGGTGGGATTGAACCCTACCTCTTGTCCTTTGTAGTCCAGTTCACTAACCACTGAGCTATCGCGGCTCCCTAAAGGTGGGTAAACTAGAGTAAAACAACCACATTGCCTTGTGGGTGAGACTTTTTAGTCAAAGGCTGGCGGAGTCAACCGTAAACAAACTGATGAAAAGCAACAGAAAACCACAGTCATAACTCCTTTGTATAAACATGGGTCACCACAATTTTAAGAATTCTCGACAAAGAGGGAAACAAAGAGAAAAAATACCAGACAGCTTAAGAGAATGGCTTGGCAGAAGGTCAACAACAGAAATGATAAATAACTGTCGAGATTGAAAGTTGTGCAAAGACATGATCACCTACGCCAGCAGGCATGGTACTTGATGATGATTATGATATGTGGGTCACGTTTTCACGATACCGCTGTAAAAATTATTACCACTTAATTATTACATTAGGAGTTTGGAAAATAAGATTTTCTTTAAACTTTTGCTACACAGTTGTGTGTTAACCTAAGTAGAAACACGGGAATCTGATGCTGTAATCATTTCCTGGGTTACGTTAGATTTATGGCCTGAAATACGCATGGTGCTGTGGCTACCAGAAGTGTTATGTTGCCTATTCACATGGCTGGAGTCAGTCTGTCAATCCAGCCGTATGTTCAGCTCCCTCAAAGCATTGTTCACTATCTAAAGGTAAAGGTAAAGTACAAGACTTGAACTGCCATCTTAGCACGTGAGTTTCCACCCATATGTGCTCGGCCGCCTATCCAGAAATGTTCGGATATTTCTGTATAGTGTCGCCTTAAGCATCTAAACTCAGATGCGAGGCAACATTCCTCACCTTCCCAGGGTAATACCCTGTTACCCATTTCTGCCAACGGCTGGGTCGACCGTGGGGGTATTTTTTTTTTTCAAACCACAAGTACAATTCACACTGCTCCCAGCGGGAATCGAACACGGGTTGTCCGAACGTCAGTAGTCCAGTTGAGTGGTTTTCCCAACTAGGCTACTGAGGCCCCCTAGTGTGTTCACTATCTATCCCATGTTACAAAGGTTTATTTGATGTCTCACGGACAGCCAAAGAGATTTCTCCCATCATAAGGAAAAAAAAGAAGAAAAAAGAAAAAAAAATTTTTTTTTTAAATTGGCAAAATTTATCAAATAAAAAGGCCTCCTTTCTATGAGACCATCATAATTTTTACAATGCATTTGAAAAAATGAATACGCCTGCAGCAAACTGTCAAATTTTAATAATCTGTATTATGAGATAGTCATTTTTACGAAGATATTGTAATGTTGGGTTAATCTCTGTCCTGATCACTCAAGTGTTCTTGTGTTGAGAACGATGGTGGCTCTAAACTCAAAAATCACAAACAGAAGCTCACCATCAACTAATGGAGCATCCAAGAGCTCAGAGACTGTGGCCACGCTGGAGACTCTGTCAGGGTTCTTGATCAAACTGTGACTCTCCTCACAGAAAAGTAGTGCCAGGAAATCAAGACATGCAAAATACAGACTCAAGTGATCTGGGCTTCTGTCACAAAGTAGCACTACTAGCGATTCTAAAGAAGAATAAAAAGACAAGAAACTAAGTTATCTGGTTATCATTTTGAGTCTTCATCGCTTGAAGTTCTCTCACAAAGTAGAACTACTAGCGATTCTAAAGAAGAATAAAAAGACAAGAAACTAAGTTATCTGGTTATCATTTTGAGTCTTCATGGCTTGAAGTTCTGTCACCAACACCTGACTCTTTCTCCTATCACCGCTGCTAGATGTCACATAGGGGGCATAGTGTTTTTTGTCACCCATCTCTATTCTGGGTGAGACGTTCATCCAATGAGTCTATGCCTGCCACCTTTGCTTCTCTTATAAGTGTTCTTTTCAATGTCTTTCTAGGTCTTCCTCTTTTTCTGTAACCTGATGTTTCCCTGAAATTTTCTAATTCTCTTGTTGTCTCTTCTCAGCACATGTCTGACATATATCCATCTTCTCTTTCTAATTGTAGATGAGATTGTTGGTTGCAATGACATTTCTCTTATTTCTATATTAGTCTTGAATTCATTACATTGTACACAGATTATAAAATCATCATCATGTACCGTACCGGTTGGCGTTGGCGATCATGTCCTTCCACAATCTTCTATCCACAGTGCATCGTATGAGTTCTGTTGTTGACTGTTTTCCATGCCATGACACCAAGCTATCCAGTATTTTCTCTCTTTGTCGTCCGTGATCTCTCTTTCCTTTTATTTTGCCAGTTGTAACCAAGTATTCCAACTTTCCTCTTCTCATGATGTGCCCAAAAAATGTTGATTGCTTCTTTTTGATGTTTTTTAAGAGCTCCCTTTTTGTATTGGCCTCTTTGAGAACTTTCTCATTGGTTTTTTTAGCTGTCCAGGGAACTTTCAACATTCTTCTGAGAAATCCCATCTCTGTGGCCTCTAATCGTCTTTACAGACTATATACCTAAGACATTTGTTTTCAAAATGTTTAATTAATGCTGAATGCACAAATAAAAATAATGGTTCCTCAAGTACAATCTAAAACCTGACAGTGAATTAAAATAATGCACAGTGTGAGCCAGACTTGGGACATCACACTTATTTAGAGCAAGCAATAGTGAAAGATGATGTAATTGTGCTACAGTATACACCAGGGGTCTAACTTAGAACTATGGGAAAGTACCAGAAAAATACCAGTGGACAAAGAGATACAATGAAGACAATGGCATTGACACACACTGCGGAAGCCTACTGAAAGTATTACATGACAGGCTTTTTTTTGGAATCCCCAGGGGAAGAGACAAAGAGGAAGACCAAAATATTCTTGGAGAAGACAGGTGGAAGATAAAGATGACGGGGAAGACATGGAATGATCTTTAAAGAATGATAAGAAGCAGAACGGCTTGGAAAGTGTTTGTTGAAGACCTATGCTCCACAGGGAGCTAAAAGTGTATGTTGAAGACCTTTGCTCCACAGGGAACTTAAAGTGTTTGTTGAAGACCGTTGCTCCACAGGGAGCTGAAATTGTTTGTTGAAGACCTTTGCTCCACAGGGAGCTGAAAGTGTTTGTTGAAGACCTTTGCTCCACAGGGAGCTGAAAGTGTTTGTTGAAGACTGTTGCTCCACAGGGAGCTGAAAGTGTTTGTTGAAGACCTTTGCTTCACAGGGAGCTGAAAGTGTTTGTTGAAGACCTTTGCTCCACAGGGAGCTGAAAGTGTTTGTTGAAGACCTTTGCTCCACAGAGAGCTGAAAGTGTTTGTTGAAGACCTTTGCTCCACAGGGAGCTGAAAGTGTTTGTTGAAGACCTTTGCTCATCAGGGAGTTGAGAGATTGAATAAGAAAGAAGAAGATACACTCCTTCTTCTGTGATCATGGCTCACTCAGACTGGGATTCAGGACTCTCTTATGAAGTCTACTGTTGGAGTGTCAGTGACTGACAGCTGCAGTGCTCCATGATGGGAACCAGAGGTAGCAAGGTTACCAACAAGGGGAGACTACATCTGTTCTAGGAAATGGACTTACCAACAAGGGGAGACTACATCTGTTCTAGGAAATGGACTTACCAACAAAGGGAGACCATATCTTTCCTTGGGAATGGACTTACCAACAAGGGGAGACCATATCTTTCCTTGGGAATGGACTTACCAACAAAGGGAGACCATATCTTTCCTTGGGAATGGACTTACCAACAAGGGGAGACCATATCTTTCCTTGGGAATGGACTTACCAACAAGGGGAGACCATATCTTTCCTTGGGAATGGACTTACCAACAAGGGGAGACCATATCTGGCCAAGGACTTCTGTCAGAACCTTCAAGGCCTGTTGTCCCTGAGTTTGTAGCAAGCTAGATAGAAGTTTCAAGATGCTGACAGACAAACTGGCACATGCAGTTCCAATGTCATCCACATCTGTAATGTAAATATTGATATATCTTTAACATCATTTTCTACATGTTTTTCTTGTAATTTCTTCATTAAATTGAAAACTTCACTATTACCTTTAAGTTTTACAAAACAATTTCTTGTAGAATAGGGAGGCGTCACTCATTTAATGGGTTACAGACAAAGCTTTAAAGCACAATGAATTTGGTGTAACAAAATTTTTTTATCATTTTAATCTTTACTACAATATCATGAACACGTCGGCCACAGATACGTATCATAACATAGGGTTAAATTGTATTGTTGTATAGACAAATATAGGTTCTAAATGTTAATATGAGAGATCAAATGTCATGCATTCATCATCATCAAGTACCGGGCCTGCTGGTGTAGGTGATCATGTCTCTCCACAACTTTCGATCTCGACAATTCTTTATCATTTCTGTTGTTGACCTTCTGCCAAGCCATTCTCTTAAACTGTCTGGTATTTTTTCTCTTTGCTTCCCTCTATCTCTTCGTCCCTCAATTTTTCCAGGTGTTACAATATATTCCATTTGCTCTCTTCTCATTACATGGCCAAAAAATGATGATTGTTTCTTCCTAATATTGGAAATTAGCTCTCTTCTTGCTTTGACCTCTCTCAGAACCTCTTCATTACTCTTCTTAGCTGTCCTTGGTATTCCCAACATTCTTCTTTAAAACCACATATCTACAGACTCCAGTGATTTTCTCATCTATTGTCCTATTGTCATGCATTAAGCTGATCATAATATAAATGATATATCATGTCAGTTATGAACACTGGCGCAGAGAGCACAAAAATGTAAATCTACTTGTCATACAATTTTCACAAAATTGGAGCGCATAAAATAATTATGACTTTCACTTTTACTCACAGAAATTAGTCAATTGTATTGCTGTACAAACAGATATAGATTTAAAATGTTAATATGAGAGATTAAATTGAGTTATCTGCAGGTCATCATCATTACACTTCGAACATGTCCATAGGTGCTCATATCCCCTCCTCAGCATGTCCTGCAGTGTCCAGTGACTGATGATTCCAGCTCTATGTTGATTGATAAGTCTCCTTATATGTCCACTAAGTTTCTCGTTTCTGGCTATGCCCATCTTAACTCCCATCTCTTTCATCTGAAGAAGTGAAGTGGACTCACAGTTGCCAAAGTCCTGTGCCCTTCCCACATCTTGGAGGGCATTGATGATGTCCGCCCGATCCATTGGTTGACCGTCTTCAACAACAGTGCAGCTAGCCAACCTGCCCTCTTTTTCATTTTAGATTAGATTAAATTATTAAATAGATTAGATTAAATTATTAAATAGATTAGATTAATTATTAATTAGATTAGATTAAATGTATTAAATAGATTAGATTAATTCTTAATTAGATTAGATTAAATTATTAAATAGATTAGATTAATTATTAATTAGATTAGATTAAATTATTAATTAGATTAGATTAAATTATTAAATAGATTAGATTAAATTATTAAACAAGAGAGAATAAATGTTGTGAATTAACTGGATCATGATATAAATTATATCACCCCGGTGTAATTTTTTCTGGCAGTGGCGGGCTAGACAAACATTCCGGTCAGACTTTGCAGGAGGGAATCCCGTATTTTACGTCATGACTGCATAAAGCTAAGGTGGAAGTTTTCAAGAGCAGGTGTTCTGATGTGGAATGAGTTGAATGCATTAATCTCAGGATATCATCCATAAATGTTGTACAAGTTTCAAGACTAGAACTAAAACACCACTTTCAGAGGAAAACAAACAGCTGTGTATGTGAAGACATTACCCACCATGCCACTGAAATAACAACATGGACGCCATTGACCTCAGCCCTGTTGTATTCCTTAGCAACTCCATCCTTGAGTTGGTATCCATGGTAACACAGGCTGTCAACAGCTCAGCTATAGACTCAAACAGGCGCAGCAAGTCATGGAGGACTAGGGCACTAGCTGACCCAGTGTGACCAGCAGCTGTGCCTGCACACAAAGACTGGACTGTTCCTGGATTAATGAGGCTAGGGAGAGATGTGACAAACAAAACATGAAAGTCTGCAGACATCATGCAGATATCAGATCAGATTTCAAGTAGAGACTGTGTGAAGACTCCTATTCTATTGTAATATATTCTATTTTATTCTTGTATATACTATTCTATCCTACTCTAGTGTAATATATTCTATTTTATATACTATTCTATCCTAATCTATTGTAATGTATTATATTTTATTCTTTTATATACTATTCTATCCTACTATATTATAATATATTATATTTTGTTCTTTTCTATTCTATTGTAATATATTCTATTTTGTTTCTTTCATTTCCTATTCTATTCTATCCTATTGTAATATATTGTAATATATTCTATTATATTCGTTCCTATTCTATTCTATCCTATCCTGTTCTATTGTAATATATTATATTTTTTTCTTTTCTTTTCCTATTCTATTCTATCCTATTTTATTGTAATATATTCTAGTTTGTCCTTTCCCACACTATTCTATCTTATCATAAGATATTCTATTGTATTGTCCCCTATTCTATTGCAAAGAAGAGTAATGAAAACGTTCTGAATGAAGTCAAAGCAAAAAGAGAGATAATTTCCAATATTAGGAAGAAACAATCACCTTTATTGGCCTTGTAATCAGAAGGGAACAGCTGGAATATATTGTGACAACTGGGAAAATTGAGGGACGAAGAGATAGAGGGAAGCAAAGAGAAAATATACCAGACAGCATAAGACAATGGCTTGGCAGAAGGTCAACAACAGAAATAATAAATAACTGTCGAGATCAAAAGTTGTGGTGAGACATGATCACCTATGCCAGCAGGCATGGTACTTGATGATTCTATTGTAATATATTCTATTGCAATATATTCTATTGCAATATATTCTATTGTAATATATTCTATTGCAATATATTCTATTGTAATATATTCTATTGCAATATATTCTATTGTAATATCCTTTTACCTTTTAGCTCCCAGTGGAGCATAGGTCTTCAACAAACACTTTCCAAGTCGTTCTGTTTTTTGCAATTCTTTTAAGATCATTCCATGTCTTCCCCATCATCTTCATCTCTGCTTCAATCTGTCTTCTCCAAGAATTCCTTGGTCTTCCTCTTTGTCTTTTCCCCTGGGGATTCCAAAAAAGGGCCTGTTGTGTAATACTCTCAGTTGGTTTCCGTAGTGTGTGTCCTATCCATCGCCATCGTCTTCGCTGTATTTCTTTATCCACTGGTATTTGACCGGTACATTTCCATAATTCCACGTTAGTGACTTTGTCCTGCCATTTCCATCCCTTTATTCTGCGCAAGCATCCATTAATGAAAGTCTGTACCTTCGTGATTGTCAATTTTGTTATTCTCCATGTTTCACAGCCATATAATAGAACCGACTTAACATTGGAGTTGAAAATTTGTATTTTTGTATTTAGCCTAATTTCTTTGGATTTCCATATGTTTCCCAGTGCAATGAAAGCTCCTCTTGCTTTTGATATCCTTATTTTGGTATCGTTTTCTGTTCCTCCCTCTTTATCTATATTACTGCCCAGATATATATAAGATTGTACGTCTAGTAGAGGTATTTCTCCTAGTTTTATTTGGTTATTGCCAACTGCATTAATTCTCATAATGTTGGTCTTATCTCTATTAATCTTTAGTCCTAGCTGTTGTGATCTCTCATCTAATATACTCATTTTATCTTGCATCTGTTGGTGGCTGTGTGATAGGAGAGCTATGTCATCAGCAAAGTCTAAATCATGAAGTCTATTGTAATATATTCTATTGTAATATATTCTATTGTAATATATTCTATTGTAATATATTCTATTGTAATATATTCTATTGCAATATATTCTATTGTAATATATTCTATTGCAATATATTCTATTGTAATATATTCTATTGCAATATATTCTATATTATTCTTCCCTATTCTATTATACTGTGATATATTCTATTTTATTCTCTCCTATTCTATCCTAATCTACTGTAATAATTTTTATTGCATTCTATTCTAGTCCATCTTTCTTTTAACCCGCCTCAGATGCATAGACAATCAGCAAGAGCTTTCCATTACTTCATGTCCTTCTCCACCTCCTCTATTGTAATCATTTTCCTGGTTCTGTCTCCTGTTTCTAGATCTTCCTTATATCCCTTTTTCCTGTGTGTTCCAAGTGAGAGCTTGTCTGGTAATGCTTGTAGCTGGCTTGTGTGCAGTTTATGTCCTATCCATTCCCTACTATATTTTTCTTATGATTTCTCCACCTCAAAAGGATTTATTATTTGTCAGATTTCATCATGTCTCCACTTCACACTCATCTGTTATTTCCTACATTTCATCATGTCTCCACTTTGAATGGATTTGTTATTTCCACGGTTTATCATGTCTCCACTTTGAACAGATTTGTTATTTCCTACATTTCATCATGTCTCCACTTTGAACAGATTTGTTATTTCCTACATTTAATCATGTCTCCACTTTGAACAGATTTGTTATTTCCACAGTTTATCATGTCTCCACTTTGAACAGATTTGTTATTTCCTACATTTCATCATGTTTCCACTTTGAACAGATTTGTTATTTCCTACATTTAATCATGTCTCCACTTTGAACAGATTTGTTATTTCCACAGTTTATCATGTCTCCACTTTGAACAGATTTGTTATTTCCACAGTTTATCATGTCTCCACTTTGAACAGATTTGTTATTTCCACAATTTATCATGTCTCCACTTTGAACAGATTTGTTATTTCCTACATTTCATCATGTCTCCACTTTGAACAGATTTGTTATTTCCTACATTTCATCATGTCTCCACTTTGAACAGATTTGTTATTTCCTACATTTCATCATGTCTCCACTTTGAACAGATTTGTTATTTCCACAGTTTATCATGTCTCCACTTTGAACAGATTTGTTATTTCCACAGTTTATCATGTCTCCACTTTGAACAGATTTGATATTTCCACAGTTTATCATCTCCAATGACCAACATTTGTGATCCAAAGCAAAATGAAATAACAACCAGCAATTTGTTCACAAATAAAAATATTACTCTTACTTCTCCTCAATGCCACCAAACATGTTTCTACAAACTAAAGACAGACAACTCTCACCTCATCAATGAAAATAAAATAGAGTGACTTCTCATGTTATTTTGACAGGTCTGGGGTGAAAGGTTAACCACGTTGGTCAGCAACTTCACCACAGCAGATATGAGACTCGGCGTGGCCACCTTTTGTCCTGCTGATGTTAAATGAACGCTGGCAGAGGGCTGTGCAAAATTGGTTTCCCTCCAAAAACCTGGGAGGGAAAAAGCAAAAAGTAAATGACAAAATGGCTGAATAACAACTGCTGGAGTCAACCTTCTTCTTCATCTTCGGTGATTGGCTATTACTACACATTCAGACATTTAAACCAGCGTGGGTTATGTACAAAATGGTGCAGTGGGGTCTTCACTGGTTTCCCCATAACTTGTCAAGCAGGGTTATTTCTGAGGGCCATATTTTGTGTTCTTATGGTGTTGAGAGTGCTGCAGTTCTGTGGGGTATGCTCTGGAGTTTGTCTGGAGCCACAAAGTCACTCAGTCCTATCTTCTGTAGCTTGAGCCAGCATAAACCTAACATTTAGTTTTTAAAATTGAAAAGTTCTGTTCTGTTCCATATATTGTTCGTTCTGTTCCATATATTGTTCTGTTCTATATATTGTTCTGTTCCATATATTGTTCTGTTCCATATATTGTTCTGTTCCAAATATTCTTAATACTCTGTGTTCTACTCATTTCCTGCTATCCCAGCTTTACTGTACTGCAACTTATTGCATATTCCTTGTTTATTTCACACTGCTACTATCATCATCATGTGCCATACCGGTTGGCGTAGGCGATCATGTCCTTCCACAATCTTCTATCTACAGTTCATCGTATCAGTTCTGTTGTTGACTATTTTCCATGCCATGACACAAAGCTATCCAGTATTTTCTCTCTTTGTCGCCCACGATCTCTCTTTCCTTTTATTTTTCCAGTTGTAACCAAGTATTCCAACTTTCCTCTTCTCATGATGTGCCCGAAAAATGTTGATTGCTTCTTTCTGAATCGCTGCTACTTCCTATTTATCTAGTGCCACTTTGTCCCAGATGCTGTAGATGGAAAAGAAAACAGTTGCCATGAAAGTAACAAAAAGACAACAGATGATACCGCTGTCGATGGAAAAGAAAACAGTTGCCATGAAAGTAACAAAAAGACAACAGATGATACCGCTGTCGATGGAAAAGAAAACAGTTGCCATGAAAGTAACAAAAAGACAACGGATGACACTGTTGTTAAAAATTAAATTAGGCTAAATACAAAAATTAAAATGTTCAATTCCAATATTAAAGTCAGTCCTACTATATGGCTGTGAAACATGGAGAACAATAAAAAAATGACAATCATGAAGATACAGACTTTCATTAATATATGCTTGCGCAGAATAAAAGGATGGAAATGGCAGGACAAAATCACTACCATAGAATTATTGAAAAGTACTAGTCAAATATAAGTGGATAAAGAGATACAGCGAAGACGATGGTGCTGAATAAGACACACACTGTGGAAGCAAACTGAGAGTATTACACAACAGGCCCTTTTTAGGAATCCTCAAGAAAAAAGACAAAGAGGAAGACCAAAATAAACTTGGAGGAGACAGATGGAAGCAGAGATGAAGATGATGGGGAAGATGTGGAATGATTATAAAAGAATGGCAAGAAACAGAATGGCTTGGAAAGTGTTTGTTGAAGACCTATGCTCCACAGGGAGCTGAAAGTGTTTGTTGAAGACCTATGCTCCACAGAGAGCTGAAAGTGTTTGTTGAAGACCTATGCTCCACAGGGAGCTGAAAGTGTTTGTTGAAGACCTATGCTCCACAGGGAGCTGAAAGGTAGAAGAAGAAGAGATCTTTATTCAAACCTTGCAGACCGTGACATGTTTCAGTGTATGCTGATGAGCTGTGAGATATATCCCTTGAACTTGTAGTCTCCCCTTTGCTTCCATCAGCCGAGAGAATCTGCGGAGTTCAAGTGTTTGCTACAGTTCAAGGTCATTGCATTTAAGTCACTATTTAATGACAAAAAACAAACTGGCATATCAATGATAAATCAAATATAAATCAAAGATAAATCAAATATAAATCAAAGATAAATCAAAGATAAATTAAATATAAATCAAATATAAATCAAAGATAAATCAAATATAAATCAAATATAAATCAAAGATAAATCAGATATAAATCAAAGATAAATCAGATATAAATCAAAGATAAAGTTCTCATTCACTATGGCCAGAATTACTTTTTAAAAAATGTTGACTTTTGTTGTTCACCCTAACAACAACAGCAACTGTTGTGCTCATCTGCCCTGAGTAGACATAAGCTTGTTTCCAATGAAGCCACAACAACTGTTCCAACTTGGTCGCTGCATTTTTTTTTTTTGGGAGGGGTGTTTGCTCTGATCCTTATTTGCTAGGCCTGATTTATTAGTTTGTTTCCAAACATCTCGAAGAAGGAAGGTCTTGATCAGTTCTGATTTGACACCAGTAGTCAAGTTTTGATTCAACAACCACCCACAGCTGAACGTGTCACCACAGCTCCAGAAACTATCTCAATCATCTTTCTCCTACACCATCACACACCCTCCCCCCCCCCCCCCTTTCCATCAAGACTGTCTGCTGAGGGAGCCTGTCACTTCCGGTAACATGGTGTAGCCTAGTAGCTGCTTGCAGATCGCTCTAGTGATTAAAAATTTTTTTTGCATGTCTATTAACACAGATTGAGTTTTTTTTGTGTGGTTGTTGGCATTCTGAAGGATTTATAAAAATGACTGAAATAATTACCGATAATAAGCTGAGGGAGACAGAAGATTTAAGCTCCAACTCTTCTACCACTCGATATTCTTGCAAAAAAAAAATAAAGTAAAGTGCCCCGTCACGCCAAGTGGCGTAATAAAGACTATGGTGTTAGTGACCATAATTTTATAGACCTTCGGCACATGATTTTTGGGGTAATGTGGTCACTATTACGCCCGTGCTGCTTTACTTTAAAAAAAAAATCGGGTACCCATTTAAGGCTGGGTGAACCTGGAAGCCATCGATCAGGATTGAACCCGACTTCTTGTCATTTTAGTCCAGTTCACTAACCACTGAGCTATCACTATGTTGTTGTAGTACCTCTTTAAGTGTTGTCACTCCATCTTACTCATGCTTCCTTCTTCCTCTTTTATATGTACCTCATATGGCATGAACTCACCATACATCACCTCCTTTATATGGGTTGTCACTGTGTGTAGTTTGAGATGTGTCAACATTTTTCTTGTTTCTAATGCTGCCTCTTCTTGTTCTTCTAGCTCTTATTATTACACATTGTATTTATGTGGAACTAACTTCCATTGTTATATATAAGAGATATAGAAACAAAGTTGAACGCATTCAAAAATAAATGTCTAAGGAAAATACATGGTATAACGTGGAATAAAATTCAAAACAAACGAGGAAATTAGAGAAATCGCGAATCAACCACTAATATCTTCGGTAATAAAGAAAAGACGATGGTCATATGTTGGACATGTGATGAGAAGAGATAATAACCGAATAGCAAAGCAGGCCCTCAATGGGAAACAACAGGTAAGAGAAAAAGAGGAAGACCCAGGGAGACACTGAGAAGAACATTGATGAGAGAGGCAAGAGCAACAGGATTCGGCTCCCTCAATGAGATAGAGCTGCTTGCACAGAACAGAGACAAATGGCGAGATTTGATAAAATATCTTTAAAAGAAAACAGCTAGAACAAAAATTCAGATATGAGAAGGTGTATCTTGGTCTACGCCCTATGGGCCGGCAACGGCTCGAAAGGTCAATAGATAGATAGATAGAACTTCCATTGGGGGACTGGGTAGTCTAGTTGAGAAAACCACCAGACACAGCTACCGACGTCTGGACAATCCATGTTCAGTTCCCACTGGAAGCAGTGTGAAATGTTCTCGTGGTTGGAAAAAAATACCCCCGCTGTCGATCCAGCTGCTGGCAGACATGGGTACCAGGGTAGCACTCGGGAAAGGTGAGGAATGTCATCTCGCATTATGAGTTTTGATGCTTAAAGCGACACTATCCAGATGTCTCACTTCTGGATAGGCAGCCGAGCACATATGGGTGGAAACTTGCATGTTAAGACGCTGATTCAAGTCTCGTACTTGACCTTTAACTTCAATCGCTGACTTGTTGTAAGTGAGCATAAGTAACTATCTATCTATTGTCCTTTTGAGCCGAAGACGGCACATAGGGCAGAACCACAATCTCAAAAAACAGAAACCTTGCGTGCCAAAAAGGCACATATTGCAGAGATCACTGCTTCCAAAACCTATGGCTCTGTTTCCATAACAATACTTTTTACAATGACAGCTTGTCAAGCCATCGATCAACCTCTTTAGTCGCCTCTTGCAACATACCTGGAAGGTCACAGTGTCACTATTCTTTACTTCCCTCATAATGAGGCCCCAGTAACACACAGGAGATAAGTAACACCAGTAGCAAAAACTAATTTTGTTTTCTATACAGTTTCAACCAAGCAGGTTTTGATCACATTTTTATGTGATTTTTTTTTCATCATAGTGGTGTATGTACAAATTAAGCTGCAATTTTAGTCATTTTCAACAGATTTTGACAAACTATATATCAATTTCAAAGTAGTTGAACAGTTACCATATTTCAAATGCATAGTGAGGGCTGGGTGGTTTAGAGGCAAGACATCAGCCCCGGGACAGGAAAGTCACAGGTTCAAACATCACCACGGTCAGTGAGAATTTTTCCAAAATAAATCCATGGCTTGTACATGATGGCTTCACTCTCCCCTGGTCTTCAGATAGTGATCCAGTGTCTAGCTTTCTCAGAAAATGGTGACAGTGAGGAGGTCCCAAAGAACACTTGGCAGTTAAAAGTAAAAAAAAAGAGTACACCAAAAAAAAAATATGGCCGCTCCCTAGGGAAAAATTTTTAAGCAAATCTACTCATGTTGAAGACAAGTGTGTCAGGCCTAAAAGTGCAAATATCACAGGTTTGCCGTAGACTATTGATACAACGCATTCATGCCCACTTTTAACGGGTAAACACTAAGAAAATGAGCAATATATTCTGTGATAATGTTTTAATAAATTGGACCATAAAGTAATATTTATTTATGTGTGTGTGTAAATATATCAACCTAGTTTGATGGGGGTTCTTTTCTCATTAATTAAAATTATGGCTATTTAAAACTCAAGTGTTTACTGACCTTTGACCTGGTCGCCTGACCTGAAGCTGGATTGGTTGACATGCTGGACAGGGAGGTCAACAGTGTCTGCCCAGTCCTGTCCAACCCACTGCTCTCTGAAATAATTAAAAGAGTGTCTCACTTCTTACTTTAAAAAAAAATGGGTCACAACTATGTTAATGTATCCTCCATCACTGGTCAGCTAAAGTGGAGTCTGTATACCACTTCTGCCACCTCCTTAAAGTGGAGTCTGTATATCATATCACTTCTGTTACCTCCTCATTGTGGAGTCTGTATATCACTTCTGTTATCTCCTCATAGTGGAGTCTGTATATCACATCTGTCACCTCCTCATAGTGGAGTCTGTATATCATTTCTGTCACCTCCTCATAGTGGAGTCTGTATGTCACTTATGTCACCTCCTCATAGTGGAGTCCGTATACCACATCTGTCACCTCCTAAAAGTGGAGTCTGTATATCACTTGTCACCTCCTCATAGTGGAGTCTGTATATCACTTGTCACCTCCTCATAGTGGAGTCTGTATATCACTTGTCACCTCCTCATAGTGGAGTCTGTATATCACTTGTCACCTCCTTATAGTGGAGTCTATATATCACTTCTGTCACCTCCTCATAGTGAAGTCTGTGTATCACTTCTGTCACCTCCTCGTAGTGGAGTCTGTATATCACTTGTCACCTCCTCATAGTGGAGTCTGTATATCACTTCTGTCACCTCCTCACAGTGGAGTCTGTATATCACTTGTCACCTCCTCATAGTGGAGTCTGTATATCACTTGTCACCTCCTCATAGTGGAGTCTGCATATCACTTCTGTTACCTCCTCATAGTGGAGTCTGTATATCACATCTCTTTCCACCTCAAAGTGGAGTCTGTATATCACATCTCTTTCCACCTCAAAGTGGATTCTGTATATCACATCTCTTTCCTCCTCAGAGTGGAGTCTGCTTCAAACTTTCTGATACAAGTTGAATCAAGCAATGACAAGTTGTGCTATTGTTACAAATCCACAAATAAAACAAGTTTTAAAACACACAAATTATTCAACATAACTCAACATTCTGTCCTATCCTAAACACGGAACCAGTTCCAATAAAGTCTGCAACTTCCCATATTTGCTCCACCACTTGTCACAGCATTTCCCAAAATGCATTGCTAAATTTCATCGACTTGGTCGCTCCGTACACGTCCTACCTAACTGCATAGGTGACAATTCCAAACCTCCTTAGTTACCTCTTACGACATTTGTGATAAGTAACTCTCTCTCTCTTTGCGATCAAGATTCAATCAGAGTAGGATTCCAGACTCTCACATGAAGACAGCTGCCTGTTTAAGTGAATTGATCGACCCCACAGACAGAACATCATAATTAGAGTCTGTTAGAACCACTCTGATTGAATACCTGTTAAAGTGTTGCACTGTGCTCTGCGCCTGTGGCCCAGTGCATCGAATTTCAGCCAGCATTTTATTCAGGTTTGCTTTCCTTAGCCTTTGATTGTCCCCAATCTTCCTGCAAGGCAGCAGATTGTCTTTTCTTTAGGGGGATTCTGCTCTTAGATGGTCAGCCCTTCCAGGTTTACGAGCACCATCTGCCCAAGTCACTAGAGGTGACTAACACAGACATGCACACACACACAAAGATATGAGATGTGACTAACATTGACATGCACACAACAATATGAGGCATGACTAACACTGACACACACCAAAAAATATGAGATATGACTAACACAGGCACACACACACACAATAAGATATGAGATGTGACTAACACAGACACACTCTAAAATATGAGATATGACTAACACAGACACACACACTAAGATATGAGATATGAATAAACACAGTCATGCACACACAAAGATATGAGACATGACTAACATAAACATGCACTCACAAAGATAGGAGATGTGACTAACATAGACATGCACACACAAAGATATGAAATATGACTAAACACAAACACACAAAGATATGAGACATAAACATACAAAGATATGAGATATGACTAATATAGACAGACACACATTAAGATATGAGATGTGACTAGCATGGACATACACACAAATATATGAGACATGACTAACATAGACATGCACACACAAAGGTATGATATGTTACTAACATAGACATGCATACAAGGATATGAGATGTGACTAACATAGACATGCACACAAAGATATGAGATATGACTAACATAGACATGCACACAAAGATATGAAATATGAGTAACACAGACATGCACGCACAAAGATATGACACATGACTAACACAGATACACATTAAGATATGAGATATGATTAAACACAGATACACACAAAGATATGAGATATGGTAACACGGACACACACCAAGATATGAGATATGACTAACATGACACACACCAAGATATGAGCCATGGCTAGCACACACACACACACAAGCTAAGATATGAGCCATGGCTAGCACAGAAACACACTAAGATATGAGCCATGGCTTCACGGAAACACACCAAGATATGAACCATGACTAGCACTGAAACACATTAAGATATGAGCCATGACTAGCATGGAAATACACCAAGATATGAACCGTAGCCAGCACAGACACACACCAAGATATGAGCCATGGCCAGCACATACACCCAACAAGATATCAGCCATGGCTATCACAGACTCCCACTAAGATATAATTTATGACTAGCATGGATATACACTGAGAATTGAGCCATGGGTATCACAGACACCCACCAAGACATCAGCCATGGCTATCACAGACTCCCACTAAGATATGATTTACGACTAGCATGGATATACACTGAGAATTGAGCCATGGGTATCACAGACACCCACCAAGATACAAACCATGACTATCACATACACACACAAAGATATGAGCCATGGTTAGCACAGACAACCACCAAGATATAACCCACGACTAACATATACACTTGATAACGTCCACTAAAGTTTGTCTGAGGTTCTTGGTAAAGTTTCTACTGACGACCACGAAGATCCAAAACTTGCAGGCAGGTGGTAACAGTGACTCTATTCTTTTCTCTCTCCACCAGTGGGCCCTCAGGAGCTACTCAACAGCTTGAAGGGTTTGATTTCAATTCCCAAAAGTGGTGGGTTATTTTTTTCAGGGACCGACAAAGTTCCACAGTTCACCTAGCCTCTAAAACCTACTTCCAAGAAGATTCTCAGGTACCAGTTTTTAGATGCTGGGTGAACTGCGGAACTTTGTCGGTCCCCGAAAAAAATACCTGAGAATTTTCTTGGAAGTAAAGATGGCCTGGCATGATATCGACACCACCCAAAAATATTCTGTGGTCTTAGAAAAATCTGGTCACTAACACCATATTCCCCGTACACCTAGCAGGGCAGGGGAGGGATACTTTTTTGTTGTTAGCATCATCATCACTGCACACTGGACAAATCCATAAGTGCTCTGATATTCCCCTCACGAATCTCTGAGGAGAATCCTGGCCCCTGTGCACGAACTCCGTAGCTCAGCTTGGAATCCACAGTGTGGGTAGGTTTTTGCTGACAGTTTTGCCTGGGCAGCTGCCATATTTATAGCCTACTCTTTTCAATTTTAACTTCTAAGGGATCTTTAATATGTGCACACTGGAGTTATTGTTTATTGCCGTTATCCGAGAGGGCTAGACATCGGATCTCACTACACAAGAGATCAAGGGGATGGTAACATCATCAAGAAACCACGGATTCATTTTTCCTATTTTTGAGAAATCACCACCGCTTCAGGTGGGCTTTGAACCTAGGTCCTTCCTGTCCTGAGACAGATGTCATACCCCTAGACCATCCAACCTCCAGGAGCCTTTTTACTCAACAGTTTTATTCTTACTACAAGTCCAGAAATAAAATACTTGTCAAATGAATACAAATTATTTCATACTTATTCAACAATCTTATTATTATTAAAAGTGAATATATACAAATAATAAGTCACTTACCAGTGAAGGTATTGGTAGAGCCAACAGAAGCGTCCGCAAGAAGTGGTATTTCTGTAGTCACCAATATCGGGTGAATGAGGGCAGAGGTGTGTAGAGAGGCCAAAATGTCAGCCACACTGGCGTAGAAGTTTGTGTGGTCTAGCAAAGCCACTAGGGCATTCACACCCACGAGCATTACCTGTGGCCAGGTGACAATTAAAAAAAAACATGATTAGATTACGATAGGGCAGTAAAAATTCATCATCATTGAGTGCCGTCTCCGCAACGAAGGTTGGCTACCATGGAGCGCCATTTTGCTCTATCTCTTGCTTTGATGGTGCAGGTTGTCATCGGTTGATTTGTCCATCTTTTGATGTTACTCGTCCATGTTAATCTTGGTCTGCCTCTGCCTCTTTTACCTTGTATTTTCCCCTCCAGGATCACTTTCAGTAGGCTGTTGTGTCTTTTAACATGGCCTAAGAACCGCATTTGTCTTGTTCTAATTGTGTTCAGAAGTTCACTTTTCATTTTTAGTTGTTTTAAGACTTCGTCGTTTGTTTTCTTTTCCTTCCATCCAATTCTACCTATTCTTCTATATATCCACATTTCAAAGGCTTCAATTCTCTGTTCTGTTTTCTTGTCTAATGTCCATGTTTCAGCACCATATAGGAATATTGAGAAGATGTAACATTTTGCTAATCTTAGTTTTAGCTCTGGTGTTATTTGTTTTGATGTTAGTATGTTCTTCATGACATTAAAATTACTTTTTGCCATTCCTATTCTTTTGTTTATTTCAGTTGTACATTTTCCATCACTGGTTATAGTATGTCCAAGGTAGTTATAGTTCTGAACTGTCTCCAGGTCTATTCCTTCAATTTTGATAGTAAAAATTACTGCATCAAATTACAGATTCTTAACTCTTTCCGTACGTTTCACCGCACAGTGCGTCACTCTTAATTTGATTAGTGTACACCGTTATCAAATAATATTCTTTTTACATGTCTTTTATCATCTTGGTCAAATGGTGAAATCTAACACCTTGTTCAGTTATCTAAAAATTCACATATAACATATTATGTGTTATATAAATATGTAGATTGATTCTTAAAACCAGGAACAATTTTATCTCTGAAATCTCTTCTGTTGCGTTTTAAAAAACTTGAGTGCTGGATTTCTTTCCTTTGTTATTTGATGTAAATACTTCCCATTTCATGAGCATACAATCTCATGTAATGTGGAAAAAAAATTGACAATTTTCAAGAAATTTGTTGTTTTTCATTTTTTTCCCTGTTGTGATAAGGGAAATGTCCTCACTTTTCAGCTGTCATCAAACAATACTTTGTAACTCAGAAAATGCAGCAAATAACACTATGAGGTAGTCAAACATACTGATGGACTTACGGTGACATAACAATAGACAGTGTAACACGTCCAACCCATGCAATCAAATTGAGGTCATAATTCAACCTGAGACAGGAAATCTGAGTCCCCATGTCTCTCCTAGTGTAGACACACAGCTGTGTGTCAAAAGTTCAAAGCAAATACTATTTTTAGAGTTTCTAATGTTACAATAAAGTGGTAGTAATTATTACTACAGTATCGTAAACATGTGAGTCACAGATTGACATAATAATCTAGGGTTTTAAAACAGAAGATACATTTGGGATCTGCTTCATTTAGCTTCGGTTCTTCTCTCTCAAGTTCCCATAACCATCTATTGTAGGGAGCCCCACATCTTGTCCACACTACCCATCTATGTCTCCACTGTTATACGCCAGGTTGCGCTCGACTGCCTCCCTCACTCACATTTTCTCCAGACTCCAATCGTGTGACTGTTTCTTTCACTATAATGTCCAACATTTCTTGTAACTCATTTTCACTCTTAGCGATTAAGACTGTATCATCAGCATACCTTAGATTATTTATATTATGACCTCCAATTGTTATTCCAGGCATGCCCTTATGGATCTTAATATAATCTCACTATAAATATATTAAACACATCTGGTGACAGCACACAACCTTGTCTAACACTCTGTTTTATTTCTTGAAACATTCCCAATTGATTTCCAGTT
This sequence comes from Megaustenia siamemsis, assembly GCA_032433765.1. Taxonomy (NCBI): domain Eukaryota; kingdom Metazoa; phylum Mollusca; class Gastropoda; order Stylommatophora; family Ariophantidae; genus Megaustenia; species Megaustenia siamemsis. Next base: position 38,760,779 of record JAVIAB010000025.1, on the reverse strand, counting down.
CTTATGGCCGCTGTTTGTTGGCAGTACATGTTCTTTATTATTCTTAGATCTTTGCTGTATACGTTTATGCTTTCTAAAATTTTGATTATTTCTTGGTGCTTTACTTTGTCAAATGCCTTGGTGTAATTTATGAAACATAGGTATAGATCTGTTTTCACCTCTATGGCTCTTTCTACTAAAGATCTTATGATATATATATGGCATTGTTCGTTCCTTTACCTCCAACAAAACCACACTGTTCATCGCTAATTTCTGGACTGATTTTGTTTCGCACTCTTCACATGGTTAGTAATATCTTAGTCATCTGACTCATAAGGCTTATTGTGCGATGATCATTGCATTCAATCGCACCTGATTTCTTTGGTAGGGATATGGATATTGATTTGAGCATGTCGTCTGGTATATATCCGCTGTTGTATATATCATTCAATATTTTTGTTATTATTTCTATTCCAAAATCACCCATGGCTTCAATCTCTTCTTTAGTTATATTATCTGGTCCAGGAGCTTTGCCTGCTTTCATATTGCGCAAGGTGTCTTCCACTTCTTCTCTGAGTATTTCTGGCCCTTCTCCATTATCCTTAATATTTACTTCCGTTCGCTCATCATTATAAAGGTCTTTAATGTATTCTGTCCATCGTTCCCTTATGTTTTCTTGATCAATCAACAGTTCTCCTTTCTTTGATCTTAAACATCCAGTTTTTGATTGCGTTTTTCTTCCTGTTAATTCCTCAATTTGTTTGTATATAGCTTTAGCATCTCCTTTTTGTTGCATTTCAATCTCTTTGCATCTCTCTTTTAGCCATGCTTCTTTTGCTTCATTGCATTTTATTACAATTTCTTTATTTAATCTATTATACTCATCTTTATTTCTTCCTCTTGTATCCATTAGCTGCAAAATGTCATCTGTCATCCATTTCTATCTTGAATTTGTCCTCACTGGTGGTATGAACTCTTTTGATGTTTGTTGCATTGATTCTTTTAGTATTTCCCACTGTTCATCAATGCTTTGTATCTTCTCTATTGCATTGTACCAGTTTTGAATTTTGATTTCATATTTGTTTTGCAGCTTCTTGTCTGATTTGAGTAAACATAAATTTAACTTGATGTTAACTGATGCTCGTTTTGTTGTTTTTAATTTTACTCTAAGCTTTCCCATAACTGGTACATGATCACTATTGCAATCTGCCCCTGGTCTAGTTTTCACACACACCAGACTGTTTCTAAAAACACATCCCATATCATGCAGTTTAACTCACATTAGAACAGCCTTTAGCACAATTTTTTAAAATATGAAATAACAGCAAGAAAATAAATGAAAACTGGTCTAAAACTTGTAACTTGTCCAGACAATTTGCTCAGGAAATCAAGAAAATAGATGAAATAACAGAATGACAAAGTTTATGTTGAAATAATTGTGGATATGTCAATAGATTAAAAGCCACAAAAACTGGCTCTAGAATTTCTTGTGCTAGTAAGTAGGGCTGAGGTGGGCAGCTCCTGGTACAGTATATGTTGACATGTAGAGGTTGGAATTTCAACTCTATGTGACGTCTTCAGCTAGGTGGGGTGGAATGGGGTAAGGTAATGTAAGGTAGGTATGGTGAGATGAGGTGAGTTAATGTAAGGCAGGTAGAAAAATAGGTAGGTAAGTAGGTAAGAAGATAGGAAGGTAGATAGGTAGGAAAGAAGATAGGAAGGTAGGTAGGAAGATAGGAATGAAGGTAGGTAGGAAGGAAAGTAGGTAGGTAGGTAGGTAGGTAGGTAGGTAGGTAGGTAGGTAGGTAGGTAGGTAGGTAGGTAGGTAGGTAGGTAGGTAGGTAGGTAGGTTGGTAGGTACGTACCACTTCCCAAACGTTAGGAATTGCTGTCCAAATGAAATTACCCATACCTGATAATCACTGTCCGTGACAAGAGGGCCTTGCCATGTCCCGGGTCTTGTTTCTAGGTCACCGCTAGGCATAGTTTGTGATGTCAAATTTGTTAGCAGAAGTGCGGCCTGCAGTGATATCACGAAAACAACAAATCAATGCCACTTTTCAGATGATAAAAATTGTCAACATTTAAAGTACAAACTGACATCAATTAGGACTACAGATAAAGGTGAGTCAATAATATCAAAAAGGATAACAGGTAGGTGTCAATGATATTAATAATGATGATATAATGTGTCAATGATATTTATAATGATGATATATGGCGTCAATGATATTAATAATGATGATATAAGGTGTCAATGATATTAATAAGTATGACAAATAAGAGTCAATGATATTAATAATGATGATGATATAAGGTGTCAATGATATTAATGATGATGATATAAGGTGTCAATGATATTAATAAATAAATATGACAGATAAGCGTCAATGATATTAATAATGATGATATAAGGTGTCAATGATATTAATAATGATGATGATATAAGGTGTCAATGTTATTAATAAGTATGACAGATAAGTGTCAATGATATTAATAATGATGATGATATAAGGTGTCAATGATATTAATAATGATGATATAAGGTGTCAATGATATTAATAATGATGGTATAATGTGTCAATGATATTAATAATGATGATATAAGGTGTCAATGATATTAATAATAATGATGATATAAGGTGTCAATGATATTAATAATGATGATATAAGGTGTCAATGATATTAATAATGATGATATAAGGTGTCAATGATATTAATAATGATGATATAAGGAGTCAATGATATTAATAATGATGATATAAGGTGTCAATGATATTAATAATGATGATATAAGGTGTCAATGATATTAATAATGATGATATAAGGTGTCAATGATATTAATAATGATGATGATATAAGGTGTCAATGATATTAATAATGATGATATAAGAAGTCAATGATATTAATAATGATGATATAAGGAGTCAATGATATTAATAATGATGATATAAGGAGTCAGTGATATTAATAATGATGATATAAGGAGTCAATGATATTAATAATGATGATATAAGGTGTCAATGATATTAATAATAATGATATAAGGAGTCAATGATATTAATAATGATGATATAAAGTGTCAATGATATTAATAAGTATGACAGATAAGTGTCAATGATATTAATAATGACGATATAAGGAGTCAATGATATTAATAATGATGATATAAGGTGTCAATGATACTAATAATGATGATATAAGGTGTCAATGATATTAATAAGTATGACAGATAAGTGTCAATGATATTAATAAGGAATGATATAAGGTGTCAAAATCATGAACACTAATTGTTTCATTTGGAGGTGGGAAAATAATATTTTCTTTCAACTTTAGCTACATAGATGTGTGTTTACCCAAGAAGAGAGACAGGAATTGGAGGCAGTCATCATTTCCTGGCTTAGATTAGGTTTATGGTTGGAAATTTGACCACATGACGCCAAGGCTAGTGGAGGTGTCATGTTGTCTATTGACACATCAGCTGTCAGTCTGTCATTCCAGCTGTATGTTTAGCTTTCTTTTAGCGCCGCTCGATGCCTATCCTGTGTTACAAAGGTTTGCTCAATGCCTATCCTGTGTTACAAAGGTTTGCTCTATGCCTATCCTATGCTACAAAGGTTTACCCGATGTCTATCTTGTGTTACAAAGGTTTGCTCGATGCCTATCTTGTGTTACAAAGGTTTGCTCTATGCCTATCCTATGCTACAAAGGTTTGCACTATGCCTATCTTGTGTTACAAAGGTTTGCTCTATGCCTATCTTATGCTACAAAGGTTTGCTCGATGCCTATCCTATGTTACAAAGGTTTGCTCAATGCCTATCTTGTGCTACAAAGGTTTGCTCTATGCCTATCATGTGTTACAAAGGTTTGCTCTATGCCTATCTTGTGTTACAAAGGTTTGCTCGATGTCTATCCTATGCTACAAAGGTTTGCTCGATGCCTGTCTTGTGTTACAAAGGTTTGTTTAATGTCTCACAGACATTCGAGGAAATTTCCCTTCATAAAAAAAAAAAAGAATTTCTTGAAAATTGGACGAATTTATTTTTTAAAAAGCCACTTTTTATACAAACCTTTGTAATTTTTAAAAAGCCACTTTTTATACAAACCTTTGTAATTTTTAAAAAGCCACTTTTTATACAAACCTTTGTAATTTTTAAAAAGCACTCGGTGTTTTAAAAAAAAAAAAGAATCAGAAATCAAAGAAAATAAATCCAGTACTCAGGGGCCACCAGAAGTAATAATTAGAAGGTAGAGGTAAATGTTTGTTCACGACAAATGGTGCAATTCCAAGAATTTGTATTTGAGTTTGTAAATTGTATGAAGGAATGTAGAGTTAATAAGGTTGACAAGAGAGGTGTCAATGCAATAGTGAAATAAGAGACTATGTTCTCTGCCTTAAAAGGATGTTATGATGGCATGAATGTATTGTGTTGTGATACTTGTGCCTTTAGCCCAGACACATGCACTCAAATCCATATATCAGTATGCAGTGCTCATTTATTGGCCTGGAGGTAAGATGTCAGATGTTGGACAAGGTCCCAGGGTTAAAACCCCACTACAGACCATGAGAATTGTTCATTTTAAATCTGTGGCTTTTTTGTGGCTTTACCCTCCTCTGGTCTTTGATCCAGTGTTTAGCCCTCTCAGATAAGTGAGAATAGCAGGAGGTGCCGTATGCATTTTGTGCACATTAAAGAATCCTTGGAGTTGACAATCAAAAAGCAGGAGGTGACGTATACATTCTGTGCACATTAAAGAATCCTTGGAGTTGACAATCAAAAAGCAGGAGGTGACGTATACATTCTGTGCACATTAAAGAATCCTTGGAGTTGACAATCAAAAAGCAGGAGGTGACGTATACATTCTGTGCACATTAAAGAATCCTTGGAGTTGACAATCAAAAAGCAGGAGGTGCCGTATACATTCTGTGTACATTAAAGAATCCTTGGAGTTGACAATCAAAAAACAGGAGTTGCCGTATACATTCTGTGCACATTAAAGAATCTTTGGAGTTGACAATCAAAAAAGTAGTCCTGTCGCCAGGGAAATTTGACAGGAAAAAATCTTTTTTAAAAAAAGTCAAAACTCTGAATGATAAAAATGAGAGTACCTCTGAAGTCGGAGAATATCTACCGGTACGGCGGGGGGCACCTGAGTACATGGCTGCCAGTGGGAAAAACAAATATGTGATATATACCAGATGACCTTGTGATATTCAAGCAAAATTCAATTACTCTAGACGTCGCAAGTGATGTAAAGCTGGCATATGCAAACAACATTAGCTTGATTTTTGTGTTGTACTGGGTGCATCTCCAAACCCTGTTCTAACAACACAGAAAGTCAAAGGTTAGGTATGTCAATGTAAGGTACAGACTAGATAGAACCCTAACTGACCTGTTGGCGAACCATGCTGCATTCATGTGGGTCAAGTAGCAGACTGAATGCTGCACCCCAGACGCCTCCAGAAATGTGTCGACAGTTGGCTGCTACCAGCAGACGGCCAGCTTCCATAGAGGTCAAGGCCACAGCTATGCCAAGTCCTGCTGCTCGTACCTGTCAGGTAGAACAAGAAAATATCTTGTGTTTAGTTAGAAAGGAACACTTTTCAGATTGAGCCTCAATGGTATGGAGCCTATCCGCCATATTGACTGGTATTCCAATATTGACAGTCTTCTTCTACCTTTTAGCTCCCAGTGGAGCATAGGTCTTCAACAAACACTTTCCAAGTCGTTCTGTTTTTTGCAATTCTTTTAAGATCATTCCATGTCTTCCCCATCATCTTCATCTCTGCTTCAATCTGTCTTCTCCAAGAATTCCTTGGTCTTCCTCTTTGTCTTTTCCCCTGGGGATTCCAAAAAAGGGCCTGTTGTGTAATACTCTCAGTTGGTTTCCGTAGTGTGTGTCCTATCCATCGCCATCGTCTTCGCTGTATTTCTTTATCCACTGGTATTTGACCGGTACATTTCCATAATTCCACGTTTGTGACTTTGTCCTGCCATTTCCATCCCTTTATTCTGCGCAAGCATCCATTAATGAAAGTCTGTACCTTCGTGATTGTCAATTTTGTTATTCTCCATGTTTCACAGCCATATAATAGAACCGACTTAACATTGGAGTTGAAAATTTGTATTTTTGTATTTAGCCTAATTTCTTTGGATTTCCATATGTTTCCCAGTGCAATGAAAGCTCCTCTTGCTTTTGATATCCTTATTTTGGTATCGTTTTCTGTTTCTCCCTCTTTATCTATATTACTGCCCAGATATATATAAGATTGTACGTCTAGTAGAGGTATTTCTCCTAGTTTTATTTGGTTATTGCCAACTGCATTAATTCTCATAATGTTGGTCTTATCTCTATTAATCTTTAGTCCTAGCTGTTGTGATCTCTCATCTAATATACTCATTTTATCTTGCATCTGTTGGTGGCTGTGTGATAGGAGAGCTATGTCATCAGCAAAGTCTAAATCATCAAGTTGTTTGGTCAGTGACCACTGGATCCCATTTCTGTTGTTTTGAGTTATTTTCATAATCCAATCTATGGCCAGTAGAAAGAGAAATGGAGACAGAAGGCATCCTTGCCTTACTCCTGTTCTTATTTCAAATGCTTCTGTAAGCTGTCCTTCATGCACCACACTACATTTTGTTCCTTCATACATTGTTTTTATCAGGTTAATAAACTTTATGGGGATTCCATAATGACTCAGCAACTTCCAAAGCATTCTTCTGTCTAAACTATCAAATGCCTTTTCGTAATCTATGAATCCAATATAAAGTGGGGATTTTAGTTCTAAACTTTGTTCAACTATTATACGTAGAGTAGTTATTTGATCAGCACATGATCTGTTCTTCCTAAAACCTGCTTGTTCATCTCTCAAGTGTTTCTCTATAGCCTCTTTTAGTCTCTCCAGAATGATTCTGCCTAATATTTTTCCTGGCACTGATAGTAGCATAATTCCCCTATAATTTGTGCACTCCTGTAAACTTCCTTTCTTTGGTATTTTGATCATATAACCTTCTCTCCAGTCTTTAGGTATTTCTTCCCTCTCCCAAATTTTATCCAATAGATTATGTAACATCTTGGTAGAGGTGATAATATCTGCTTTGATGGCTTCCGAAGGAATTTCATCTGGTCCTGTGGCTTTACCATCTTTTAACAGTTTGATGGCTTTCATTATTTCTTCTTTGCTTGGTTTTCCGCAGTTAACGTGTAATTCTTCTTCTGCTGGTAGTATATCTGGAGGATTATTTGAGCCAGGTCTGTTCAAAAGTTCTTCAAAGTGCTCCTTCCATCTCTCCATTTGTTCCTTTATATTACTAAGCAGATTTCCTTTCTTATCTTTGATAAAGGCGTTGATCTGTTTGTATTTTCCACCTAATTTCTTTGTGCTGTTGTACAGTTCTTTCATATTCCCTTTATTTGCTGCTTCTTCTGCCTCTTTAGCTAATTCATCTATATATTTCCTCTTATCCCTTTTAATGCATCTTCTCACTTCTTTGTTCACCTCTGTGTAAGCTTCCTGTGTCTTGGCTTTATTACTTCTTGTTTTGCTTTTATTTATGTCTGCTTTCTTGTTCTTTCTTTCTTTAATTTTATCCAGGGTCTCTGCTGTCATCCATGCCTTATTCTGGCGTTCTCTTTTCCCCAGTGTTTCTTCGCATGTCTCTTTCCATATATTTTTTACCTGTTTCCAATGATCTTCTATATTTATTGTATTTTCTAGTTGTTGGAGGACTTGGTATTTGTTTGATATTGTGACTGCGAATTTATCTTTAATTCCTTGTTCTTTAAGAACAATGCCTCAATGGTATGGAGCCTATCCGCCATATTGACTGGTATTCCAATATTGACAGTAGGTCAATGAAAAACAAACACAATGTGAGAGTAGGTCAATCAACAACAAACACAATGTAGGAGTATGTCAATCAACAACAAACACAATGTGAGAGTAGGTCAATCAACAACAAACACAATGTGGGAGTATGTCAATCAACAACAGACACAGTGTGAGAGTAGGTCAATCAACAACAAACACAATGTGGGAGTATGTCAATCAACAACAGACACAGTGTGAGAGTAGGTCAATAAAAGCCAACAATGTGAGAGTAGGTCAGTCAACAACAAACATAATGTGAGAGTAGGTCAATCAACAACAAACACAGTGTGAGAGTAGGTCAATCAACAGCAAACAATGTGAGAGTAGGTCAGTCAACAACAAACATAATGTGAGAGTAGGTCAGTCAACAACAGACACAGTGTGAGAGTAGGTCAATCAACAACAGACACAGTGTGAGAGTAGGTCAGTGAACAACAAACACAATGTGAGAGTAGGTCAATCAACAACAGACACAATGTGAGAGTAGGTCAGTGAACAACAAACACAATGTGAGAGTAGGTCAATCAACAACAGACACAGTGTGAGAGTAGGTCAGTGAACAACAAACACAATGTGAGAGTAGGTCAATCAACAACAGACACAGTGTGAGAGTAGGTCAGTGAACAACAAACACAATGTGAGAGTAGGTCAATCAACAACAGACACAGTGTGAGAGTAGGTCAGTGAACAACAAACACAATGTGAGAGTAGGTCAATCAACAACAGACACAATGTGAAAGTAGGTCAGTGAACAACAAACACAATGTGAGAGTAGGTCAATCAACAGCAGACATAATGTGAGAGTAGGTCAGTGATCAACAAACACAATGTGAGAGTAGGTCAATCAACAACAGACACAGTGTGAGAGTAGGTCAGTCAACAACAAACACAATGTGAGAGTAGGTCAATCAACAACAGACACAGTGTGAGAGTAGGTCAGTGAACAACAAACACAATGTGACAGTAGGTCAACCAACAACAAACAAATATGGGAGTACATCAATCAACAACAGACTTTCATTCGCCTGAAGTACTATCTATATCTGTAATGTCATTTCTTGTATAAATGTTACTGTTTTTATTGAACTTGATCTATCTATCTTTCATTCGCTTGAAGTACTGTCTATATCTGTGATGTCATTTCTTGTATAAATGTTACTGTTTTTATTGAACTTGATCTATCTATCTTTCATTCGCCTGAAGTACTGTCTATATCTGCAATGTCATTTCTTGTATAAATGTTACTGTTTTTATTGAACTTGATCTATCTATCTTTCATTCGCCTGAAGTACTGTCTATATCTGCAATGTCATTTCTTGTATAAATGTTACTGTTTTTATTAAACTTGATCTATCTATCTTTCATTCGCCTGAAGTACTGTCTATATCTGCAATGTCATTTCTTGTATAAATACTGTTTTTATTGAACTTGATCTATCTATCTTTCATTCGCTTGAAGTACTGTCTATATCTGTGATGTCATTTCTTGTATAAATGTTACTGTTTTTATTAAACTTATGGTTATTGAAGGCCCTGGTATCACTGCAAATTAATTAAAATCCATAATTGGTCAACCGCCCGTGTCAGTGGAATCATCCTAATTAATATCTCATCTTCCAAACAAAAAAAGGCAGCTGCAGTCCCCATCACAGCAGTCTCAGCACACGCCAAAAAAGACAAAAGGTGAAACCACACAGAAAGTGAACACAGCCATCTGTTCCCCGTCATACGATATCATCATTCATTGTAAACAATTGGAATATCGAAACACAATCAAAATGAATGAAGCACACAGCTCATGGCTTGCACAGAGCACTTAACTCAGTAGCTCTGGCAGCAAGTCGGACTTGGAATATGAGGAAACTGCAACAAGGAATACTTTTCAGACACAACCTTTAATGGTTCCTGCCACCCTATCTGCCATATTGACAGGAAGTTGAACTTGATGAATGCAACAGTTTGTATAAATTGGATTCCTCATAATAAGATATGCTAACAAAAACCATCAATTGTAATGTTAAAAAAAACATCAACAGTGATGTTAACTAAAAACATCAACAGCGATGTTAAAAAAAAATATCAACTGTAATGTAAACCAAAAAAATCAATTGTGATATTAACAAAATAAACATCAACTGTAATGTAAACAAAAATATCAGCTGCGATGTTAACAAGAAAACATCAACTGTAATGCTAATAGAAACATCAACTGTGATGTTAACAAAAAAAACATCAACTGTGATGTTAACCAAAAAAAACATCAACTGAAATGTTAACAAAAAAACATCAACTGTATGCTCACAAAAACCATCAACTGTGATGCTAACAAAAACATCAACAGTGATGTTACAAAAAAACATCAACTGCAATGTAAACAAAAATATCAACTGTGATGTTAACAAAAGAATATCAACTGTAATGCTAACAAAAACATCAACTGTGATGTTAACAAAAAAAAACATCAACTATGATGTTAACAAAAAAAAAACATCAACTGAAATGTTAACATAAAAAACATCAACTGTAATGTTAACAAAAACATCACCTATAATAACAGAAACTAAAAAAAACATAAATTTTCGACGCATCTGGTATTTCTCTTTATATGGGCATCATGTTTGATGAAAAGTAACTTACAGGACAATTTTTCACGTGACTCACCTCAGGGTCCCTGTAAGCCCAGAGAGTCAGCAACCAGTTGAGTCCCTGGTCAGCATCTGACTCCACTTCCTGTCGGAGGTACAGCCACTTCTTGACCAAGTTCTACAAATTCACAATAAGTGGATGATTAATCGTGAAACAGAACAAAAAACATGAGAACAAATTCACAATAAGTGGATGATTAATCGTGAAACAGGACAAAAAACATGAGAACAAATTCACAATAAGTGGATGATTAATCGTGAAACAGGACAAAAAAACATGAGAACAAATTCACAATAAGTGGATGATTAATCGTGAAACAGGACAAAAAACATGAGAACAAATTCACAATAAGTGGATGATTAATCGTGAAACAGGACTGAGAACAAAAAACAAGAAGTTTAAGAAATGATTGTACACTTCCTTGTTGTCATTAAATTACCATCATCACCATTAACATGTGCTATACAGGTTGGCGAGGGAGCCGTGATAGCTCAGTGGTTAGTGAACTGGACTACAAAGGACAAGAGGTAGGGTTCGATCCCAACCGACGGCTTTCGGGTTCACCCAGCCTTTAATGGGTACCGGATTTTTTCCTGGGAAAGTAAAGTGGCACGGGCGTAATACCGACCACAATACCCCAAAAATCATGTGCCGAAGGTCTGTAAAATACAAGGTAAAAGAGGCAGACCAAGACTAACATGGACAAGTAACATCAAAAGATGGACAAGTCAATCTATGACAACCTGCACCATCAAAGCAAGAAACAGAGTGGAATGGCGCTCCATGGTAGCCAACCTTCATTGCGGAGACGGCACTCAATGATGATGATGATGATTGGTTCTTAAAACCATGAAAGATTTTGTCTCTGAGATTGCTTCCATTGCATTGATGAAAAGCTCCCGTAGGAAACGAGTTAATTGGCTTGAGCTCAAATCTAAATTTAAGACAACATCTTTCAATTCTAAATATTTCTTTTGTGTACAATACATCATGGAGCCGCGATAGCTCAGTGGTTAATGAACTGGACTACAAAAGACAAGGGGTAGGGTTCGATCCCAACCGACGGCTTCCGGGTTCACCCAGCCTTAAATGGGTACCTGATTTTTTTTCTGGGAAAGTAAAGCAACACGGGTGTAATACCGACCACATTACTCCAAAAATCATGTGCTGAAGGTCTGTAAAATATAGGGTCACTAACACCATATTTCCCTATACGCCACTTGGCGTGACGGGGGTACTTTACTTTTACAATACATCATAATTCAAAGAAATAAAATGAATCAATTGTAGATAACATGCTTGACTTTGGACAAAAATCTTACAGTGCTGAAACACTTTATCTAAAAATGTGTACCTGATCATCTGAGTTTCTGAACATCTCATGAGCTATGTGGAGTAAACACAGTGTGCTGGACTTGGTCACCCCTTTACCCATGAAAGATTGAGACGTTCCCCCTCTTCCAACATGGAAGGACCAGACAACCTAAAAATACAAAAAGGGTGTATGACGATAGCTTATAAATAATGAGGTCATTGCTATTTTTCCTTTATAGCATCAAAAATATTTTATGTTATCACAGCGCAAACAAATTTTTTTTAATTATGCCAAATTTTTCAATATACACACAAGGTGGACTGCTTGATCTCGAGGCAAGATGCTGGTCTCAAACAGAGAGGTTGTGAGTTTAAATCCTGGCTGCACCAGTTGAGATTTTTACATTGTAATTTCTTTTTGCAGCAACCACTCCTAGACTCAGTAGTGAGGCCTGGCTTAAAACGTTAATTACTCATCAACAGAAAAAAATGTAAGTACCTCCGAAGATGGAGTTATCTGCCTGTGCAGCGATGGACCCCTGTGGCTGCCAGGGAAAAATGGGTTAACTAGCAAAATTCAGTACTTAGCTGGCAGAAGCAATTTAAAAAAATAATAAATAAAACACACAGACCGGGTATCTCACCCGCTACAGAGCTTGGCATTTCCTCAATGATTCTAACACCAATGAAGATACTGCAAATGAAATTTGAACAGGGGTATGTTCATTGTATCTCCTGTGTGTTACCGGGGCCTCATTATGAGGGAAGTAAAGAATAGTGACACTGTGACCTTCCAGGCATGTCGTAAGAGGTGACTAAGGAGGTTGATCGATGGCCTGACAAGCTGTCATTGTAAAAAGTATTGTTATGGAAACAGAGTCATAGATTTTATAAGCAGTGATCTCTGTAATATGTGCCACTTTGGCACGCACGGTTTCTGTTTTTGAGATTGTGGTTCTGCCCTATGTGCCGTCTTCGGCTCGAAAGGACAATAGATAGATAGAGATGTTCATTGTATGAGAAATGAGAAGGAATGTATCTGTAGTGTGTGTGTGTATGTGTGGTGCCTAAATGTTGTGAGACACCTGCCTGATGTGCCTCTCTGCCGATCTCTGTCAATTGGTGGAGGGTGCCTTCACAATACAGTTGTTGTTTGTGAGTGTTAGTGTAAAATATACATGAGCTCACACAGGATAGCTGGAACATGGGTTGGTCTACTCTGGATAAGCGAGTGTTGAGTAGTAAACAATTACACAATGCTGAGTTTGGCAGTGAGTGAGACACCCAACATATTTTCATTCTGGTAAAGATATGTTCCAATTAGAACAACTATAAATTTGTACCTGACTCATCTAGATAAAGTACAACAGCAAACAAGTGTAATGACGGTCTCCCTATCAAATGCAGAGACCTTAGATTGTGTGATCTCAAACACATAATAATTAATGACTCATAGGACAGCAGGTGGCCGAGCTGATAACTTGTCAGGCTCCAGACCAGGAGAACGTGGGTTTGAATCCCAGTAGGCCAAACGATTTTCTGTCAGGGGAGAAATAAAACTCAGATCTGAATACTTCGTTGTGACAGCTCAGGACAAGCAGCCTTTATTCTACTGCCCTATAAGTTGATCTGAATATCTCGTTGTGACTGCTCAGGACAAGCAGCCTTTATTCTACTGCCCTATAAGTTGATCTGAAAACTTCATTGTGACTGCTCAGGACAAGCAGCCTTTATTCTACTGCCCTATAAGTTGATCTGAATACCTCGTTGTGACTGCTCAGGACAAGCAGCCTTTATTCTACTGCCTTATAAGTTGATCTGAAAACTTCGTTGTGACTGCTCAGGACAAGCAGCCTTTATTCTACTGCCCTATAAGTTGATCTGAAAACTTCGTTGTGACTGCTCAGGACATGCAGCCTTTATTCTACTGCCCTATAAGTTGATCTGAATACTTCGTTGTGACTGCTCAGGACAAGCAGCCTTTATTCTACTGCCCTATAAGTTGATCTGAATACCTCGTTGTGACTGCTCAGGACAAAAGCCTTTATTCTACTGCCCTATAAGTTGATCTGAATACCTCGTTGTGACTGCTCAGGACAAGCAGCCTTTATCTACTGCCCTATAAGTTGATCTGAATACCTCGTTGTGACTGCTCAGGACAAGCAGCCTTTATTCTACTGCCCTATAAGTTGATCTGAATACCTCGTTGTGACTGCTCAGGACAAGCAGCCTTTATTCTACTGCCCTATAAGTTGATCTGAATACGTCATTGTGACTGCTCAGGACAAGCAGCCTTTATTCTACTGCCCTATAAGTTGATCTGAATATCTCGTTGTGACTGCTCAGGACAAGCAGCCTTTATTCTACTGCCCTATACGTTGATCTGAATACCTCGTTGTGACTGCTCAGGACAAGCAGCCTTTATTCTACTGCCCTATAAGTTGATCTGAATACCTCGTTGTGACTGCTCAGGACAAGCAGCCTTTATTCTACTGCCCTATAAGTTGATCTGAATACCTCGTTGTGACTGCTCAGGACAAGCAGCCTTTATTCTACTGCCCTATAAGTTGATCTGAATACCTCGTTGTGACTGCTCAGGACAAGCAGCCTTTATTCTACTGCCCTATAGGTTGATCTGAATACTTTGTTGTGACTGCTCAGGACAAGCAGCCTTTATTCTACTGCCCTATAAGTTGATCTGAATACCTCGTTGTGACTGCTCAGGACAAGCAGTCTTTATTCTACTGTCCTATAAGTTGATCTGAATACCTCGTTGTGACAGCTCAGGACAAGCAACCTTTATTCTACTGCCCTATAAGTTGATCTGAATACCTCGTTGTGACTGCTCAGGACAAGCAGCCTTTATTCTACTGCCCTATAAGTTGATCTGAATACCTCGTTGTGACTGCTCAGGACAAGCAGCCTTTATTCTACTGCCCTATAAGTTGATCTGAATACCTCGTTGTGACAGCTCAGGACAAGCAGCCTTTATTCTACTGCCCTATAAGTTGATCTGAATACCTCGTTGTGACTGCTCAGGACAAGCAGCCTTTATTCTACTGCCCTATAAGTTGATCTGAATACTTCGTTGTGACTGCTCAGGACAAGCAGCCTTTATTCTACTGCCCTATAAGTTGATCTGAATACCTCGTTGTGACAGCTCAGGACAAGCAGCCTTTATTCTACTGCCCTATAAGTTGATCTGAATACCTCGTTGTGACAGCTCAGGACAAGCAGCCTTTATTCTACTGCCCTATAAGTTGATCTGAATACCTCGTTGTGACAGCTCAGGACAAGCAGCCTTTATTCTACTGCCCTATAAGTTGATCTGAATACCTCGTTGTGACAGCTCAGGACAAGCAGCCTTTATTCTACTGTCCTATAAGTTGATCTGAATACCTCGTTGTGACTGCTCAGGACAAGCAGCCTTTATTCTACTGCCCTATAAGTTGAAAGGTAGAAGAAGGAGAACCTAAAAACTAGTCAGTTAGTGATTTTATTTTGGTAATTTCCTAGTTTAACAACTTAAATTATAGTGATCACCCCTTAGCTGATGTCACAATAAAACTACAGTGGTTCTAAAATACTTAAAACTGTCTCTATGTTCATCTATCTATCTTTCTATCTATTGACCTTTCGAGCCGTAGTCGGCCCATAGGGCGTGGACTAAGATACACCTTCTCCTATCTGAATTTTTGTTCTAGCAGTTTTCTTTTAAAAATATTTTATCAAATTTCGCCATTTGTCTCTGTTCTGTGCAAGCAGCTCTATCTCATTGAGGGAGCCGAATCCTGCTGCTCTTGCCTCTCTTATCAATGTTCTTCTCAGTGTCTCCCTGGGTCTTCCTCTTTTTCTCTTACCTGTTGTTTCCCATATGAGGGCTTGCTTTGCTATGTTCATCACTGACATAATTTATTTTATTTTTGGGTTAGGGTTAAGAAATATAGGACTTTACCCCTTACGTTGTTTCTCTTTTCTCTACAATCATGGGTCTTCTAATGATGCAGATTAGAGAACTACCAAATAAAGTGCAATGTCATCCAAGGGGATGTTACTTTTTCATTCAAACTGAAATCAAACTTAAATAATTTACACTGTTAAACTAGGACTTTACCATGAGTAGTTGCCTCAGTTAACTGGTTCCCTCAGAAACTTTCTACGACAGCTTACAAGGACACCAAACCTCCATATATTTCATCCACTTATAACTAAGCTCTCCTGTGTGTTACTGGAGCTTCATTATGTGGAAGTAAAGAATAGTGACACTGTGACCTTCCAGGCATGTCGTAAGAGGCGACTAAAGGAGGTTGATCGATGGCTTGACAGGCTGTCATTGTAAAAATCGTTGTTAATGAAACAGAACCATAGATTTTAGAAGCAGTGATCTCTGCAATATGTGCCGTTTTGACATGTAAGGTTTCTGTTTGTGAGATTGTAGTTCTGCCCTATGTGCCGTCTTCGGCTCGAAAGGACAATAGATATATAACTAAACTATTTATTCCACAGAACACAAATAAATGAGAGACTAATTGTCGCTTAAACCATTTCGGTTGCTTTTATTGTTTTAAATGTGTGTTTTTGTTGAGACTGAAGTGAGGAAAAGACTGTGCACTCTATTTGATAAAAATCGTTTGGTATCACCGATTGTGCCATCAATTAGGACTGAATGGTAGTCAACCTTGCCCGTGTGTTACCGGGGCCTCATTATGAGGGAGGTAAAGAAAAGTGACACTGTGACCTTCCAGGGTAAGAGGCGACTAAGGAGGATGATCGATGGCTTGACAAGCTGTCATTGTAAAAAGTATTGTTATGGAAACAGCACCATAGATTTTAGAAGCAGTGATCTCTGCAATATGAGGTGTAGCAGCAGTTATGTGAAACTTCTCAACTGTAGTGAAAGTGATTCCATGAACAGAAGAGAACATCATTCACACAAATCAAATATTCTAAACATGTATTACCTCAAGTAGGTTGGTGAGAATCTGGCCACAGAGTTCAGCCTCATCTAGATCTGAGCATTCCTTGCTCCAACCTGGCCTGTCAAAACAATATTATCAGGATATAGGTCATGAGAATACTTTGTAGCATTTTGTCAGGAATTCATAAACAGGTGGAAAGTTTACGATAAAATGTGTGTTTTAAATATTTAGGTTGAGGTTGATTGGCAGGGCTTGTGTTTCCCATTTCAAGCAATTGGACTACAAAGTCAGATGGTAGGCTTACGAATGGGCTCAAACCACATTTGACTTCTCACTCTTTCTATCACTTACATATCCATTCAATTCAGTGAATGAGAAAATGGTGTAGTGGGAAGTCAAGTCATCATCATTGCATCGAGGGTTGACTACCATGGAACACCATTCTGCTCTGTCTCTTGCTTTGATGGTGCAGGCTGTCATAGGGTGACTTGTCCATTTTTTTATGTTACTCATCCATGTTAGTCTTGGTCTGCATCTGTCTCTTTTACCTTGTAATTTCCCTTCCAAGATTACTTTTAATAGGCTGCTGTGTCTTTTAACATGGCCCAAAAATCTTATTTGTCTTGTTTGAATTGTGTTTAGTAGTTCTCTTTTCATTTTTAGTTGTTTCAAGATTTCATTGTTTACTTTCTTTTCTTTCCATCCAAATCTTCCTATTCTTCTATAGCGGAAATCAAGTAAAGAATTCATAAAGAACCATAGTCATAATGTTGTGGTTAGTCATGATCACCTGCACCAGCAGATGAAGCACTTGATCATGGTGATGAAGTATGAAATAACTAAAACAAATACAAAATGAAATGTACAATGTATGGTTTACCTGGCAGTGACATGCATCAGGCAGGTCAGCACTCCCTCCAAGGAGGCCAGATTGTAGAAATGAGGAGCATCTGTTATGTTGAGTCCTTGCTGAAGCTTCCTCACAAAGTCCCCCTCATCTGAGACATCTTATTCCTTGAGAAATTGATCAGATACAATAGAGAGCTTCCAGATCTAGCAGTTCCACTATCATCATATCTTAATCTATAACTTCTCAACCACACAAATATATTTAGCTATCCAGTACTAAAGACATTCTTATTTTTCATAAACACAACCAGCGTTTTTATGTAACGAGAACAAGGACGAAAATAAACATCATCATCATCCTTTGCACAACATTGCATTCACCATAGCTCATCTGAAAGAATCTCTGTCTCTAGCCAGATCTCCCACAGAATGTTGCATTCACCACAGCCCGTCTGAAAGAATCTCTGTCTCTAGCCAAATCTCCCACAGAATGTTGCATTCACCACAGCCCATCAGAAAGAATCTCTGTCTCTAGCCAAATCTCCCACAGAATGTTGCATTCACCACAGCCCGTCTGAAAGAATCTCTGTCTCTAGCCAAATCTCCCACAGAATGTTGCATTCACCACAGCCCATCAGAAAGAATCTCTGTCTCTAGCCAAATCTCCCACAGAATGTTGCATTCACCACAGCCTGTCTGAAAGAATCTCTGTCTCTAGCCAGATCTCCCACAGAACGTTACATTCACCACAGATCATCTGAAAGAATCTCTGTCTCTAGCCAGATCTCCCACAGAATGTTGCATTCACCACAGCCTGTCTGAAAGAATCTCTAACTCTAGCCAGATCTCCCACAGAATGTTGCATTCACCACATCTCGTCTGAAAGAATCTCTGTCTCTAGTCAGATCTCCCACAGAATGTTGCATTCACCACAGCTCGTCTGAAAGAATCTCTGTCTCTAGTCAGATCTCCCACAGAATGTTGCATTCACCACAGCTCATCAGAAAGAATCTCTGTCTCTAGCCAGATCTCCCACAGAATGTTGCATTCACCACAGCTCGTCTGAAAGAATCTCTAACTCTAGTCAGATCTTCCACAGAATGTTGCATTCACCACACCTCGTCTGAAAGAATCTCTAACTCTAGTCAGATTTCCCACAGAACGTTATATTCACCACAGCTCGTTTGAAAGAATCTCTAACTCTAGTCAGATCTCCCACAGAACGTTATATTCACCACAGCCTGTCTGAAAGAATCTCTAACTCTAGTCAGATCTCCCACACAACGTTACATTCACCACAGCCAGTCTGAAAGAATCTGTCTCTAGCCAGATCTTTCACTTCTTCTGTTGTCATTTTCAATGTCTCCTTGACATCTTGAAACCACCTTCTTCTTAAAGATAAACAATTAATTCTTAAAACCTTTTGACCCCCTTGCAACATTTAGATGTATCATTGAGGTGAATTTTAGGTACAGATTACAATACACCAGTTGCTAGGAACTC
Source organism: Megaustenia siamemsis (assembly GCA_032433765.1). NCBI lineage: Eukaryota > Metazoa > Mollusca > Gastropoda > Stylommatophora > Ariophantidae > Megaustenia > Megaustenia siamemsis. Next base: position 38,741,697 of record JAVIAB010000025.1, on the reverse strand, counting down.
TTCATAGTGAAAATTGTAAAAAAATTTGATGACATTTTCCTGTTTCCAGGTTGGTATTGGTGGATTCCACCATTTTGAAATTGTTGTTTCAAAAGCATCATCTAAATTTGATCGAGGCCTCTTTTACTTTTCATCAGTTTTCTTGCCTCATGCTGAAATCAGGTTGATTTTTAAAAATGATTTTCACAAAGATTATGTGGAAAATGATTTATAAATAGGTTTTATTCAATTTAGAAGTGATATCTGACAGTGATAAGAATTCTAATTTGTTGTAGATATGGCGTGCTTTTTCCAAATTCAACGATCAATATAAACTGGATTAAATATTTCATGTGAGTGTCTTTATCTCACAAATTAGGTTTTTTTGCGGTTCTACTATCTATCTATTGTCCTTTCGAGCCGAAGACGGCACATAGGGCAGAACTACAATCTCAAAAACAGAAACCATGCATGCCAAAATGGCATATATTGCAGAAATCACTGTTTCTAAAATCTATGGTTCTGTTTCATTAACAATGATTTTTACAATGACTGCTTGTCAAGCCATCGATCAACCTCCTTAGTCGCCTCTTATGACATGCCTGGAAGGTCACAGTGTCATTATTCTTTACTTCCCTCATATTGAGGCCCCGGTAACACACGGGAGGGTTCTACTAACTGTACGCTTAATTGTGAACATACTAACATGCATATGATAATAAATTTTGTTTGTTTTGAAATTTACTTTGATTCTTATTTTAAATTATATGTTTTGTTCAGTTTATTATGTTCAACCATTGTTTATTTTACTCTCTTTTTAAAGTTGGTGTGTTGCATGAAGAAGATAGTGTGCAATCCATTCTTGACAATGGGAACAAGAGTTCTTAAATGTTATGTGGAAGCCAGTCTTAACATATGGATGTGAATCATGGACAATAGGACAACAGACAAGAAAATCAGTGCAGTCTGTAGAAATGTGGTTTTATAGAAGAATGTTGAGAATATCATGGACAGCTAAGAAAAGTAATGAAGATGTTCTGAGAGAGGTCAAAGCAAAAGGAGAGCTAATTTCCAATATTAGGAAGCAACAATCATCATTTTTTGGCCATGTAATGAGAAGGGAACAGCTGGAATATATTGTGACAATTGGGAAAATTGGGGGATGAAGAGATAGAGGGAAGCAAAGAGAAAAGATACCAGACAGCTTAAGAGAATGGCTTGGCAGAAGGTCAACAACAGAAATGATAAATAACTGTCGAGATCGAAAGTTGTGGAGAGACATGATCACTTACGCCAGCAGGCATGGTACTTGATGATGATGATGTTTCATTTTATGATATAATCATTCGCATTCATTCCTCCTAGTTTAGCATCAAAAGACAAAAGACTTAGAGCTTTACAATGAAAAGATATCACAGCAGGATGCTTCTCAATGTTTCTGCAAAGAGTCTTCTGCTGTGAACACCCAAAACTAACAAGTAGATAATTATTATTTAATATTTTATTTCTCAGGTTTATTTATTTTACTTCTTAATTATGTTGTGTGTTCCTCTTCTGTCATTCACATGATAAATGAATGAACTAATAACATGTATCAAAACAACAGAAATGGGATCCAGTGGTCACTGACCAAACAACTTGATGATTTAGACTTTGCTGATGACATAGCTCTCCTATCACACAGCCATCAACAGATGCAGGATAAAATGAGTATATTAGATGAGAGATCATAACAGCTAGGACTAAAGATTAATAGAGATAAGACCAACATTATGAGAATTAATGCAGTTGGCAATAAACAAATAAAACTAGGAGAAATACCTCTACTAGACGTACAATCTTACATATATCTGGACAGTAATATAGATAAAGAGGGAGGAACAGAAAATGATACCAAAATAAGGATATCAAAAGCAAGAGGAGCTTTCATTGCACTGGGAAACATATGGAAATCCAAAGAAATTAGGTTAAATACAAAAATACAAATTTTCAACTCAAATGTTGTCGGTCCTATTATATGGCTGTGAAACATGGAGAATAACAAAATTGACAATCACGAAGGTACAGACTTTCATTAATGGATGCTTGCGCAGAATAAAGGGATGGAAATGGCAGGACAAAGTCACTAAATTAATTTATTATAATGAATTATGGAAATGTACCTGTCAAATACCAGTGCATAAAGAGATACAGCGAAGACGATGGCGATGGATAGGACACACACTACGGAAGCAAACTGAGAGTATTACACAACAGGCCCTTTTTTGGAATCCCCAGGGGAAAAGACAAAGCGGAAGACCAAGGAATTCTTGGAGAAGACAGATCGAAGCAGAGATGAAGATAATGGGGAAGACATGGAATGATCTTAAAAGAATTGCAAAAAACAGAACGACTTGGAAAGTGTTTGTTGAAGACCTATGCTCCATAGGGAGCTAAAAGGTGGAAGAAGGAGAAGAATAACATGGATGATTGCATTATTAAATGTCATGACAAACAAAAATACATTTCTGGCGCAACATTTAGTTTTTATTTGAGTTATTGAGTTATTTCCGGGTCATCATCATTGCACTCCGAACATGTCCATAGGTGCTCAGATCCCCTCCTCAGCAATTCCCTCAGTGTCCAGCGACTGACGACTCCAGTTCTATGTTGGTTGATAAGTCTTCTTACACGGCCACTAAGTGTCTCATTTCTGGCTGTGCCCAACTTAACTCCCATTTCCATCATCCGAAGAAGTGACGTGGATCTGTGTTTGTTGAAGTCATGTGCTCTTCCCACATCTCGGAGGGCATTGATGATGTTCGCCCGATCCATTGGTTGCCCGTCCTCAACGACAGCGCAGCTAGCCAACCTGTCCGCCCTTTCATTTCCCCGTACTCCTGCATATCCAGGGACATAGACAAAGGTGACCTTACGTATTTTGGATTTTTGCAACGACTCTACCCATTGCACGCGTACAGAGCCCGCCTCCACTTTTTTTAGTTTTTATTTACTGTGAAGATAACAAATGGAAGTTGATATGACAAATCAGTGACCTCTCACCTTCTGCACAACTGGTAGGGCAAGCACATGTTGATGGTCACCACGTAGTGGATGAGCTCCTTGTCTAATGTTCTGGGAAACATAAAATGTTTCTTATTTCATTGAAGCTCTTGAAATGTGGATTGATAGAAGAATAGGATGAACAGAGATAAAAACAAATAACAAAGTTTTTCAGACAACTAAAAATGAATTCATTTATTTATTAAAACAAGTCAAGTGATGAAAGAACTATTTAATACAAATGTTACAAAGAAAGGACTATTTAATACAAATGAAACAAAGAAAGGACTATTTAATACAAATGAAACAAAGAAAGGACTATTTAATACAAATGAAACAAAGAAAGGACTATTTAATACAAATGAAACAAAGAAAGGACTATTTAATACAAATGAAACAAATAAAGAACTATTTAATACAGATGAAACAAAGAAAGGACTATTTAATACAAATGAAACAAAGAGATGAAACAAAGAAAGGACTATTTAATACAAATGAAACAAATAAAGAACTATTTAATACAAATGAAGAACTATTTAATACAGATGAAACAAAGAAAGGACTGTTTAATACAAATGAAACAAAGAAAGGACTATTTAATACAAATGAAACAAATAAAGAACTATTTAATACAAATGAAACAAAGAAAGGACTATTTAATACAAATGAAACAAATAAAGAACTATTTAATACAGATGAAACAAAGAAAGGACTATTTAATACAGATGAAACAAAAAAAGGACTATTTAATACAGATGAAACAAAGAAAGGACTATTTAATACAAATGAAACTAAGAAAGGACTATTTAATACAAATGAAACAAAGAATGGACTATTTAATACAAATGAAACAAAGAAAAATGAAACAAAGAAAGAACTATTTAATACAAATGAAACAAAGAAAGGACTATTTAATACAATTCAAAACAAGAAAAATAGAAATTTTCTGACACAAAGAAAGTCACACTGGAAGAAAAAACACAGGATCAACGAGGGAGAGGCAGACAAAGACTAAAATAGACTGATAGGATGAAATGCAGGTCGGAGGACCTATGTGTAACATCAAGGTAAGAGATAAGGTGAAATGGCACATCATGATGATAATTCTTGACATGAAGACAGCACACAATAACAATAATTCAATGTTTATATATATGGCCTTTGGCATCTTGACAGACGGTAGGTAGCAAGCAATCACGATAAGTCAGTAGTTTGGTAAAATATTAGTGTCTTATGTTGGATGCTCTTTTACTGAACAGCTTCTCTTGTGGATGAATCTGCCAATATTGGATAGACAGATCCGTCTGCAGAATCTATCTATCTATCTATTGTTCTTTCGAGCCGAAGACGGCACATAGGGCAGAACCACAATCTCAAAAACAGAATACTTGCGTGCCAAAATGGCACATATTGCAGAGATCACTGCTTCTAAAATTTATGGTTCTGTTTCTATAGTAAAGTAAAGTACCTCCGTCAAGCCAAGTGGCGTATAGGGAAATATGGTGTTAGTGACCCTATATTTTACAGACCTTCAGCACATGATTTTTGGGGTAATGTGGTCAGTATTACGACCGTGCCGCTTTACTTTCCCAGAAAAAAATCCGGTACCCATTTAAGGCTGGGTGAACCCGGAAGCCATCGGTTGGGATCGAACCCTACCCCTTGTCCGTGGTAGTCCAGTTCACTAACCACTGAGCTATCGCGGCTCCCCTTCTGTTTCTATAACAATACTTTTTACAATGACAGCTTGTCAAGCCATCAATCAACCTCCTTAGTCGCCTTTTATGACATGCTTGGAAGGACACAGTGTCACTATTCTTTACTCATAATGAGGCCCCGGTAACACACGGGAAGTCTGCAGAATGGACAAGATTAATTTGTGATGCCTGGCCTTGTCTCATTTCTCCTGCGCCTTTTGTCTTCTGAATTTGATATCAACTCTTCCTTGAAAGTTGCTGTGCCATTTTTTAATTTTGTTCTCCATGTTCTACGATCTGCAGCCAGACTTTCCCAGTTTCTATCTATCTATCTATTGACCTTTTGAGCCATAGCCGGCCCACAGGGCGTAGACCAAGATACTCTTTCTCTTATCTAAATTTTTATTCTAGCAGTTTTCAATTCTTTTAAAGATATTTTATCAAATCTCGCCATTTGTCTCTGTTCTGAGCAAGCAGCTCTATCTCATTGAGGGAGCCGATTCCTGTTGCTCTTGTCTCTCTCATCAGTGTTCTTCTCAGTGTCTCTCTGGGTCTTCCTCTTTTCCTCTTACCTGTTGTTTCCCACATGAGGGCTTGCTTTGCTATTCAGTTATTATCTCTTCTCATCACATGAGTTTCTTTCACTGATAGAGAATTCCCTCAAGGAAGCCCTGCAAACATCCTTATATCTCAGCACTGATCTGCCATTTGGTCTCTTTCCGTCCCTAAGATATCCATACAATATTTGTTTGGGAATACGAATGTTTGCCATTCTGTTTATATGACCCAGCCACCTTAGTCTACGACTCCTAAGCTGGGACAGACATTACTGTTTGCTTTCTATGCCTGGGCCAATAAGATGGAGATAGTGAAGATTATCATCATCACCAAGTGCCATGCCTGCTGGTGTAGGTGATCATGTCTCTCCACAACTTTCCATCTCGACAGTTATTTATTATTTCTGTTGTTGACCTTCTGCCAAGCCATTCTCTTAAGCTGTCTGTTATTTTTTCTCTTTGCTTCCCTCTATCTCTTCATCCCTCAATTTTCCCAGTTGTTACAATATATTCCAGTTGTTCTCTTCTCATTACATGGCCAAAAAATGATGATTGTTTCTTCTTAATATTGGATATTAGCTCTCTCTTTGCTTTGGCCTCTTTCAGAATGTTTTCAATGCTCTTCTTAGTTATCCATGGTATTCTTAACATTCTTCTGTAAAACCACATTTCTACAGCCTCCAGTGATTTTCTTGTCTGCTGTCCTATTGTCCATGATTCATATCCATATGTTAAGACTGACTCTACATAACATTTAAGAACTCCTTTTCTTGTTTCTATTGTTAAAAATGGATTGCACAGTACCTTCCTCATTTTAGTGACAATTTAACAGCAAAATTCCCAAATATACAAAGTACAACCTTTTGACACTTGTGGATGATGCACCATCTTCTGTTCCTCCCACAGATTTATTCATCAAGCAGATGAGGGGTCCATCTGGCCTATACAACCTGTCAATCAACCAAGTGAGGGCGGAGCTGACAGCTGGTACACAAGAATGTGATTGGAAGCAGCGTAGCACTGAGCTGACAAAGTGGAGGACGTGCAGAAACAAGGACTGGTCAGAAATGGATGAGGGCTTCACCATAAGGAACCTGTTTACACAGCAACAATCATACGTCACTTGTTTTGAATGATTGAAAGTAATAAGCAATCTGTCAACTACCGTTTTGTGTTGTTGGTTTTTTTGCTTTGAGTAAAATAGTAAAAACAATATGTCATATATAGTGCCAACATGTGTACTAAAACAGAAATCTCTCTCTCTTTCTCCCACTCACACACACATAAAGACAGACAGAGTGAGAAAAAGAGATACAGAGAGAGATAGAGACAGAGAGAGATAGAGACAGATAGAGAGAGATAGTGAGAGATATAGAGAGATAAAGTGAGAGAAATAGAGAGAGAGTGAATGACAGAGAGAGATAGAGAGAGATAGAGAGAGACAGAGGGAGAGATAGAGAGGTTTAGAGAGAGACACAGAGGTAGATATAGATAGAGAGAGACAGAGACAAATAGAGAGAGAGAGACAGAGAAAGACAGAGAGGGAGAGATAGAGAGAAAGTAATCTACACTAAAAAAAAATGGCAGTCTTATTGTTGATGCTGCATTCAGCAAAAATTAAATATGCATGTTCCGCCCCAATTTTGCACTCAACTTAATCCTAGATTACGCGATCACATCACACAAAATATGATCTCAAACATCAAATTCTTAGAAATCAACAGTTTTCCATGCATGCAAGTGAGCTTTCTCCTGCCATGCACCTTGCTAATTGTTCCCACTGGTGAACCATGTTGTGTCATTGTGACTGTAAGTGTTATTTTCTCAATAGATCAATAATAAGTAAAGTAAAGAGCCCCCGTCACGCCAAGTGGCGTATAGGGAATATGGTGTTAGTGACCATAAATTTTACAGACCTTCGGCACATGATTTTTGGGGGTAATGTGGTCGGTATTACGCCCGTGCCGCTTTGCTTTCCCAGAAAAAGTCCGTACCCAATAAAGGCTGGGTGAACCCGGAAGCCGTCAATTGGGATCGAACCCTACCTCTTGTCATTTGTAGTCCAGTTCACTAACCACTGAGTTATCATGGCTCTCTTAATAGATCAATGACAGTGAAAAAAATATGATCATATAGTAATAGTGGGGAGCCGCGATAGCTCAGTGGTTAGTGAACTGGACTACCACGGACAAGGGGTAGGGTTCGATCCCAACCGACGGCTTCCGGGTTCACCAAGCCTTAAACGGGTACCGGATTTTTTTCTGGGAAAGTAAAGCAGCACGGGCGTAATACTGACCAAATTACCCCAAAAATCATGTGCTGAAGGTCTGTAAAATATAGGGTCACTAACACCATATTTCCCTATACGCCACTTGGCGTGACGGGGGTACTTTACTTTTTATATAGTAATAGTGTGTGTTTTTTTTATATAGCTGTAAGTGGATGGGATTTTGTGTGTTTTTTGTGTATTCCAATTTTGTGTGTTTTTTGTGTATTCATGCAGGTTTGTGGTGAAATCAATGGTGTTTTTGGCTGGAAATTTCAGAATGTTTTCAATACTCTTCAATTTGGCAAAAATTTCCCAATTTTGTGTGTTTTTTGTGTATTCCAATTTTGTTGAAAAAGAAAGAATTCATTTGTTTTTGGTCGCTCACAAAAACTTTGGTGTTTTTTTTTTGGTGACATAAAAGCTGTGCCATGCATATAATGTTAACCTTTGTCTTGTCTGTGCTCTTTACTTGTTTCATTATTTTTATTACACTGTAGTTCTTGCAAAGTGTAATTGTTTCATTATTTTTATTACAATGTAGTTTTCCAAAAGTGTAATCATTTCAATTATTTTTATTACACTGTAGTTCTCCAAAAGTGTAATAATTTCAATTATTTTTATTACACTGTAGTTCTCCAAAAGTGTAATCATTTCAATTATTTTTATTACACTGTAGTTCTCCAAAAGTGTAATAATTTCAATTATTTTTATTACACTGTAGTTCTCCAAAAGTGTAATCATTTCAATTATTTTTATTACACTGTAGTTCTCCAAAAGTGTAATAATTTCAATTATTTTTATTACACTGTAGTTCTCCAAAAGTGTAATCATTTCAATTATTTTTATTACACTGTAGTTCTCCAAAAGTGTAATAATTTCAATTATTTTTATTACACTGTAGTGCTACCAAAGTGTAATTGTTCCAAAGATTTGTATCAAAAAGTAAATAAAAATATTATTTCTCCAAATTACTGGGGGTTTTTTTGTGGTAAATTTTATGACAGTTTCATTTGAAAAGAGGTACCTTAATCTAGAGTTAAGTAAACACTAACAAAAGTTGTTAAAAATGGTGTTAAGATGTTTGATAACACAGCAGATAACAATTTCTAATGCTGGTGGCAGAAGATGGAAACAGTTGAAAGCATTTATTAATTTCACAACTTTGAAACAAGGAAAATTAAACTTGTTCCAACCTTGAACATGCCTGAGCAGACTGTCTGCAGAATTGTGGGCAAATTAATAGCAGGTCATGGAATCACGGGAAAAGAAGTTGTGGGAGGCCAAGAATTTTTAGCACAAAGTAATATTGGAATATCACACAAATTGTTTGGGCTGGGCCTATGGCCAATGAAAAGTGTAGAAAACACATGGCAGCACATGATCAAGAAAGGAAGCCCATTTGTGTTGAATTCCACTGTCAACTAAGAGCTACACAGGAAGAATAACACAAAAACCTAATTAATTTCACCACCACTGATGAGCAGACCAAGATATTCAGACTCAGAAGTGGTCAGTGAGGCCTCAGAGCACATCTACAAAAGATAGAATTCAGTGACTTTGCAACATATGACTGTAGAGCATCCAAACAAAAACAACCATGCGTGACAAGTTACTGGAAACTGGTGATGACCTCAAACACAGCGTCTTGTTTCTGACCCAAGTTGGTCTAAATGCACAGCAGTAACTGATTGTTGAAGAAGAAAAGTAAGGGTATGAGACTTGAATCAGCATCAAAGCACTCAGGTATTTACCTATATGTGCACAGCTGCCTATCCAGAAGTTTTTGAAGACTTCTGTATTTAAGTGGATTTATTCTTTCTTTGTGTCGTGTGTTCGCGGTTCGATAGGCAAGCACATGGTTCGACAACAATGGCGTCGATAGTCGGGTGTGTTCAACCCGTATGTGAAAAGTCTGCGACGGTGGATGGGGCGAAAGAATTAATTGAAATAATCAACGGCCCAGAAAGCAAAAACAGCAAAGTGTGTGGTACACATGAGGCATTTTCAGAACACGAAAGGCAAAAATGGCAGACCACCGTGAAAGAGATTGGAGCCTCATCACATAACAATCCAAAGAAAGCCATGGAGAGAAATTCTAACTACAAACAGAGAGAATGGCGATCCATGGTAGCCAACCTTCGTTGCGGAGAGGGCACACGATGTTGATGATGTCTAGTGTCACCTCAAGTATTGTAACTCACGAGCAAGGCAACATTTCACATCTAGTACCCATTTATGCCAGTGACTGGGTCGACTGCATGGCTATCTTTTTTCCAACCACAAGTACAATTCACACTGCTTCCAGTGAGAATCAAACACAGGTTGTCCAAACGGCAGTAGCTTCGTGGGGTGGTTTTCCCAACTAGGCTACTGAGGCCCCCAACTGATGAAGGTCACCCATGCTCACAGATTCACAAACAGAGAACTAGTGCAAATTGTGGAGAGAAGAAATGTGATTTTTTTTTTTAGGTGCATGGTCTGTTGGGTCTTAAAATGCTGAAATAAAATTTGGACTAAAAATTCTGAACCTATTGTGTACCAGAGATTAAAACCTGCTCAGAAATGTCATTATTGGTGAGGCGTGTCAGCAAGAAATATCGACAAACTAGAGGGACAGTTTTAATCACCAATATTCTTTTTGATATCTGTGAATCATTACATTCTTTCAAATATCTATGAATCATCACATTCTTTCAAACATCTATGAATCATCACATTCTTTCAAACATCTGTGAATCATCACATTCTTTCAAACATCTGTGAATCATCACATTCTTTCAAACATTTATGAATCATCACATTCTTTCAAACATCTATGAATCATCACATTTTTTCAAACATCTATGAATCATCACATTCTTTCAAACATCTGTGAATCATCACATTCTTTCAAACATCTATGAATCATCACATTCTTTCAAACACCTGTGAATCATCACATTCTTTCAAACATCTATGAATCATCACATTCTTTCAAACACCTGTGAATCATCACATTCTTTCAAACATCTATGAATCATCACATTCTTTCAAACACCTATGAATCATCACATTCTTTCAAACATCTATGAATCATCACATTCTTTCAAACATCTATGAATCATCACATTCTTTCAAACATCTATGAATCATCACATTCTTTCAAACATCTATGAATCATCACATTCTTTCAAACATCTATGAATCATCACATTATTTCAAACATCTATGAATCATCACATTCTTTCAAACATCTATGAATCATCACATTCTTTCAAACATCTATGAATCATCACATTCTTTCAAACACCAACAAAACATCAACAATATTCAAACTTTACAAATACAAAAATCTGAGACTCACTTTTCCAAGACAGTGTACCAGTCCCGACTGGCAAAGAAATCTGCCACAGCTGGCACTTTCAAGGCACCAAGATACAACAACATGCGATCAATTGCCGTGACAACTGACCCATGGGAAGATGCATTCCTGACATCCTCAAGGCAGGCATGCAGGTTCCAGGCCACACCAGAAACTTCCAGAATCACACATTCCAGCGGTACAAGAGCCAGGACAATGCCAAAACTGAAGACACATAAAATATAGTATCTGCAACTTTCAGCCTGACACATCTGTCTTCAGCGTGAGTAGATTTGTTTAACAATATCTGCCCAGGCAGCGGCAGCGAATTCATACACAGAATGTAAGAATCCGGCTTGTTGCAGGAGCTACTGAGTTAAGTGCTCTGTGCCCACCGTGAGCTGTGTGTCTCATCCGTTTTGATCATGTTCCGATATTCCAATTGTTTACGATGAATGCTGATATCGCATGACAGGCTGTGTTCACTTTCTATGCAGTTTCGCCTTATGTCTTTTGGCGTGTGCTGAGACTGTTATGAAGGGGACTACAGCTACTGTTCTTTGTTTGGGAGATGAGTTAGTAATTCGGATGATTCCACTGGCACGGGCGGTTGAGCAATTATGGATTTTAATTCGTTTGCAGTGATACCGGGGCCTTCCATAACCAAATAACCAATGTAAGATTTTGTAGCAAAAGTCAATATTTATCTGTAAATGATAGTTCAGTAGTTAATGCATGTATCAAAAAGATTAGCAAATCTGAGAGTTATGGACTGAAATTCAATTTTTAACCACAAAAGTTGTTCCATTTTCAGATACAGCTGCTTCGAATCACTTTGAATGTATAATAGAAGATGCATGCCTATATTTTATATTTCTGGAAAGCCGCAAATTTGTAAATCAACTAAAGTATCAGTGATAAGCGACTGAGGATGACTGAGAAGGAAAACAGTAGAGGTGTATATAACCTACAAGCTACAGTGAGTATTCTTTGCACTGTTGGGAAGTATTGGTAACCTATGGATCTATGAGTGCAGTTATGTTTATTCTGAAATCAATGAATGGTGTATACAGCAAGCTAATGTAACCAACAGGATGCATATTTATAATTAACCCTAGATTACTGTAGTAAAAGTTACCGTTGCAAAAAAAAGTAAAAAAATTCTTCCAAATTTGATAGTTTGCAGTGTTCAAACATTACTCCCTCCTCCCCCACCACACCCATGTACCTTACTAATTACTACTTCCAGTGACCCTGTGAGTGTTGGATTTGTTTCTATTGATGCAGGATCCAACTATCATGATGATGAGATATGACCCTATAGCACAAACAAAATTTACCAAATTTCAACAAATTGGTTGTTTTTCCTTTTTTTTTTCCTTGCTGTGACCAGGGAAATTTCCTTGACCATCGGCAACACCAAACAACCTTTTGTGATTCATGGAAACTCAGAAAATAACGCTTTGAGCTAGCTGAACATACTGACGTACTTTCAGTGACCGCCTGAATAGACAAATAACATGTCCGGTCCAAGCAGGCAATTTTGGATCATAAATCAATCTGAGACAGGAAATCTGAGTTCCCTGTGTGTCTAATTGGTAAACACACAGTTGTGTGTTAAAAGTTCAAAGAAAATAATATTTTTAATGCTCCTAACGTTACAAGTAAGTGGTAGTAATTTGTACTACAAAATGTAATGATGCATATCAAAGGTAGGTATAGTAATCTAGGGTTAATCACTGAAAGGAAATTATAGTGACTGCAATGAGGTAATTTCTCTACTAACCAATGAAATCACAAACAGGTAATATACAAAATAAATGCAGGTCTCCAAAAGTAAAGTCTGTCGTCCACTTACTCATTTGACACATCCTTAAACCGTCCACTCTGGAACGATGCCAGGAGTTTGTCAAGTCCGCCATGCCAAGCTATATTCCAGCAAGCTTTCATCATCTCCTTGGGTCCACTAGTTGTCATGATGTCACTACTGGCATCGGGCAATGTCACAACATTGGGGCTGCTAAGATGGTGACATGCAGGCTTGAAGGGGAGTCGGTATCTTAAATATCAGAAAACATTTACATTTGTTTATAGTAACCATCTCACAGGTTGTCAACGAATCTTTCTTTTTTATTCCTCTTGTTTGTTTGTGAACTTTTCCAGCTCAATCTGCCCCGACAGGTTATTTTAATCTGTTAGACACAAATGACAGAAGCAAGAGGTAGGGAGAGAAAGAGATGGGAAGATAACATCAAAGAATGGACAGACCTCAATTTTGGATGAGTCTCAAAGAATAACTGAAGATAGAGAGAAATGGAGCAGATTGACGAAGTCTGTCAGTGGTGTCCCAACGACCCCCAGGTTGATGAAGTCTGCCAGTGGTGCCCCAACAACCCCCAGGTTGACGAAGGCTGTCAGTGGTGCCCCAACGACCCCCAGGTTGACAAAGTCTGTCAGTGGTGCCCCAACGACCCTCAGGATTAGGAAAAGAAGAAGATCTATAATCTATGCCCTCCCTGTCTCGCCAAATAACTTCCTAATAATTTCTCATGGATTTTCAACAAATCTTTTGTTTTTATTTTTTTTTCTCTCTCTCTGGTTAACTTGTCCAGTTCTATGAAATGTGCCCTTCTGTCTTTGCTAATTCTCTTCTCAGAGGTTTTCAACAAATATTTCTCACATGTCCCTTGATTAACTATCCAGTGCTATCCATGCCCTCCCTATCCGTTTTAATCTGTTCCTACCACTATATTTCCTCAACAAACCTTAATTTGTTGTCATGACTAACATTCCATTCAATTCACGCCATCCCCATACATTTTTGGGAGCCTCGATAACTCAATGTTTAGTGAGCTAGACTACAAAGTACAAGAGGTCAGGTTCGATCCTGATTGACGGCTTCTGAGTTCACCCAGCTTTAAATGGGTACCAAATTTTTTTTGTGGGAAAGTAAAGCAGCACAGGTGTGACACCGACCACATTACCCCAAAAATCTTTTGCTGAAGGTCTATAAAAATTATGGTCACTAACACCATATTCCCTATACGCCACTTGGCGTGACGGGGCTTTTTCCTTTTTTTTTTTAATTTTACTGTAAATTTTAATTTTTTTCCCCCAACTCTCTTTTCTCAGATATTCAAAAAACCTTCATTTGTTCTTTTGACTAACCTTCCATTCTATCCATGCCTTCCCTCTATACCTTACATTTGTTCTCTCCACCTTCCATTCTATCCATGCCTTCCCTCTATATCTTACATTTGTTCTCTCAACCTTCCATTCTATCCATGCCTTCCCACTATACCTTACATTTGTTCTCTCCACCTTCCATTCTATCCATGCCTTCCCTCTATATCTTACATTTGTTCTCTCAACCTTCCATTCTATCCATGCCTTCCCACTATACCTTACATTTGTTCTCTCCACCTTCCATTCTATCAATGCCTTCCCTCTATATCTTACATTTGTTCTCTCAACCTTCCATTCTATCAATGCCTTCCCTCTATATCTTACATTTGTTCTCTCAACCTTCCATTCTATCCATGCCTTCCCTCTATACCTTACATTTGTTCTCTCCACCTTCCATTCTATCCATGCCTTCCCTCTATATCTTACATTTGTTCTCTCAACCTTCCATTCTATCCATGCTTTCCCTCTATACCTTACATTTGTTCTCTCAACCTTCCATTCTATCCATGCCTTCCCTCTATACCTTACATTTGTTCTCTCAACCTTCCATTCTATCCATGCCTTCCCACTATACCTTACATTTGTTCTCTCCACCTTCCATTCTATCCATGCCTTCCCACTATACCTTACATTTGTTCTCTCCACCTTTCATTCTATCCATGCCTTCCCACTATACCTTACATTTGTTCTCTCCACCTTCCATTCTATCCATGCTTTCCCTCTATATCTAACACTTGTTCTCTCAACTAACCTTCCATTCTATCCATGTCTTCCCACTATACCTTACATTTGTTCTCTCAACCCTCCATTCTATCCATGCCTTTCGTCTATATCTTACATTTGTTCTCTCCACCTTCCATTCTATCCATGCCTTTACTCTATATCTTTTATTTGATCTCTCAACTAACCTTTCATTCTATCCATGCCTTCCCTCTATATCTTGCATTTGTTCTCTCAACCTTCCAGTCTATCCATGCCTTCCCTCTATACCTTACATTTGTTCTCTCCACCTTCCCTTCTATCCATGCCTTCCCTCTATATCTTACATTTGTTCTCTCAACTTTCCATTCTATCCATGCCTTCCCACTATACCTTACATTTGTTCTTTCCACCTTCCATTCTATCCATGCCTTCCCTCTATATCTTACATTTGTTCTCTCAACCTTCCATTCTATCCATGCCTTCCCTCTATATCTTACATTTGTTCTCTCCACCTTCCATTCTATCCATGCCTTCCCTCTATACCTTACATTTGTTCTCTCCACCTTCCATTCTATCCATGCCTTCCCTCTATACCTTACATTTGTTCTCTCAACCTTCCATTCTATCCATGCTTTCCCTCTATACCTTACATTTGTTCTCTCAACCTTCCCTTCTATCCATGCCTTCGCTCTATACCTTACATTTGTTCTCTCAACCTTCCATTCTATCCATGCCTTCCCACTATACCTTACATTTGTTCTCTCCACCTTCCATTCTATCCATGCCTTCCTACTATACCTTACATTTGTTCTCTCCACCTTTCATTCTATCCATGCCTTCCCACTATACCTTACATTTGTTCTCTCCACCTTGCATTCTATCCATGCTTTCCCTCTATATCTAACACTTGTTCTCTCAACTAACCTTCCATTCTATCCATGTTTTCCCACTATACCTTACATTTGTTCTCTCAACCTTTCATTCTATCCATGCCTTCCCTCTATATCTTACATTTGTTCTCTCCACCTTCCATTCTATCCATGCCTTCCCTCTATATCTTACATTTGTTCTCTCAACCTTCCATTCTATCCATGCTTTCCCTCTATATCTTACACTTGTTATCTCAACTAACCTTCCATTTTATCCATGCCTTCTCTCTATATCTTACATTTGTTCTCTCCACCTTCCATTCTATCCATGCCTTCCCTCTATATCTTACATTTGTTCTCTTCTCCACCTTCCATTCTATCCATGCCTTCCCTCTATATCTTACATTTGTTCTCTCAACGTTCCATTCTATCCATGCCTTCCCTCTATATCTTACATTTGTTCTCTCAACCTTCCATTCTATCCATGCCTTCCCTCTATACCTTACATTTGTTCTCTCAACCTTCCATTCTATCCATGCCTTCCCTCTATATCTTACATTTGTTCTCTCCACCTTCCATTCTATCCATGCCTTCCCTCTATACCTTACATTTGTTCATTCTATTACCACCCTTTGACAACAGAAATGTAAACACACATACCTTTGTATGACCTGGGCTGGAAGGCTGAACCTTGTTCCTGGAGTATCTGCATGACCTGATCTAAAAGCAGTACATACACACACACATTATTTAGTGGAGGCAACACATTTAATTTGTGTGTGCACAATTATATATGATATGACTACTACAGTCAGAATGATCTAAATACAGTTATCAGATTGTGCGTATTTGGCAGAACATTGCATTCATCAAAGCCTGTCTGCAGGAATATGTCTTTAGTCAAATCTCTCACAGAACATTGCATTCATCAAAGCCTGTCTGTAGGAATATGTCTTTAGTCAAATCTCCCACAGAATGTTGCATTCACCACAGCCCCTCTGTAAAAGCATTTGTGCACAGATATCTCTATATAATCAGGAGTGATGTGATGTTTGTGCACAGATATTTCTATATAATCAGGAGTGATGTGATGTTTGTGCACAGATATTTCTATATAATCAGGAGTGATGTGATGTTTGTGCACAGATATCTCTATATTATCAGGAGTGATGTGATGTTTGTGCACAGATAGTTCTATATAATCAGAAGTGATGTGATGTTTGTGAATGATCAGAGAAGAGATTTGAGCACCAGCAGACAACATGTGCGAGCACCTTGATGATGGTTTGTTTGACCAGAACAATTGTCAATTTACTCAACATCAAATGGTTTGTTTGACAGGAACAATTCTCAACTTACTCAACATCAAATGGTTTGTTTGACCAGAACAACTGTCAACTTACTCAACATCAAATGGTTTGTTTGACCAGAACAATTGTCAACTTACTCAACATCAAATGATTTGTTTGACCAGAACAACTGTCAACTTACTCAACATCAAATGATTTGTTTGACCAGAACAATTGTCAACTTACTTCAACATCAAATGGTTTGTTTGACCAGAACAATTGTCAACTCACTCAACATCAAATGATTTGTTTGACAGGAACAACTGTCAACTTACTCTACATCAAATGGTTTGTTTGACCAGAACAACTGTCAACTTACTCTATATCAAATGATTTTGTTTGACCAGAACAACTGTCAACTTACTCAACATCAAATGGTTTGTTTGACCAGAACAATTGTCAACTTACTCTACATCAAATGGTTTGTTTGACCAGAACAATTGTCAACTTACTCAACATCAAATGGTTTGTTTGACCAGAACAATTGTCAACTTACTCAACATCAAATGATTTGTTTGACCAGAACAACTGTCAACTTACTCTACATCAAATGATTAGTTTGACCAGAACAATTGTCAACTTACTTTACATCAAATGATTTGTTTGACCAGAACAATTGTCAACTTACTCTACATCAAATGGTTTGTTTGACCAGAACAATTGTCAACTTACTCTACATCAAATGGTTTGTTTGACCAGAACAACTGTCAACTTACTGTACATCAAATGGTTTGTTTGACCAGAACAATTGTCAACTTACTCTACATCAAATGGTTTATTTGACCAGAACAATTGTCAACTTACTCAACATCAAATTATTTGTTTGACCAGAACAATTGTCAACTTACTCTACATCAAATGGTTTGTTTGACCAGAACAACTGTCAACTTACTCAACATCAAATGGTTTGTTTGACCAGAACAATTGTCAACTTACTCAACATCAAATGGTTTGTTTGACCAGAACAATTGTCAACTTACTTCAACATCAAATGGTTTGTTTGACCAGAACAATTGTCAACTCACTCAACATCAAATGATTTGTTTGACAGGAACAACTGTCAACTTACTTTACATCAAATGGTTTGTTTGACCAGAACAACTGTCAACTTACTCTACATCAAATGATTTTGTTTGACCAGAACAACTGTCAACTTACTCAACATCAAATGATTTGTTTGACCAGAACAATTGTCAACTTACTCTACATCAAATGGTTTGTTTGACCAGAACAATTGTCAACTTACTCAACATCAAATGGTTTGTTTGACCAGAACAATTGTCAATTTACTCAACATCAAATGATTTGTTTGACCAGAACAACTGTCAACTTACTCTACATCAAATGATTTGTTTGACCAGAACAATTGTCAACTTACTTTACATCAAATGATTTGTTTGACCAGAACAATTGTCAACTTACTCTACATCAAATGGTTTGTTTGACCAGAACAATTGTCAACTTACTCTACATCAAATGGTTTGTTTGACCAGAACAACTGTCAACTTACTGTACATCAAATGGTTTGTTTGATCAGAACAATTGTCAACTTACTCAACATCAAATGATTTGTTTGACCAGAACAATTGTCAACTTACTCTACATCAAATGGTTTGTTTGACCAGAACAACTGTCAACTTACTTTACATCAAATGATTTGTTTGACCAGAACAATTGTCAACTTACTCAACATCAAATGGTTTGTTTGACCAGAACAATTGTCAACTTACTCAACATCAAATGGTTTGTTTGACCAGAACAACTGTCAACTTACTGTACATCAAATGGTTTGTTTGATCAGAACAATTGTCAACTTACTCAACATCAAATGATTTGTTTGACCAGAACAATTGTCAACTTACTCTACATCAAATGGTTTGTTTGACCAGAACAACTGTCAACTTACTTTACATCAAATGATTTGTTTGACCAGAACAATTGTCAACTTACTCAACATCAAATGGTTTGTTTGACCAGAACAATTGTCAACTTACTCAACATCAAATGGTTTGTTTGACCAGAACAATTGTCAACTTACTCAACATCAAATGGTTTGTTTGACCAGAACAATTGTCTACTTACTTTACATCAAATGATTTTGTTTGACCAGAACAATTGTCAACTTACTCAACATCAAATGATTTGTTTGACCAGAACAATTGTCAACTTACTCTACATCAAATGGTTTGTTTGACCAGAACAACTGTCAACTTACTTTACATCAAATGATTTGTTTGACCAGAACAATTTTCAACTTACTCTACATCAAATGGTTTGTTTGACCAGAACAACTGTCAACTTACTTTACATCAAATGATTTGTTTGACCAGAACAATTGTCAACTTACTCAACATCAAATGGTTTGTTTGACCAGAACAATTGTCAACTTACTCAACATCAAATGGTTTGTTTGACCAGAACAATTGTCTACTTACTTTACATCAAATGATTTTGTTTGACCAGAACAATTGTCAACTTACTTTACATCAAATGATTTGTTTGACCAGAACAATTGTCAACTTACTCTACATCAAATGGTTTGTTTGACCAGAACAATTGTCAACTTACTCTACATCAAATGGTTTGTTTGACCAGAACAACTGTCAACTTACTGTACATCAAATGGTTTGTTTGATCAGAACAATTGTCAACTTACTCAACATCAAATGATTTGTTTGACCAGAACAATTGTCAACTTACTCTACATCAAATAGTTTGTTTGACCAGAACAACTGTCAACTTACTTTACATCAAATGATTTGTTTGACCAGAACAATTGTCAACTTACTCAACATCAAATGGTTTGTTTGACCAGAACAATTGTCAACTTACTCAACATCAAATGGTTTGTTTGACCAGAACAACTGTCAACTTACTGTACATCAAATGGTTTGTTTGATCAGAACAATTGTCAACTTACTCAACATCAAATGATTTGTTTGACCAGAACAATTGTCAACTTACTCTACATCAAATGGTTTGTTTGACCAGAACAACTGTCAACTTACTTTACATCAAATGATTTGTTTGACCAGAACAATTGTCAACTTACTCAACATCAAATGGTTTGTTTGACCAGAACAATTGTCAACTTACTCAACATCAAATGGTTTGTTTGACCAGAACAATTGTCAACTTACTCAACATCAAATGGTTTGTTTGACCAGAACAATTGTCTACTTACTTTACATCAAATGATTTTGTTTGACCAGAACAATTGTCAACTTACTCAACATCAAATGATTTGTTTGACCAGAACAATTGTCAACTTACTCTACATCAAATGGTTTGTTTGACCAGAACAACTGTCAACTTACTTTACATCAAATGATTTGTTTGACCAGAACAATTTTCAACTTACTCTACATCAAATGGTTTGTTTGACCAGAACAACTGTCAACTTACTTTACATCAAATGATTTGTTTGACCAGAACAATTGTCAACTTACTCAACATCAAATGGTTTGTTTGACCAGAACAATTGTCAACTTACTCAACATCAAATGGTTTGTTTGACCAGAACAATTGTCTACTTACTTTACATCAAATGATTTTGTTTGACCAGAACAATTGTCAACTTACTCAACATCAAATGATTTGTTTGACAAGAACAATTGTCAACTTACTCTACATCAAATGGTTTGTTTGACCAGAACAACTGTCAACTTACTTTACATCAAATGATTTGTTTGACCAGAACAATTGTCAACTTACTCAACATCAAATGGTTTGTTTGACCAGAACAATTGTCAACTTACTCAACATCAAATGGTTTGTTTGACCAGAACAATTGTCAACTTACTCAACATCAAGTGGTTTGTTTGACAGGAAAAAGTGTCAACTTACTCGACATCAAATGGTTTGTTTGACCGGAACAATTGTCAACTTACTCAACATCAAATGGTTTGTTTGACTAGAACAATTGTCACCTTACTTCAACATCAAATGGTTTGTTTGACCAGAACAATTGTCAACTTACTCAACATCAAATGATTTTGTTTGACCAGAACAATTGTCAACTTACTTCAACATCAAATGGTTTGTTTGACCAGAACAATTGTCAACTTACTCAACATCAAATGATTTGTTTGAACAGAACAATTGTCAACTTACTCAACATCAAATGATTTTGTTTGACCAGAACAATTGTCAACTTACTCAACATCAAATGATTTGTTTGACTAGAACAATTGTCAACTTACTCTACATCAAATGGTTTGTTTGACCAGAACAACTGTCAACTTACTTTACATCAAATGATTTGTTTGACCAGAACAATTGTCAACTTACTCTACATCAAATGGTTTGTTTGACCAGAACAACTATCAACTTACTTTACATCAAATGATTTGTTTGACCAGAACAATTGTCAACTTACTCAACATCAAATGGTTTGTTTGACCAGAACAATTGTCAACTTACTCAACATCAAATGGTTTGTTTGACCAGAACAATTGTCTACTTACTTAACATCAAATGATTTTGTTTGACCAGAACAATTGTCAACTTACTTTACATCAAATGATTTGTTTGACAAGAACAATTGTCAACTTACTCTACATCAAATGGTTTGTTTGACCAGAACAACTGTCAACTTACTTTACATCAAATGATTTGTTTGACCAGAACAATTGTCAACTTACTCAACATCAAATGGTTTGTTTGACCAGAACAATTGTCAACTTACTCAACATCAAATGGTTTGTTTGACCAGAACAATTGTCAATTTACTCAACATCAAATGGTTTGTTTGACAGGAAAAAGTGTCAACTTACTCGACATCAAATGGTTTGTTTGACCGGAACAATTGTCAACTTACTCAACATCAAATGGTTTGTTTGACTAGAACAATTGTCACCTTACTTCAACATCAAATGATTTTGTTTGACCAGAACAATTGTCAACTTACTTCAACATCAAATGGTTTGTTTGACCAGAACAATTGTCAACTTACTCAACATCAAATGATTTGTTTGACCAGAACAATTGTCAACTTACTCAACATCAAATGGTTTGTTTGACCAGAACAATTGTCTACTTACTTTACATCAAATGATTTTGTTTGACCAGAACAATTGTCAACTTACTCAACATCAAATGGTTTGTTTGACCAGAACAATTGTCAACTTACTCGACATCAAATTGAGCGACCTCATCAAACAGGACAAGGGCAAACAACTTGGACACCTCCGTCTTGATGCTCTGTTCACTCAAATGAAGCAAAGAGACTGCAAACAAATAAATGTTTCGGCTGATACCACTTTCGGAACACATCAATAAACAACAATCAAATGTTTGAATAAACAGACATGGACGGATATAACACATCAATAAACAATGAAATATTTGAATAAACAGACATGGACGGACACAACACATCAATAAACAATGAAATGTTTGAATAAACAGACATGGATGGACACAACACATCAATAAACAACAATCAAATTTTTGAATAAACAGACTTGGATGGACACAACACATCAATAAACAATGAAATGTTTGAATAAACAGACATGGACAGACACAACACATCAATAAACAACAATCAAATGTTTGAATAAACAGACATGGATGGACACAACACATCAATAAACAATGAAATGTTTGAATAAACAGACATGAACAGACACAACACATCAATAAACAACAATCAAATGTTTGAAGTAAGTAAACAGACATGAACAGACACAACACATCAATAAACAAAAATCAAATGTTTTAACAATCAGACATGGATGAACACAACACATCAATAAACAATGAAATGTTTGAATAAACAGACATGGACGGACACAACACATCAATAAACAACAATCCAATGTTTTAACAAACAGACATGAATGGACACAACACATCAATAAACAACAATCAAATGTTTTAACAAACAGACATGAATGGACACAACACATCAATAAACAACAATCAAATGTTTTAACAAACAGACATGAATGGACACAACACATCAATAAACAACAATCAAATGTTTTAACAAACAGACATGAATGGACACAACACATCAATAAACAACAATCAAATGTTTTAACAAACAGACATGAATGGACACAACACATCAATAAACAACAATCAAATGTTTTAACAAACAGACATGAATGGACACAACACATCAATAAACAACAATCAAATGTTTTAACAAACAGACATGAATGGACACAACACATCAATAAACAACAATCAAATGTTTGAAGTGAGTAAACAGACATGAACGGACACAACACATCAATAAACAATGAAATGTTTGAATAATCAGACATGACTGGACACATTAAAAGAACAAACAAGTCTAGGTTGCCAGATAAAGTTGACCATGAAGACACAAACAGACAGCAATGTACTTGTCATCTTCACCCAATGTTTATCCATGCTCATTCTACTGGCGATATGTCTTTGGTAATTGATATACAAGTTGTAAATGTGTTAGTCTAGGGATATTTAACACATGGGTAGGGGACTGGATGATCTCGAGGCAAGACGCCGATCTCAAGACAGAGGGGTTGTGAGTTCAAATCCCTGTTACACCAGTTGGGTTTTTTATTTGTGATTTCTCTTTGTGGCAACCACATACGGTCTCTGCAGTGAGGTCCAGCTTGAGATGTCAATTACTCATCGACTGAAAAAATTATGAGTACCTCTGAAGATGGTGTTATCTGCCTGTGAGATGAGGGATCCCTGTGCGTACGGTTACCAAGGAAAAATGGATTAACACGCAAAATTCAGTTCCCAGTATCTAGGGACTTCACCAGAGGTAAAAGCTGGCGAACACCCCCAAAAAAAACAAGGGTAAAACAGCTAGTGAGACACAATCGCATACTCCAAGCAGGCATTTGTTGATGAAGATTAGTTCACAGACCACTGTATCAACACTGAACCAACCAGTTATTAGAATATAATGATCATGTTATAGTGTAGAGCCTCGGTGGCTGACTGGTTAGTGTGCTCACTTCCTCATCAGAAGGGTCCAAGTACAATCTCCAGAAGTCGTGGATTTTTTTTTTTCTGGACCGACAAGGCTCCGTGGTTCACCCAGCCTCTAAAAAGAGGTACCAGAATTTTTTTCTGGGAAGTAAAGGCGGCCTAGCGTGATACTAACCACATTACCCAAAAATGTGACATTGTCATAGAAAAATATGGTCACTATCATGTTCCCCACATTCCTAACTAAACAGGGGAGGGAACCTTTACTTGTTACTTCAATTATAATGGCAATAATGATTACAGAACATGTACCTCGCAAGAGAGTGTAGTAGAGATTATTGTCCTTGGCCAAAGTATGTCGAAGTGTAAAGTCATGCTGAGTCAAATGTCGCAAAATTGAAAGGCAAGCTGGCAAGTAAGGGGTTACGTCAGCCTGTTTAAATGAAAAATAAAGATAATTAGCGGGTAACTCTTGTATGTTAAAAACATCATGCTAAAACCGATAAGAAAAACTGTTACAAAAATTATGATGAAAACCAACAGAAATTAGGACATGTATGAAGGACTGGGACATGTGGAGAGAGATGATCACCTACGTCAACCTGCATGATTGTTGACTTAATAATGTTGACTTAACTCTTTCCATACGGAAACTTTTTATCGGTGCAACGGAAGAGATTTCAGAGACAACATTTTTCATGGTTTTAAGAATCAATCTACATAGTGTTTTATTTATCTAACACATAATATAATATATATGAATGTTTAGATAATTGAACAAGGTATTAGATTTCACCAATACCAAATTGGCAAAATGACAAGACATGTAAAAAATGTATCGTTTTATGATGGTTCACACTATTCAAAATGAAAGTGACGCACTTTGCGGCGAAACGTATGTAGCTGAAATCGGCTTGGCGCACAGTACGGCGAAACGTATGGAAAGAGTTAAAGTACTTCAAAACCGTACAGCACATGTTATATGACTAACTTTTATCTTCCTACAGAAAAAAACCCAGCAATGGTAAAACAGCAGACTGACCTGTTTTTGAGAGATTTCATCTTGTTTTCTCACAGTTTGTTGTACAGCGGAACACACTACCTCGATTCCTCCCAGCTCCTTGAAGCTGGCATGCAGGTAAGGATCTGGAGAGATGAAAGAGCAATGCTTTAAGGCTCACAATCTTCAGCAGGAGGCATAACATACTTTGAGACACACTCAACCTTTCTTTCTATCTATTGTTTTTTTTTAACTGAAGATAACTGGTACATAAGGCAAATTCTAGACTTGTCATGTCTTTCAATTGTTGCTATTAAGTGTCAGATTTTGCACTGGACCAGCATTGTATCTCATCATGCATCACTGTTCAGGGTAAGCTTTTTCTATCTTAGCAAGAAGGAGCTGCTGCCTGCTTTTGTTGCTTCTCACATCAGTGTTCTTTCCAGTATTTATCTAGGTCCACCTTTTTTGTTTATCTCCTGGTGCCCATTTAAGGACTTGCTGTGAAACTCTCTTGTTGTCTCTTCTCTTCACATTGCCAATACATGACCACTTTCTTTATCTAAAAGTTGAGATCTATGTTTCAATGTTTCTCAATGGTGGCTTGTTAACCCATTGACTGTCCATTTAAGGACTTGCTGTGAAACTCTCTTGTTGTCTCTTCTCTTCACATTGCCATTACATAACCACTTTCTTTATCTAAAAGTTGAGATCTATGTTTCCATGTTTCTCAATGGTGGCTTGTTAACCCATTGATTGTCCATTTAAGGACTTGCTATGAAACTCTCTTGCTGTCTCTTCTCTTCACATTGCCAATACAAGACCACTTTCTTTATCTAAAAGTTGAGATCTATGTTTCAATGTTTCTCAATGGTGGCTTGTTAACCCATTGACTGTCCATTTAAGGACTTGCAATGAAACTCTCTTGCTGTCTCTTCTCTTCACATTGCCAATACATGACCACTTTCTTTATCTAAAAGTTGAGATCTATGTTTCAATGTTTCTCAATGGTGGCTTGTTAACCCATTGACTGTCCATTTAAGGACTTGCTATGAAACTCTCTTGTTGTCTCTTCTCTTCACATTGCCAATACATGACCACTTTCTTTATCTAAAAGTTGAGATCTATGTTTCAATAGATGTTTCTCAATGGTGGCTTGTTAACCCACTGACCAACTGCCCATAGCAAGGTGGCTAAAACCAATCCTCCACTTTGGACTGGAACTAGACAACCAACTCTGAGGTCCATTTGTCTTCGGACCAATTCACAGCTAGCAAACAGAGATGTTTCTCTTCATTCGTCACATTTTCTTGTCTTCATATTTTTTAATCAAGTCGTAGTTTTAGCTTGTTCACTTACAAACTGTTCTCTGTGTGGTCCATTTTCCCAGCTGAAGGTCTACTGAGCGGTACCACCATTTTATTTTTCTATTGTCCCTAACCTATATACAGCTGTAACAACACCATTTTAATTTTCCATTGTCCCTAACCTATATACAGCTGTAACCACACCATTTTAATTTTCTATTGTCCCTAACCTATATACAGCTGTAACCACACCATTTTAATTTTCTATTGTCCCTAACCTATATACAGCTGTAACCACACCATTTTAATTTTCTATTGTCCCTAATCTATATACAGCTGTAACCACACCATTTTAATTTTCTATTGTCCCTAACCTATATACAGCTGTAACCACACCATTTTAATTATGTTTTCCCTTTTCATCCATCATAACCATCACCATCATCATCAACAAATTAACTCTAACTTTGATCGAGTAAAACACTTACATATCAGCGATTATTTAAAAACTTAATCATTCTCATTAATAACTTTTATTTCTTTCAGTTTTCTTTATCTTTATCGTATATTATTATTTGTATCTTATATTAGTATTTTTATCACATATTATCTTTATCATATAATATTTTCTTTATCATATATTATTATCTTTTAGCATATTTTATTACCTCTATCGTATATCATTTATTACAAACTAACATTCATTAATAAACAACAGTTCATAAATCAACATTTATTTAGGAAAGTAAGTCAAGGTTTGCTCCGCATCTTGCTCGGCATACGGGGATTATGGTGTTAGTGGCCATATTTTTCTATGACCACGGAAAGCTTGTGAGTGATGTGGTCAGTATCATACTATGTTGCTTTTCATCATCATCATCAGCCTGCTGGAGTAGGTGATCATGTCTCTCTGCAACTTTTGATCTCGACAGTTATTTATCATTTCTTTTGTTGACCTTCTGCCAAGCCATTCTCTTAAGCTGTCTGTTATTTTTTCTCATTGCTTCCCTCTATCTCTTCGTCCCTCAATTTTCTCAGTTGTTTAAATATATTCCAGCTGTTCCCTTCTTATTACATGGCCAAAAAATGATGATTGTTTCTTCCTAATATTAGAAATTAGTTCTCTTTTTGCTTTGGCCTCTTTCAGAACATTTTCATTACTCTTCTTAGCTGTGCATGGTATTCTCAACATTTTTCTGTAAAGCCACATTTCTACAGCCTCCAGTGATTTTCTTGTCTGTTGTCCTATTGTCTGTGAATCACATTCATATGTTAAGACTGGCTCTACATAACATTTCAGTCCTGACTCTATTGTCAGGTTAGATAATTTCACCTGCTACTTTATGAGTAGACAGTACAACCTGCAGCAGCCTTGCAGGTAAGCTCAGGACAGTAAAAGGCTAAGGGAGGGTACCCTGAAGTAAAACAACCCCACTGCCTTGTGATTGAGACTTTTTAGTCAAATGCTAGCGGAGTCAACAGTAAACAAACTGACAGAATGCGACAGAAAACCACCGTCATAACTTCTTTGTATAATCATCAGTTGACACAATTATAGAATTCATGACAACAACGTTAATGGGGATTCCAGTGGAATACCTTCATTCAGTAGGGGACATCATGTGCTACAGGTGATACCCAATTGCCATCAAGCTAGTGTAAGCAAAATAAAGATAAAACAGACACTGAAAATAGGAATATGGAACACAAGAACGCTTATGGAAAAGGAAAGCTGTCTTTACTTCCCAGAAAAATCTCTAGTACCCATTTTTTTAGGAGTTAGGTGATCCCCAGATCCATTGGGGTCCAGAAACAAATTTTAAAAAAAAGAAACACCACTTTTGAAAATTGAATCCGGACCCTTCTGATCAGGAAGTGAAGACACTAACCACTCAGCCACCGAGGCTTCTATCATTCATTAACAATTACTGACTTTAGTGGTAACTAATGTGCAAGATCCGAGATTGAGCAACTTGCCCAGAACAGAGCCACGTGGTGAGGCACAATGCAGGCCCTGTGCAAGATCTGACAGTTGAAGGATTGTTAAACACAAGAGTCTAGAATTACTGCCTTATGTGCTGTCTTCGGCTCAAATGGACAAGAGAAAAAAAGATAAATAGACTCTACAGAAACTAATATGCATTGCCAAACACTCCACATTATCCACAAAACAGTCGCCTCTTATATCATCCTCAATATTCCACAAACATCCACATTATCCACAAAACAGTCGCCTCTTATATCATCCTCAATATTCCACAAACATCCACATTATCCACCAAACAATCACA
Source organism: Megaustenia siamemsis (assembly GCA_032433765.1). Lineage (NCBI taxonomy): Eukaryota > Metazoa > Mollusca > Gastropoda > Stylommatophora > Ariophantidae > Megaustenia > Megaustenia siamemsis. Next base: position 38,713,173 of record JAVIAB010000025.1, on the reverse strand, counting down.
GTCATCTCTTATACCATCCTCAATATTCCACAAACATCCACATTATCCACCAAACAATCACAGTCATCTCTTATATCATCCTCAATATTCCACAAACCATATCCACAAATAAGCACATTATCCACCAAACAATCACAGTCATCTATTATATCATCCTCAATATTCCACAAACCATATTCACAAATAAGCACATTATCCACCAAACAATCACAGTCATCTCTTATACCATCCTCAATATTCCACAAACATCCACATTATCCACCAAACAATCACAGTCATCTCTTATACCATCCTCAATATTCCACAAACCATATCCACAAATAAGCACATTATCCACCAAACAATCACAGTCATCTCTTATATCATCCCCAATATTCCACAAACATCCACATTATCCACCAAACAATCACAGTCATCTCTTATACCATCCTCAATATTCCACAAACATCCACATTATCCACCAAACAATCACAGTCATCTCTTATACCATCCTCCATATTCCACAAACATCCACATTATCCACCAAACAATCACAGTCATCTCTTATACCATCCTCAATATTCCACAAACCATATCCACAAATAAGCACATTATCCACCAAACAATCACAGTCATCTCTTATACCATCCTCAATATTCCACAAACATCCACATTATCCACCAAACAATCACAGTCATCTCTTATACCATCCTCAATATTCCACAAACATCCACATTATCCACCAAACAATCACAGTCATCTCTTATACCATCCTCCATATTCCACAAACATCCACATTATCCACCAAACAATCACAGTCATCTCTTATACCATCCTCAATATTCCACAAACCATATCCACAAATAAGCACATTATCCACCATCAATAAACAACTTGCCCTTCATCATAATGGCCAACTGGTCAGCCGCTGACCGCTTCACTTCTGGATCAACAGGGCAGGAGTTGAAGATGCCAAAAACCTGCCTCATGCCCTCTACCTAGGGACACAACCAGACATATAACAATGATTAAAGCTATGTTAATATAACAATGATTAAAGCTATGTTAATATAACAATGATTAATGATATGTTAATATAACAATGATTAATTATAAGTTAATATAACAATGATTAATGATATGTTAATATAATAATCATTAAAGCTATGTTAATATAACAATAATTAAAGCTATGTTAACATAACAATGATTAATGCTATGTTAATATACCAATAATTAAAGCTATGTTAATATAACAATGATTAAAGCTATGTTAATATAACAAAAATTAATGCTATCTTTCTGCATCTGTCTGGTGTTCACCCGATGACTACTAAGGAATGGATAGTCTTCGTCACCCATTAAGTGACGTGGATGCTTTGTGTTAGGACATCAATGTGCTGGGTTACAGCTGAGACAGTTGTGTGCGACCGGGTGTAGACAGTAGATTCAACTAGAAGTGTTGGGCACGATAAGTGTTGTTATATTATGATGAATATATTGTCAACTTTCAAGGTAAGTGCAGCAGGAGGTCAACGATTGGAAGTCATGACCCAGGTGGGCCCACCTGCCTTAAAGTGTCAAGAAGCTAAAGGGCGACGACACCTGCTCATCTGGGGGTGGGGTATATAGGTAAAGTCAAGGAAAAGTTTTTCACCCACATGTGCTCGGCTGCTTATCCAGAAGTGTTTGGAGACTTCTGGATAGTGTCGCTTCAAGCATCGAAACTCGCGATGTGAGGTGGCATTCCTCACCTTCTCAGAGTACTACCCTGGTACTCATTACTGCCAGCGGCTGGGTCGACCACAGGGGTATTTTTTTTGCAACCACGAGTACAATTCACACAGCTTCCAGCAGGAATCAAACACGGGTCCGAAGGTCAGCAGCCCAGTCGAGCGGTTTTCCCAACTAGGCTACCAAGGCCCCCAGGGTGGGGTTTACTTCTGATGATCAGATTGCTTCCAGCTGCGAGGCTCTGTATAAAGAGTTTCCTATTTATTTAGCTTACTTGCGCCTTTTGCCCCAACACATCCGACTTCAACATGACATTTCTGAGAACTGGGTTGCCTTCCCTCTGATTCCAACTCACATGGCCAGACTAGACTGATTAGTCTGTTACTAGAGGCACCACCAAGAGGTGGTGTAGGGTCTGGATGGTTCACCAATCATTGGTACAAGCCATCTGTCGCTGGCAGCTTGCAGTTCTGTTGTTGCCAGGCACCTTGCCTCCATTAATTTGTTCGATATGGAAGCTTTTTATCGATGCAACGGAAGAGATTTCAGAGGCAACATTTTTCATGGTTTTAAGAAATAATCTACATATTTATATCTATCTAGCACATAACATATTATATATGAATGTTTAGATAATTGAACAAGGTATTCTATCTATCTATTGACCTTTCAAGCCGTAGCCGGCCCATAGGGCGTAGACCAAGATACACCTTCTCCTATCTGAATTTTTGTTCTAGCAGTTTTCAATTCTTTTAAAGATATTTTATCAAATCTTGCCATTTGTCTCTGTTGTGTGCAAGCAGCTCTATCTCATTGAGGGAGCCGAATCCTGCTGTTCTTGCCTCTCTCATCAATGTTCTTCTCAGTGTCTCCTTGGGTCTTCCTCTTTTTCTCTTCCCCGTTGTTTCCCATATGAGGGCTTGCTTTGTCTACGTTTCATTAACAACATCGTTTTTACAATAGCGGCTTGTCAAACCTCTGATCAATGGTTCTATCCCAAGCCGGAGAAAAACAATTCCTCCATTTTGGAAACAACTGGAACAAGGTATTAGATTTAATAAATACCAAGATGATACAAAATATGTCAGAAGAATAAGGTTTTGATGACGGTTCACAATAATCAAATTGAGAGTGGCACACTATGCGGCAAAACATACGCAGCCGAAATTGACTTGGTGCACAGTGCGGCGAAACGTAAGGAAAGAGTTAATTCTATGATAATGTAACCATTATTAATGCTGTATTATGATGCTGCTGTATGTATGCAGCAAAGATTAGCAAACAGGCAACAATGAATAAGATGACTAGCAAAATGATTGATTGACAACTTACTGTAAACACTGACCGACCACTGTCCTCATTCAATGGATGAAGGTTGCTAACAATCAGACAGTTGGACACAATATCAAGGTCAAGACTCTGCGCAGATGGCAGCTTGTTTTCACTGCCATGTTCGTTACCCAGAAACCATCTCAAATGTCTTGCAGCATCAGCTCGTACTCTGAAGAATCGACAAGAAAGTGACAGAATCAATTAAACTGACCATTTAAAATTTATATTATATACTGAGGTGAGAAGCAAAATGGCTCAGGAAAAAGCAATTTTCACCCCAAAAAATAAAGAAGATGTTGTGCTATCAATTTTTGACAATGGAAACAGGAAAAAGAGTTCTTAAATGTTATGTAGAACCAGTCTTAACATATGGATGTGAATCATGGACAATAGGACAACAGACAAGAAAATCACTGGAGGCTGTAGAAATGTGGTTTTACAGAAGAATGTTGAGAATACCATGGAAGAAGATCAATGAAAACATTCTGAAAGAGGCCAAAGCAAAAAAGAGAGCTAATTTCCGATAATAGGAAGAAACAATCATCATTTTTTGGCCATGTAATGAGAAGAGAACAACTGGAATATATTGTAACAACTGGGAAAATTGAGGGATGAAGAGATAGAGGGAAGCAAAGAGAGAAGATACCAGACAGCTTAAGAGAATGGCTTGGCAGAAGGTCAACAACAGAAATGATAAATAACTGTCGAGATCGAAAGTTGTGGAGAGACATGATCACCTATGCCAGCAGGCCCAGTACTTGATGATTGAGAAAAAGAGATTACAGCATTGACAGGAACTCTCTGAATACAATCATACAGGTACGAACTCATGAAAGTGATGAACTCAATACAATCATACATATACGAACTCATGAAAGTGATGAACTCAATACAATGATACAGGTACGGACTCATGAAAACGATGAACTCAACATAATGATGCAAGTACAAACTCAAGAAAACATGAACTCAATACAAAGATGGAAGTACAAACTCATGAAAATGATGAACTCAATACAAAGATGGAAGTACAAACTCATGAAAACGATGAACTCAATACAAAGATGGAAGTACGAACTCATGAAAACGATGAACTCAATACAAAGATGGAAGTACGAACTCATGAAAACGATGAACTCAATACAATGATAGAAGTATGAACTCATGAAAACGATGAACTCAATACAATGATGGAAGTACGAACTCATGAAAACGATGAACTCAATACAATGATAGAAGTATGAACTCATGAAAACGTTGAACTCAATACAAAGATGGAAGTATGAACTCATGAAAACGATGAACTCAATACAAAGATGGAAGTACGAACTCATGAAAACGATGAACTCAATACAATGATAGAAGTATGAACTCATGAAAACTTTGAACTCAATACAATGATGGAAGTATGAACTCATGAAAACGATGAACTCAATACAATGATAGAAGTATGAACTCATGAAAACGATGAACTCAATACAAAGATGGAAGTACGAACTCATGAAAACGATAACTCAATACAAAGATGGAAGTACGAACTCATGAAAATATGAACTCAATACAAAGATGGAAGTATGAACTCATGAAAACAATGAACTCAATACAAAGATGGAAGTACTAACTCATGAAAACAATGAACTCAATACAAAGATGGAAGTACTAACTCATGAAAACGATGAACTCAATACAAAGATGGAAGTATGAACTCATGAAAACGATGAACTCAATACAAAGATGGAAGTACTAACTCATTAAAAATGATGAACTCAATACAAAGATGGAAGTAAGAACTCATGAAAATGATGAACTCAATACAAAGATGGAAGTAAGAACTCATGAAAATGATGAACTCAATACAAAGATGGAAGTACAAACTCATGAAAATGATTAATTCCATCAAATAAAAAATATTTGACAAGGAACCAACTTTTTGTCTGAGAGGTACAGCAGCCTCAAGCATCCCCTCAGCTTCTCTACCAGGGACAAGTTGTGTGTGGTGGTAGTTGGATCAAGCATTGTCCATAGTGTGCGGCCGAGCAGCGTGCTCTGATCTGTGTATGACTAGTAAACATATATAAATATTAAGACCAAATCAGGAATGTACATGGACACACAAGCAGTGGGTTTACAGAAATGAAAGAGCTGATAAGCTAGTCCCATGTCTGTCTATGCTGGCAAGGACAAAGATGTAAAAAAAAGACTTCTACACTTATGACTGTCTCTTGATGTTAGTCTGTCTCTTGATGCTAGTCTGTCTCGTGATGCTAGTCTGTCTCTTGATGCTAGTCTGTCTCCTGATGCTAGTCTGTCTCTTGATGCTAGTCTGTCTCTTGATGCTAGTCTGTCTCCTGATGCTAGTCTGTCTCCTGATGCTAGTCTGTCTCTTGATGCTAGTCTGTCTCCTGATGCTAGTCTGTCTCTTGATGCTAGTCTGTCTCTTGATGCTAGTCTGTCTCTTGATGCCAGTCTGTCTCTTGATGCCAATCTGTCTCTTGATGATAGTCTGTCTCCTGATGCTAGTCTGTCTCTTGATGCTAGTCTGTCTCTTGATGCTAGTCTGTCTTTTGATGCTAGTCTGTCTCTTGATGCCAGTCTGTCTCCTGATGCTAGTCTGTCTCCTGATGCTATTCTGTCTCCTGATGCTATTCTGTCTCCTTGTGCTACAGTCTCTATTTCAGTACAGCTTGTGATTGCTCTCCTACTTAAAGATTACTTTCTAACTAACCCAACCCTTCTACAGGTTTGATTTCTACTGAGCCTTTATTGTAATCTTCAACAAATTCATCCTAAAATCCCTGCAGGAGTAGCATGATAGTTTTAGCAGTTTGTTCAGATAAAAAAACAATCCCCAAAAAGAGATATCTACAAGCATACTCACTTGTAAAATGGGGAAAGATTTCAAGATTGCCAAGATGAGCTCTTGCCACAATCCTTCAGACATCAGAAGCTGTGACTTGAGAAGATGGTGCAGAATATCGGTAGCACAAGTCCGTACCTGCACACATTTGTAATAAATGTTATGTTGTTGCTTCCAAGGTTAGGGAAGATACAGATATTCACATAAAATATAACGTCCTCTCTGTGATGCTACATGGCACAAGCAGAAGAATGAAAGAATGAAAGAAAGAAAGAAAGAAAGAAAGAAAGAAAGAAAGAAAGAAAGAAAGAAAGAAAGAAAAAGAAAGAAAGAAAGAAAGAAAGAAACTTTATATGGCACAAACAGCAGAATAAAAGAAAGAAAGAAAGAAAGAAAGAAAGAAAGAAAGAAAGAAAGAAAGAAAGAAAGAAAGAAAGAAAGAAAGACAGAAAGAAAGAAAGAAAGAAAGACAGAAAGAAACTTTACATGGCACAAACAGCAGAATAAAAGAAAGAAAGAAAGAAAGAAAGAAAGAAAGAAAGAAAGAAAGAAAGAAAGAAAGAAAGAAAGAAAGAAAGAAAGAAAGAAGAAAGAAAGAAAGAAAGAAAGAAAAAGAAAAAGAAAGAAAGAAAGAAAGAAAAAAAGAAAGAAAGAAACTTTACATGGCACAAACAGCAGAATAAAAGAAAGAAAAAAAGAAAGAAAGAAAGAAAGAAACTTTACATGGCACAAACAGCAGAATAAAAGAAAGAAATAAAGAAATTAAGATGACATGATACTCTGTACAAGCAGGATAAAAGAAGAATGCAGCCAGAAGTAAATGTCTAACAGTTTTAGTACGACCACAAAAGAAAGAGCAAAGTAACATCAACTGTATCAACCTTTGCATTTTGATCAGCAAGACCAAAGTGAACGAGCTCATAAAGAACCCCAGTGTTTACAACAAACTTGCACTTCTGACTGTCTTTAGACTTGGAACTGTTGCATGCTGGACTTGTAAGCTTTTCTGGGAATTACAAAAATTAATTATTTCTGAGAACAAAGCACACATTTTGGGCATTAAATCAGATATCACCCTAAAAGGACCACACAGGGAAAGTTGAAATATTCATTTAATTAATGGAACCAACAATTCTGGGCTATGATTTATGGATGACAGAGTAACAGAGGGCAGGTGGATAAAGACTTATGGATGACAGAGTAACAGAGGGCAGGTGGGCAAAGACTTATGGATGACAGAGCAACAGAGGACACGTGGACAAAGACTTATGGATGACAGAGCAACAGAGGGCAGGTGGGTAAAGACTTATGGATGACAGAGTAACAGAGGGTAGGGGGGTAAAGACTTATGGATGACAGAGTAACAGAGGGTAGGGGGGTAAAGAATTATGGATGACAGAGTAACAGAGGGTAGGGGGGTAAAGACTTATGGATGACAGAGTAACAGAGGGCAGGGGGGGTAAAGACTTATGGATGACAGAGTAACAGAGGGCAGGTGGGCAAAGACTTATGGATGACAGAGTAACAGAGGGTAGGTGGGCAAAGACTTATGGATGACAGAGTAACAGAGGGCAGGTGGGCAAAGACTTATGGATGACAGAGTAACAGAGGGCAGGTGGGTAAAGACTTATGGATGATAGAGTAACAGAGGGCAGGTGGGTAAAGACTTATGGATGACAGAGGGCAGGTGGGCAAAGACTTATGGATGACAGAGTAACAGAGGGCAGGTGGGTAAAGACTTATGGATGACAGAGTAACAGAGGGCAGGTGGGTAAAGACTTATGGATGACAGAGTAACAGAGGGCAAGTGGGTAAAGACTTATGGATGACAGAGTAACAGAGGGCAAGTGGGTAAAGACTTATGGATGACAGAGTAACAGAGGGCAGGTGGGTAAAGACTTATGGATGACAGAGTAACAGAGGGCAGATGGGCAAAGACTTATGGATGACTAGAATGGCTTATAAATTCATTCTCTTGCCGAGATAGTACACTTTGACAGGCTATTTGCCTAAGCCACGTTCGACACAGAGACGGCATTCAACATCATTATGAGAGTTTAAAAAATATCATCATCATCGAGTGCCATCTCCGCAACGAAGGTTGGCTACCATGGAGCGCTATTCTGCTCTGTCTCTTGCTTTGATGGTGCAGTTTGTCATAGGCTGATTTGTCCATCTTTTGATGTTACTCATCCATATTAGTCTTGGTCTGCCTCTGCCTCTTTTACCCTGTATTTTCCCCTCCAGGATTACTTTTAGTAGGCTGTTGTATCTTCTAACATGGTCCAAAAATTGCATTTGTCTTGTTTGAATTTCAAAAATATGCTGTAATTATTAATTTTTTTTTCAAAAATATGCTGTAATTATTAATCTTTTGTTAAAAAATATGCTGTATTTATTAATTTTTTTTTTCAAAAATATGCTGTAATTATTAATTTTTTTTCAAAAAATATGCTGTAATTATTAATTTTTTTTTCAAAAATATGCTGTAATTATTAATTTTTTTTTCAAAAATATGCTGTAATTATTAATTCTTTTTTCAAAAATGTGCTGTAATTATTAATTTTTTTCTTCAAAAATATGCTGTAATTAATAATTTTTTTTTTAAAAGTGTGCTGTAATTATTAATTTTTTTTCTTCAAAAATATGCTGTAATTATTAATTTTTTTTCTTCAAAAATATGCTGTAATTATTAATTTTTTTTCTTCAAAAATATGCTGTAATTATTAATTTTTTTTCTTCAAAATATGCTGTAATTATTAATTTTTTTCTTCAAAAAAATGCTGTAATTATTAATTTTTTTCTTCAAAAATATGCTGTAATTATTAATTTTTTTCTTCAAAAATATGCTGTAATTATTAATTTTTTTTTCAAAAATATGCTGTAATTATTAATTTTTTTTTTCAAAAATATGCTGTAATTATTAATTCTTTTTTCAAAAATATGCTGTAATTATTAATTCTTTTTTCAAAAATATGCTGTAATTATTAATTCTTTTTTCAAAAATATGCTGTAATTATTAATTCTTTTTTCAAAAATGTGCTGTAATTATTAATTTTTTTTTTCAAAAATGTGCTGTAATTATTAATTTTTTTTTCAAAAATATGCTGTAATTATTAATTTTTTTTTCAAAAATATGCTGTAATTATTAATTTTTTTTTCAAAAATATGCTGTAATTATTAATTCTTTTTTCAAAAATGTGCTGTAATTATTAATTTTTTTCTTCAAAAATATGCTGTAATTAATAATTTTTTTTTAAAAAGTGTGCTGTAATTATTAATTTTTTTTCTTCAAAAATATGCTGTAATTATTAATTTTTTTTCTTCAAAAATATGCTGTAATTATTAATTTTTTTTTTCAAAAAAATGCTGTAATTATTAATTTTTTTCTTCAAAAATATGCTGTAATTATTAATTTTTTTCTTCAAAAATATGCTGTAATTATTAATTTTTTTTTCAAAAATATGCTGTAATTATTAATTTTTTTTTTCAAAAATATGCTGTAATTATTAATTCTTTTTTCAAAATATGCTGTAATTATTAATTCTTTTTTCAAAAATATGCTGTAATTATTAATTCTTTTTTCAAAAATATGCTGTAATTATTAATTCTTTTTTCAAAAATATGCTGTAATTATTAATTCTTTTTTCAAAAATATGCTGTAATTATTAATTCTTTTTTCAAAAATGTGCTGTAATTATTAATTTTTTTTTTCAAAAATGTGCTGTAATTATTAATTTTTTTTTCAAAAATATGCTGTAATTATTAATTTTTTTTTCAAAAATATGCTGTAATTATTAATTTTTTTTTCAAAAATATGCTGTAATTATTAATTTTTTTTCAAAAATATGCTGTAATTATTAATTCTTTTTTCAAAAATGTGCTGTAATTATTAATTTTTTTTTCAAAAATGTGCTGTAATTATTAATTTTTTTTCTTCAAAAATATGCTGTAATTATTAATTCTTTTTTCAAAAGTATACTGTAACAAAATGTTTATGTTCAAACTGTTCCATCTCATTGGCAACAAATATTGTGGAAATAGGGGCAACAGACCTTGACAATTTCCACAACTGTTGTGTAGCAAATGGACTTGATGTTGTCCAACGGGTATGCCATCAACTTCACAAGTAAGCAAGCACACCTGTTGACAATTGATTTCTCTGTTTTCTTTTTGCTGCATCTAAAGAGAGAGGGGAAAAAACAATATATATATATGAATATATACACAACTTTATATCAGAAAATGCTACGAATTACATGGATATCAAAGAATTATATTGTTTAAAAAGAGCTGGAGAAACCAAAAATATCATCAAAATCATAAGAAAAAGATAATCTACATTTATTAGAAATGTGATGCGAAAAGAAAGCATTGAGAATAAAAATACTACAACAGCAGGTGGAGTGAAAGGAAAAAGAAAAACAGAGGAAAACCAAGAGACAAAATATTGAACAGCTTATCAAAATGGCATAATAAAAGATCACCGACTGAAATGATGACATGTATGGAGGACTGAGTGATGTGGAGAAAGATGGTCGCCTACGCCAATCGGCATGGCACCTGATGATGATAATGATGAAACTTATAGGACTTTAAACTCCTGACAAAAAAATTACGAATTGTACAAATAATTATTAACTAGAGTTGCTGCAAACTGGCATTCTCAAGTTATGGTTGCTTTGTTGAACGATAAAACAAATGTTGCTACACCAGAGCTCCACATGCTTGGTCTATTATGGCTCTCCCATTTTACACGATGATATTATAGAGTTTTGGTAGACTTTAATTGAGAAGTATTGTTGTGTATGAGTGCATGTATAGAGAAAGATAACAAAATCTGGTTAAATCAGATTTAGTAGCCTCCGCCAGTCATAGTTGACTATAGTAGCCTCCGCCAGTCATAGTTGACAATAGTAGCCTCCGCCAGTCATAGTTGACTATAGTAGCCTCCGCCAGTCATAGTTGACTATAGTAGCCTCCGCCAGTCATAGTTGACTATAGTAGCCTCCACCAGTCATAGTTGACTATAGTAGCCTCCACCAGTCATAGTTGACTATGGATTTTGCAGTGCTCCTGGGAAATGTTATTTTCTCTTTGTCTATGAATCTGTCTGCTTCTTGTTTGAGCTTGAGTTTTAGAGTGTGTTTCCAAAGATTGCAGTCTGCAGTTATGTCTTCTCAGGCTGTAGGGTTTATGTTCAGAGTCTTCATGTCGCATAAGCGTTTTGGGCACCTCCATGTTCTTTTGCTATCTGCTAGTTGGCCATAAAGTATATCTCTTAGTACACTGCCATCTTTCATACGATGTAAGTGTCCAATCCAGTGTAACCTACATTATTTGGGCAGTGTTAAGATGTTTAGGAGGTCTGTGTGAGTGAGGACCTCCACTTTGACAAATCAGATAAAAAAATGCAAATCTACTTACATCACTGATGCAAACTGGACAAAGTGAGACACAAATGGTAGGTAAAGATGGTAGCAGACACTCAACATAGCTTCCTCTGACATGGCCACAAGCTCTTCTGGTTGCAAGTTCTGAACAAGAAAGTCAAGTGTTGATCAATTTAAACATAAATACAAAACCTAAGATCATTATTATGAGCAGAGCAAAGAAAGTCAACAACAGAAAAGTATCAACATAATCAACTAAATTAAATGTAACCTGAGACCACTTTAAGCAAAACAAACAAGTGACAAAATGCATCAATTAATTATTGGGAAATGTTGGGTGATTACTGTTATGGTTAAAGGCCACGGTATCACTGCAAACTAATTAAAATCCATAATTGCTCAGCCGCCCGTGCCAGTGCAGACATTCAAATTAAAAAACTCATCTCATTGAAGGATCCAAACAAAGAAAGGCAGCTGCAGTCCCCATCATAGCAGCCACAGCACACGCCAAAAAACAAAAGGACAAGCGGTACCGAAAGTGAACACAGCTGAATTGTCCTTCATCATATGATATTATCAGTCATTGTATACAATCAAAATATCGAAACACGATCCGGATGAAAAACACAGCTTAACTCAGAACTTAACTCATTGTATATGGGGAAGTGTTAATTAACAGAACAGACCTCACTGAATATAGGGAAATGTTGATTGATTAACAGAACAGACCTCACTATATAGGGAAGTGTTGATTGATTAACAGAACAGACCTCACTATATAGGGAAATGTTGATTGATTAACAGAACAGACCTCACTATATAGGGAAATGTTGATTTATTAACAGAACAGACCTCACTATATAGGGAAATGTTGATTGATTAACAGAACAGACTTCACTATATAGGGAAATGTTGATTGATTAACAGAAAAGACTTCACTATATAGGGAAATGTTGATTGATTAACAGAACAGACTTCACTATATAGGGAAATGTTGATTGATTAACAGAACAGACCTCACTATATAGGGAAATGTTGATTGATTAACAGAACAGACCTCACTATATAGGGAAATGTTGATTGATTAACAGAACAGATCTCACTATATAGGGGAATGATTTATTAACAAAGCAGACTACACTGTATATAGGGGAATGTTGATTGATTAACAGAACAGACCTCACTATTTAGGGAAATGTTGATTGATTAACAGAACAGACCTCACTATATAGGGGAATGTTTGATTAACAAAGCAGACCTCACTATATAGGGAAATGATTTATTAACAAAGCAGACTACACTGTATATAGGGGAATGTTGATTGATTAACAAAGTAGACTACACTGTATATAGGGGAATGTTGATTGATTAACAGAACAGACCTCACTATATAGGGAAATGATTTATTAACAAAGCAGACTACACTGTATATAGGGGAATGTTGATTGATTAACAGAACAGACCTCACTGTATATAGGGAAATGTTGATTGATTAACAGAACAGACTACACTGTATATAGGGAAATGTTGATTGATTAACAGAACAAACTACACTGTATATAGTGGAATATTGATTGATTAACAGAACAGACTACACTGTATATAGGGAAATGTTGATCAGTTATAAGAATTGAGCGCACTGTCCATAGGACAAACATCAAACATCAGATTATGAAAAGCAACCAGATGATGGTTTCAGTAAATTATTCATTACCGAAAAATAACTACTAGATAATATAATGGCATTATATAAAAACAGTCAAAGTGCCGTTAGAACATCGGAAGGTCTGTCAGAATGGTTTCAGGTTACAACAGGTGTAAGACAAGGATGCATCCTCTCACCACTCTTCTTCATCATATATATGGACAAAATAAATCAGGAAACAACCAACAACAAGGACAAATCAAATAATAACATAGAGGTAAAAAACTCCAACATCAACGAGCTATTATTCGCAGATGACCAATGCCTAATATACGAGGATCAAAACCTGCTACAACAGCATTTAACATCTCTAGATAAAAGCTGACCAAACTACAATACCTAATCATTTAGGATTCAGACAATAGACAGACAGACAGACAGACAGACAGACAGACAGACAGATAGACAGACAGACAGACAGATAGAATGAGCAAGCCCAGATTAATTATTATCTCCTTACCTGATCCTCACATTTCAAACAAAAAGTACAAGTGTTTCTAAGGGAGTGACACACATCCACGGCTCGTTGGAAGTCAACATGGACTGGCAGATGCAGGCTTTGTGAGACAGCCAGCACAAGAGTTCGACAACGGGGATGTACCAATGCTAAAGGCTCATCATACACGATTGTATGCAGGCTAGACTTCAGCTTCTCTGGTAAGACACTGGACATCTGCAAAATTATAAACATAAAGTTGATGACTGGTCAATATTGGACATCTACATAATTATCAATTATTATTCAACTCAAATGTTAAGGCGGTCCTATTATATGGCTGTGAAACATGGAGAACAACAAAATTAACAATCACGAAGATACAGACTTTCATTAATGGATGTTTACACAGGATAAAAGGATGGAAATGGCAGGACAAAATCACTAACATAGAATTATGGAAATGTACCGGTCAAATACCAGTGGATAAAGAGATACAGCGAAGATGATGGCGCTGGATAGGACACACACTACGGAAACCAACTGAGAGTATTACACAACAGGCCCTTTTTTTGAATCCCCAGGGGAAAGACAAAGAGGAAGACCAAGGAATTCTTGGAGAAGACAGATAGAAGCAGAGATGAAGATGATGGGGAAGACATGGAATGATCTTAAAAGAATGGCGAGAGGCAGAACGACTTGGAAAGTGTTTGTTGAAGACCTATGCTCCACTGGGAGCTAAAAAGGTAGAAAAAGAAGAAGAAGACATAATTATCAACATAAAGTTGATCACTTGTCAGATATTGGACATCTACAAAATTATAAACATAAAGTTGATGACTGGTCAGATATTGGACATCTACAAAATTATAAACATAAAGTTGATGACTGGTCAGATATTGGACATCTACAAAATTATAAACATAAAGTTGATGACTGGTCAGCAGAACTGACCTTAATGCACTTCTAAGGGTGATTGATTTATCGAACTATGGGGCGTGTGTAAGGGTGGGTTTATATAACTATGGGGGTGTGTAAGGGTGGGTTTATAGAATTATGGTGTGTGTTAGGGTAGGTTTATAGAACTATGAGGTGGGTTAGGGTGGGTTTACAGAACTATGGGGTATTTTATTAGGGTGGGTTTATAGAACTATGGGGGTGTGTAAGAATGGGTTTATAGAATTATGGGGGTGTGTAAGGGTGGGTTTATAGAATTATGTGGGTGTGTAAGGGTGGGTTTATAGAACTATGGGGGTGTGTAAGGATGGGTTTATAGAATTATGGTGTGTGTGTTAGGGTGGGTTTATAGAAATATGGGGGGGGATATGTTCTGCGGTTGGTGAGACATCAAATAAACCTTTGTCACATAGGGTAGACAGTGAACGGCACTACGAAGAAGCTGAACATCTGGTTGGAATGTCGGACTGACATTCAACATGTCAATAGACAACTAACACCTCTGGTAACCCCACTGCCATGCAGTCTAACTTCAGACCATAAAAAAGGTAAGTAAAGTACCCCCGTCACACCAAGTGGCGGCGTATAGGGAATATGGTGTTAGTGACCATAAATTTTACAGACCTTCGGCACATGATTTTTGGGGTAATGTGGCTGGTATTATGCCCGAGTCGCTTTACTTTTCCTGAAAAAAATCCGGTACCAATTTAAGGCTGGGTGAACCCGGAAGCCATCGGTTGGGATCAAACCCTACCCCTTGTCCTTTGTAGTCCAGTTCACTAACCACCAAGCTATCACGGCTCCCAACTTCAGACTATAAATCGAACATAACCCAAGAAATGATTACCACATCCAATACCCATGTCTCACCTTAGGTAAACACACAGCTGTGTAGCAAAAATTCAGAGAAAATACTAATTTCCGACATCCACATGTAACAATTAGTGTTCGTACTGATAACAGAGGTGTCATAAAAATGTGATCTAGAGTTATAAAAATGATGCTGGATTTTGGGATATCTTTGGAGTTAGAAGTCATCAGCAACTGGTTGGCCATGGTTGAACTGGGTTGTCCAAATAGAGAAACCTAATAGGGATTTATTACTACCATTCAAACAAGTCCAAACTTGACCAGGTTTTCACGTGATGAGTCATTGTTTAACGGATATGTGAAAGTAGGTCAGACAAAAATGTGGTGCCTAGATCAGCGCGAAAAAGCTGTTTGGAAAATTTATTATTTTAAATTCCAAAATAATTTTGTTTGCATACACCACCTCTAGCAAAGTCCAGAGAGATTCAATTTTGCATGAATATAATTTATTTCCTATCTTTCACGCTAGCAGCCGTGTGCAGCTCAGGTGTCCCTTACGATAGCGGCTGATATTCTTCAATTTCAGAGTTACTTCCATTTTTTATCGTAGAGAGTTTTTTATGTTTTTGGGTAGATATTTTCCTATAAATTTTGCCAGGCAGATTTTTTTCTGGCCTGCTCTTTTAATTTAGCTCAGTGGTTAGAGAACTGGACTGCAGAGGACAAGAGGTAAGGTTCGATCCCAACCGATGGCTTCCGGGTTCAGCCAGCCTTAAAAGGGTACCAGATTTTTTTCTGGGAAAGTAAAGCAGGATGGGCGTAATACCGACCACATTACCCCAAAATTCATGTGCTGAAGGTCTGTACAATTTATAGTCATTAACACCATATTCCCTATACGCCATTTGGCGTGACAGGGCTCTTTACTTTTTTCTTTACTACTCTATTAATTTCCTACTGTCAAGGGTTCTTTAACATGTACAGAGTGCATACGAGACCTCCTGTTTTTATTTTAGCCATCTCTGAGAAGGCTTAACATGTACAGAGTGCATACGAGACCTCCTGTTTTTATTTTAGCCATCTCTGAGAAGGTTTAACATGTACAGAGTGCATACGAGACCTCCTGTTTTTATTTTAGCCATCTCTGAGAAGGTTTAACATGTACAGAGTGCACACAAGATCTCCTGTTTTTATTTTAGCCATCTCTGAGAAGGTTTAACATGTACAGAGTGCACACAAGATCTCCTGTTTTTATTTTAGCCATCTCTGAGAAGGCTAGACATCGGATCTCACTACACAGAGACCAGAGGTGGTTAAGCCATGAAGAAACCATGGATGTGAAGTGACAAGTTCCGACAGCCTATGGTTGCAATTGAACCTGGGAGAAGTATTTTTAAATTCATATTTCACGTGTAAGGGATTAATCATGTAAATAGTGACATCATATAACAGTTAAAAACGAGCACTATACAATACAATCTTTATCCCAACGTTGTGCTACCAATGCCAGTCCTGGACCCTGGATGCAAGAACAATAAGAAAAATAACCTCTACAGAGATGAAATGTGTTAGACGAATGACAGGAAACAGTCTGAGAGATAAGATCAGAAATGAAGAACTGAGAAAAAAGCTAGGAATAGCCCCCGCCATAGAATATATAAGAAAACAACAGATACAATGGTTTGGCCACATGACAAGGCAGAAAGATCAAAACACAACACAACAAGCCATCAGCAAACGTTGTGAGAACACCAGACCCAAGGGCTGACCACGAAAAAGATGGATCGATGGAATATTAGAAGCACTAGAAAACATAACAGCAGCAGAGGTGAACAAAAGAGCATAAGACCGCAAATTATATCTCCCCTTGACACTGGAAGGCAGATGAGGAAGGAAAGAAGAAGAAGAAATAACAGTTATGAAGGCTAATGCTCTTCCTGGCTTATTTGAATGTCACTACTCAGTGAGTCATGTACACATTTTTACAATTGAAATGACAGCAATATTTCCATCAGAAACAAACGTATATCTCCAGCAGTAAATATGTTATCATCATCATCATGTGTAGAAGGGGAAGGAGTGGAGAGAGTAATGGAATAAACAAAGATGAGAAAACAAGGTCAAGGAGAAAAAAAGGAAAAAGACATTAAGACGAAGTCACGAGAAAAAATAAGGAGACTATGGGTCGAAATTCACGTGCAAAACGTGAAGACCAGGTCCAGAAGTGAGTGGACAGACAGACGCGTAGGTGTAGAAGGGGGAGGAGTGGAGAGAGCAGAGGAGTAAACAAAGATGAGAGAACAAGGTCAAGGAGAAAAAAGGACAAAGATATTAAGACGAAGTCATGAGAAAAATAAGTAGAGGATGGGTCAAAATGCACATGCAAAATGTAAAGGCCATGTCTAGAAGTGAGTGGGCAGACAGACGCATAGGAAGTCAATTCTGATTGGCTGACAAGATCCAAATTTAAGAGGTAAACACAAAAGATTGACAAGCACTGGAGACCAGACACTTGGAGAAATGTAGTCGGCAAGAGCACACACGCTCGTTAGGAGACGGGCGGCCATGTGGTCGGCCCATAGGGAGGCTAACCTTAGCCTAGTAGAATTAGATTAGTACGTGAGAATAATAGTGAGAACTTGAATACAACACTTAGAGAGACTGAGTTGGCAGGGAGTGACGACCTAGAGTAATGACACCAAGCAAGTGTAATAGAATTTTAGCCAGCAAGAACACGCAATAGTTAGGAGATGCAGAGACTAGTGAAGAGCAGTTAGGCGGACAGATTAGTAAGTAACACTATTAAGAGACAGTTAGTAACGGTTGCCAAGAGACAGCCGGGCCGGTAAAAGTTAGATAGTCTAGGGCGGGCCGTCAATGGGGACGGTCCACATATAGTGTAGATGCGAGTATGAATGTGGTCAGAGCCCAGAGACAAGTGTTAGGGCGATAGACTTAAGAAATTGTAGAGTGCGCTCTAAGTGTGTAACCTGCCATATCCAGTTTGTAACGAGAGTCCGATTTGACAGAATTAAAAGTCGGAATAAATTCTTATAACCAATGTGTTGTTATATGTTACACAGCTATATTTATCTGGCCTAGCGTCAACCCTAGGGGACGAATCATAACAGCAGTAAAGTTGTTGTGGAACCACAACGTGAAACAGTCATCCTAACAACAATCCTGAAGTACTAAGGTGACCAGACAAGGTCAGGGCTGAGACAAACGCCAGGGGGCAAGAAGACGTTTTGTCACAAGAAACAGCTAGATCAGCACATTCCAGCTGAGGTCGCTAACAGAGAATTGACAGGGGCGGTGCAGGCTGTCAATAAAGTAACAATCGATATATCAACACAGCGTGCGAGTAGAACACACATCAGCTGTACATCACGCTGCACGTCACCCTGCACGCCCACAAGTAAATAATAAACCTTTTCACCCAGGTACACATGTGCTATATCGGTTGGCATAGGTGATCATGTCCTTCCACAATCTTCTATCCACCGTGCATCGTATCAGTTCTGTTGTTGACTGTTTTCCATGCCATGAAACCAAACTATCCAGTATCTTCTCTCTTTGTTGTCCATGATCTCTCTTTCCCTGTATTTTGCCAGTTGTAACCAAGTATTCCAACTTTCTTCTTCTCATGATGTGCCTGAAAAATGTTTACTGTTTCTTTTTGATGTTTCTTAGGAGCTCCCTTTTTGTGTTGGCCTCTGAGAATTTCCTCGTTGGTCTTTTTAGCTGTCCAGGGAACTCTCAACATTCTTTTGAGAAATCCCATCTCTGTTAACTCGAATTGTCTTTTTATTTGTTTGTTTACTGTCCATGATTCGCTTAGATAGGTCAGAATTGGCACACATGAACTCTCTTTCTCACTTTTATTGACATAGATTAATTGCACAAGACGTTTTTCATTTTCTGAAATGCTATTCTGGCCTGAGCATGTTTATTCTACATTTTATTTCTGTGGTGCACCTTCATCTGATGTTATTATTGTGCCCAAATATTTGATACATTCCACTTGTTTCAGATTTGTCCTGTTTATTTTTATGCTGCATGATGGTGATGATTGTTTCTTCGATATGACTATTATTTCTGTTCTCTCACTATTCAGACTGAGACCTTTCTTGTTGCTTTCTTTTACTATTATGTCTATCATTTCTTGTAGTTCATTCTCTGTCTCTACTATTAAGACCGTGTCATCTGCATATTGCAAATTATTTATGTTGTGACCAATGACTTCAATTCCTTTTTTGTCTACTATTGATTTCATAAGAGCATTTATCATCATCATGTGCTATACCGGTTGGCGTAGGTGATCATGTCCCTCCACAATCTACAGTGCTTCGTATCAGTTCTGTTGTTGACTGTTTTCCATGCCATGACACCAAGCTATCCATTATTTTCTCTCTTTGTCGCCTGCGATCTCTCTTTCCTTTTATTTTGCCAGTTGTAACCAAGTATTCCAACTGTCCTCTTCTCATGATGTGCCCGAAAAATGTTGATTGCTTCTTTCTGATGTTTTTTAAGAGCTCCCTTTTTGTGTTGGCCTCTTTGAGAACTTCCTCATTGGTCTTTTTAGCTGTCCAGGGAACTTTCAACATTCTTCTGAGAAATCCCATCTCTGTAGCCTCTAATCGTCTTTTCATTTGTTTGTCTACTGTCCATGATTCGCTTCCATAGGTCAGAATTGGTTCTATATAGCGCTGATGAACTCTCTTTCTCATTTCTATTGACATATATTTGTTACATAAGA
Source organism: Megaustenia siamemsis (assembly GCA_032433765.1). Taxonomy (NCBI): domain Eukaryota; kingdom Metazoa; phylum Mollusca; class Gastropoda; order Stylommatophora; family Ariophantidae; genus Megaustenia; species Megaustenia siamemsis. The sequence continues at coordinate 38,693,211 of JAVIAB010000025.1, read as the reverse complement.
TATAAGAGCATTTATACATAATTCAAAAAAACACTTTCAAACTTTTATAAAAATGAGTAGAGATGTGACCTTTTCAAGAGGAATCATGAGAAGAAATCGTGTGAGTGCAGCCGCAAGTCCCATGTAGAGGATTCTGTGAGTGTACAGGTCATCTTTGTCTGTGTCCGCTGGAAGTGATGAATGTCTGTCCAGGTTGTGAAAGTCAAGCAGTTCAGCAACACACTCCAGGCAATCCGTGAGTCTGTCAACCTGGCAAGTAAATGTGTTGCTGGAAAATTTAGCTTTTTCTGCTCAGTGCCAACTTCAGCCATTTGTGAGATACGTACAAGTCAGCCAGTCATGTACAATATATTCAATCAACAATAATATACTAAGTCACAACAATATACTCAGTCAACAACAATATACTCAGTCATGTACAATATACTCAGTCAACAACAATATACTCAGTCAACAACAATATACTCAGTCATGTACAATATACTCAGTCATGTACAATATACTCAGTCAACAACAATATACTCAGTCATGTACAATATACTCAGTCAACAACAATATACTCAGTCATGTACAATATACTCAGTCATGTACAAAAGCATTTTCCTAAACAAATTTCAATCAACTGTGAGATATGTACAACAGTCAGGCATGTACAATATACTCAGTTATGTACAAAATCATTTTCCTAAACAAACTTCAAACATCTGTGAGATATGTACAATAGTTAAAGATAAGCACAAATATCACATATACAAAATATGAAACACTTTATGGGTCTGCGACCATAGCTGCAGAGAACAAGTACAATAAACATTAAATGGCATGGATGAGCCATAATTTTTGTAGACCCTTTTTTAGATATCATTTTTTAGATCTGTGTTGTGTTTTCTGGCTTGGATTTATTTGTTTAATTTGTAGCGTTTATTTGTTATACGTGATGAAGCCTTTTGCTGAAACGCTGTAGTTTGTCTTGTCTTTCTGTTAGTTCAGCTGCTCTGTAAGATTTTATATTTACTTTATATGTATAACAGTTAGTCATGTACAATATACTCAGTTGTGTACAAAAATATAAATTAGTTATGTACAATATACTCAGTTGTGTACAAAAATATAACAGTTAGTCATGTACAATATACTCAGTTGTGAACAAAAATATAACAGTTAGTCATGTGCAATATACTCAGTTGTGTACAAAAATATAACAATTAGTCATCTACAATATACTCAGTTGTGTACAAAAATATAACAGTTAGTCATGTACAATATACTCAGTTGTGTACAAAAATATAAGTTAGTCATATACAATATACTCAGATGTGTACAAAAACATTTTCTGATGACGTCATTCATCTGTGAGATATGTACAATATACTCAGACATGTATAATAAGCCATGTCCAATAATCAGTCATGTATAATCGTGAGTCACATACAATATACTCAGTCATGTGTGATCATGAGTGTGTGAGTCACGTGAAAATATACTCAGTCATGTGTAATCATGAGTGCGCGAGTCAGGTACAAAAACAACACTATTTTGGACACATATGACCTTCCTCAGAAAGAACAGACTAAAATGAGATACAAACGTCTCGTCTCGTGTCAGGACAGAAAAAAAAACTCCTGTTTAGCTGTCATGAGATCCAAGTTCCAACTTTTGTGTTCCATTTTTATTTCTCAGGAAGGTTGATATTCTTTTTCTGTTAGTGCACATTTTCAGGAGTTGGGTGAATGCCACAGGTGTATCCTCACAAACAAAAACTGGCCACATTTGGGGATTAAACCAGGACCTACCCGATTCCAGGATCCACCTGGTTCCAGGACTTACTTGGTTTCATGGACCCACATGATTCCAGGACTTACCTGATTTCATGGACCCACATGATTCCAGGACTTACTTGGTTTCATGGACCCACATGATTCCAGGACTTACTTGATTTCATGGACCCACATGATTCCAGGACTTACCTGATTTCATGGACCCACATAATTCCAGGACTTACCTGATTTCATGGACCCACATGATTCCAGGACTTACCTGATTTCATGGACCCACATGATTCCAGGACTTACCTGATTTCATGGACCCACATGATTCCAGGACTTACCTGATTTCATGGACCCACATAATTCCAGGACTTACCTGATTTCATGGACCCACATGATTCCAGGACTTACCTGATTTCATGGACCCACATAATTCCAGGACTTACCTGATTTCATGGACCCACATGATTCCAGGACTTACCTGATTTCATGGACCCACATGATTCCAGGACTTACCTGATTTCATGGACCTACATAATTCCAGGACTTACCTGATTTCATGGACCTACATGATTCCAGGACTTACCTGATTTCATGGACCTACATGATTCCAGGACTTACCTGATTTCATGGACCCACATGATTCCAGGACTTACCTGATTTCATGGACCCACATGATTCCAGGACTTACCTGATTTCATGGACCTACATAATTCCAGGACTTACCTGATTTCATGGACCTACATGATTCCAGGACTTACTTGATTTCATGGACCTACATGATTCCAGGACTTACCTGATTTCATGGACCCACATGATTCCAGAACATACTTGATTTCAGGACCCACCTGATTCCAGGACCCACCAGATTCCAGGACCTACCTGATTTCATGACCCACCTCATTATAGACAAACATAGAGATTATTAAGCTTACCTCAATTTTTCAAAAGCCCCCCAAAAAAGAGCTCTTTGTTCATACTTACTATTTGTCTGGCCATCTCCCGCCCGTCTGCCCACAATTCAGGATCCAACACAGAGGTTAAGACAGTCAATGTCTCCTGCGCAAGTTCCAGGACTCCAATACCAAGAGTTTCATTGTCTGTCTTTAGTCTGGGCAGACACCTCTGCAGCACTGCAACGCACAATTGGGGCAAGCTCAGTTGCTGATGTTGTGGGCGTGGCCCATCACTCAAGTTAAGATCACTGTCTGTATGATGATAGTCTGATCCTTGACCAGCGCTGGAGTTTCTGAGCAACAAAGAGAACTAAATTAAACCAGAGACTATCAATGAACTACCCTTCTCCATCTTTGCATTCACCAGTTAAGTGAGTGTCGACACGATGTGTTGCTAGTCTCTGACAAAGCTGTATATATGTGTTCCTTTCGATCCGACACATCCGTCTTGTGGGGCCTCGGTAGCCCAGTCGGGTGATTTTCCCAACTAGGCTACCGACGTTCACATAACCTAAGTTCAATTCCCGCTGGAAGCAGTGTGAGTTGTACTCGTGGTTGGAAAAAAAATACCCTCGCGGTCGACCCAGCCGCTGGCAGAAATGAATACCAGGGTAGTACACTATGAAGGTGAGGAATGCTGCCTCGCATCATGAGTTTTGATGCTTGAAGCGACACTGTCCAGAAGTCTCCAAACACTTCTGGATAGGTGATCGAGCACATATGGGTGGAAACTTGTGTGCTAAGACGCTGATTCAAGTCTCGTACTTTACTTTTACATCAGTCTTTAGCATGAGTAGATTTATTTAACAATTTTTTCCTGGACAACAGCCATTTTTGACCAACTTTATTTCAACTTTTAACTTCCAAGGGTTCTTTAACATGCAAGAATGCACACCGGATGTTCTGTTTTCCAAGAGGCCTAGTCTCTCGCTACTCAGGTACTAGGGGTGGGTAATGCCGCTAAGAAACCACAGATTCAATTTTCAAAAATTCCCACCTGTAGTTAAATTTGAACTCAGAACCTCCCTGTTCAAGGGCTGACCTCTCACCTCTAGACCACCTACTCCAACAAATACAATGTTTAGATGATACAAAAACAGACACAACCAACGTTCCACGGCATTAAAAGCACAGCTGTTTGTTTTTACAAAAAAGTGACATTTTTTTATTATCCTTGAAGTTGCAGTAGATCAGTGGATACTGGAGTGCACTAAGAAGAACAAGAGGTTAGGTTTGATTCCAATCCTAGATTCACCCAGCCTTGGGTACCACATTTTCTGGGAAAGTAGGACAGGCTCCAATATGTTGCAGAAACGTGGAGAATGAACCATATGATAGAAAGTCGACTAAGAGGATTTGAAGGTCGCTGCCTTAAGATGATTCTAAACATCCGTTGGCATCGAGACATTACAAACAAAGAAGTCGCCAGAAAATCAGGCATTAACAACATCAATTAAGAAGTAAAAAAGCCAGAAAATCAGGCATTAACAACATCAATTAAGAAGTAAAAAGAAAACGTTGGAAATGGCTAGGCCACATTCTACAAATGGAACAAACCAGGCATCAGTACCTAGCATTAACATGGACACCACCTGGCAAACGAAGAAGAGGTAGACCATTGGGAACATGGCGACAAACCATACATAATGAAATGAAAGAAGCTAGCAGGTCCTGGTGAGAGTTATCCATGCTTGCTCCAGATTAGATTGGGTAGAGATCTCTTGTGAGTGCCCTATGGTCCAATCAGAGTTCAGAGGATTAAGAAGAGAAAGAAGGGTAGGTGGTATGATACCAACCACATCACCATTAAAATCTACCATTGGTCATTACAAAATATGGCCACTAACAACATATTATGGCTGTGAAACATGGAGAACAACAAAAATGACAATCATGAAGATACAGACCTTCATTAATGGATGCTTGCACAGAATAAAAGGATGGAAATGGCAGGACAAAATCACTAATGTAGAATTATGAAAAAGTATTAGTCAAATACCAGTGGACAAAGAGATAAAATAAAGACGATGGCGATGGATAGGACACACATTGCAGGAAGTCAACTGAGAGTATTACATGACAGGCCCATTTTTGAAATCCACAAGGGAAGAGACAAAGAGAAAGACCAAAATATACTTGGAGAAGACAGAAGCAGAGATGAAGATGATGGGGAAGACATGGAATGATCTTAAAAGAATGGCAAGAAATAGAATGGCTTGGAAAGTGTTTGTTGAAGACCTATGTTCCACAGGGAGCTGAAAGTGTTTGTTGAAGACCTATGTTCCACAGGGAGCTGAAAGTGTTTGTTGAAGACCTATGTTCCACAGGGAGCTGAAAGGTAGAAGTAGAACAACAAATTACTCATCTGCCTTGAGGTTTGAGGGAGCCTTTTACTTTTACTAATTCAGGTCTTGTTCTTAAGAACATTTCCATTACTCATAAATACACAGTAAAGTCTTGTTCTTATGAACATTTCCATTACTCATAAATACACACTAAAGTCTTGTTCTTATGAACATTTCCATTACTCATAAATACACACTAAAGTCTTGTTCTTATGAACATTTGCATTACTCATAAATACACACTAAAGTCTTGTTCATATGAACATTTGCATTACTCATAAATACACACTAAAGTCTTGTTCTTATGAACATTTCCATTACTCATAAATACACACTACAGTCTTGTTCATATGAACATTTCCATTACTCATAAATACGCACTAAAGTATTGTTCTTATGAACATTTGCATTACTCATAAATACACACTAAAGTCTTGTTCATATGAACATTTGCATTACTCATAAATACACACTAAAGTCTTGTTCTTATGAACATTTCCATAACTCATAAATACACACTAAAGTCTTGTTCATATGAACATTTCCATTACTCATAAATACACACTAAAGTCTTGTTCTTATGAACATTTCCATTACTCATAAATACACACTAAAGTCTTGTTCTTATGAACATTTGCATTACTCATAAATACACACTAAAGTCTTGTTCATATGAACATTTGCATTACTCATAAATACACACTAAAGTCTTGTTCTTATGAACATTTCCATTACTCATAAATACACACTACAGTCTTGTTCATATGAACATTTCCATTACTCATAAATACACACTAAAGTATTGTTCTTATGAATATTTCCATTACTCATAAATACACACTAAAGTCTTGTTCTTAAGAACATTTTCACAAGATGGTTTCCCAGCCAACCACATATTTCAGTACAGAACTGACTGTGCACCATGCATCTGTTTCAATGTTCTCTATTTCCTCTTCTCCTGTGAGTTCCATGACAAAGCCTGCCCTGTTTCTATATTCAGATTGCTTATGATGAATCATGATATCGTATGACGAAGGACAGTTCAGTTGTGTTCACTTTTGGTACTTACATGCCTTATGTCTTTTGACGTGTGCTGTGTTTGCTATGTTGGGTACTACAGCTGCTTTTCTTTGTTTGGATATTCATCATCATCATCATCATCGTGTGCCTTCTCCGCAACGAAGGTTGGCTACCATGGATCGCCATTCTACTCTGTTTCTTGCTTTGATGGTGCAGGCTGTCATAGATTGACTTGACCATCTTTTGATGTTACTCGTCCATGTTAGTCTTGGTCTGCCTCTGCCTCTTTTACCTTGTATTTTTCCTTCCAATATTACTTTTAGTAGGCTGTTGTGTCTTTTAACAAGCCACAAAAATTTCATTTGTCTTGCCTTAATTGTATTTAGTAGTTCTCTTTTTATTTTCAGTTGTTTTAAAACTTTATCGTTTGTTATCTTTTGTTTCCATCCAATTCTACCTATTCTTCTATAAATCCACATTTCAAAGGCTTCAATTTTCTGTTCTGTTTTCTTGTCTAATGTCCATGTTTCTGCACCATACAGGAATATTGAGAAGATGTAACATTTTGCCATTCTTAGTTTCAGCCCTGCTGATATTTCGTTCCTAAAACAGTAGTTAGAATTTCTCCTGGATATTCAATGAGATGTTAATTCGGATGATTCCACTGGTATGGATCGTTGAGCAATTACGGATTTTCATCCGTTTGCAGTGATACCGAAGCTTTCAAATAAATATAACTATAGCTTGCCCTGCTATGCTGACATCAGGTTTTCTTAGTAAGTAGATGATTCATGTACAAAAAAAGGTAGGTGAGGACAACACTACATGCATGTACACAAACCTGCTTGTTGAGGTAGAACTGTCTCCATCTTGGCCATCTCCACGATGTCGTCTATCTCCCCAGTCAGCCACATAATGCTGCTGGACTGTCGAGGAGTTCAGTTGACTGTCAGAACTTGCTAATGAGGACATGATACTTGGATTGCTTGAACCAACATCTGAAAGATTTGAATGACATTAAAACAATCATCATCACTATCATCAAGTTCCGTGAATGCTGCTCATCAAGTCTATCCAGAACTTTCTATCTCTGCTACTGTTTCTCAACTCTTTAACTCTTTCCGTACATTTCGCCGCACTGTGCATCATGCCGATTTCAGCTGCATACGTTTTGTCACATAGTGCAGCACTCTCAATTTGATTAGTGTGAACCGTCATCAAACCATATTCTTTTTACATGTCTTGTATCATCTTGGTATTGGTGAAATCTAATACCTTGTTCAATTATCTAAAAATCCATATATAATATGTTATATGTTAGATAAATAATATGTAGATTGATTCTTAAAACCATGAACAATTGTGTCTCTGAAATCTCTTCCGTTTCATTGATAAAATAACTTCCGTACTGAAAGAGTTAATCAACTTTCTACCAAACCACTCACACAAACTGTCTTGTATCTTTTCCCCTGATTCCTCTATCATAAAGTACCAATTTCTGCTGACAAAGATGATCATGTCTCTCCACAACATTCTATCTCTACTGCTATTTTTCAAAAAAGTCACTGGAATTGAATCCATCCTTAATTATAAACTTCTTAGACTTTGAGAAGGCTTTTGACATCATCCATCATCCATCGCTTTGGAAAATCCTACATGCACACAACTTCTCAGATAAAATTGTCAATATTCTTAAGAACAGGTACGACGACAACCAGTGTTGTGTAAGACATGATGACAGCAGACAGCTTGGTTCAGAGTCATAACAGGAGTTAGGCAAGGATGGATCTTGTCACTACTCCATTTCCTTGTGGTTATGGACTGGATCATGTGAATGGTGGTTGGCGACAAACCAAGAAGAATTCAGAGGAGTGGGACTAGAAGAAGTAAATCACTAGAAAGGACTGACTGGGAAGCTATATTTCATCAAATAGCCACATTGAAATGAGATATCTACAAGAATAGGCATGTCAGCCCAGACATTCAATAGATCTAGAAACATTTGGTGTTCAACCAGTCTCCATCTCAGTACCAAGCTTAGAATTACAAATGTGGCATACATTCTCTTATATGCAGCAGAAAAGTGGAGAATAATTATAAGATAGAAAGTCAACTAAGAGGATCTGAAGGTCGCTGTCTTAAGAAGATTCTAAACATCTGTTGGGATCAATACATTACAAACAAAGAAGTCGTCAGAAGATCAGGCATTGACAACATCAATCAAGAAGTGAAAAGACGTTGGAAATAGCTAGGCCACCTTCTACAAATGAAACAAACCAGGCATTTGTACCTGGCATTAACATGGACACTACCTGGCAAATGAAGAAGAGGCAGACCATTGGGGACATGATGATGAACCATATGAAATGATAGAGGTTGACAAGTTCTGGCCGGAGTTGTCCATGCTTGTTTCAGCCTGAAGTGGGTGAAGATCTCTTGAGAGTGCCCTATGCTCCAACTGGAGTTTAGAGGATTTAGAAGCTGTTTCTCAATTCTTTATATGATTTCCTACCAGAGTACTCACTTCAACTGTCTTGTTTCAGACTGAACTGGGTGAAGATCTCTTGAGAGTGCCCTATGCTCCAACTGGAGTTTAGAGGATTTAGAAGCTGTTTCTCAATTCTTTATATGATTTCCTACCAGAGTACTCACTTCAACTGTCTTGTTTCAGACTGAACTGGGTGAAGATCTCTTGAGAGTGCCCTATGCTCCAACTGGAGTTTAGAGGATTTAGAAGCTGTTTCTCAATTCTTTATATGATTTCCTACCAGAGTACTCACTTCAACTGTCTTGTTTCAGACTGAACTGGGTGAAGATCTCTTGAGAGTGCCCTATGCTCCAACTGGAGTTTAGAGGATTTAGAAGCTGTTTCTTATTTCTTTATATGATTTCCTACCAGAGTACTCACTTCAACTGTCTTGTTTCATTTCTCTTCACTTCCCTCTATCACTTCTTTCCTCAATTTCTCCTGTTGTTACAATATATTCCCACCTCATACCATGGCAACCAACCACTGTTTCAAGATTGCATTTTTTTAAATTATTATTTTGTTATCATTATTCTACTTTTGGGGTATATGAGATTTGTTATTTAGGTCATATAGGTGTGTGTCAGGGGTGGGGGAATAAAGGCAGATGTTCTGTTTATTTGGAGTGGGTTAAGTAAACAAGAGGGGTTTCATGGAGTAAAAGGAGTGGGTTAAGTATTTGGAGTGGGTTAAGTAAACAAGAGGGGTTTCATGAAGTAAAAGGAGTGGGTTAAGTATTTGGAGTGGGTTAAGTATTTGGAGTGGGTTAAGTAAACAAGAGGGGTTTCATGAAGTAAAAGGAGTGGGTTAAGTATTTGGAGTGGGTTAAGTATTTGGAGTGGGTTAAGTAAACTAGAGGGGTTTCATGAAGTAAAAGGAGTGGGTTAAGTATTTGGAGTGGGTTAAGTATTTGGAGTGGGTTAAGTAAACAAGAGGGGTTTCATGAAGTAAAAGGAGTGGGTTAAGTATTTGGAGTGGGTTAAGTATTTGGAGTGGGTTAAGTAAACTAGAGGGGTTTCATGAAGTAAAAGGAGTGGGTTAAGTATTTGGAGTGGGTTAAGTAAACAAGAGGGTTTCATGAAGTAAAAGGAGTGGGTTAAGTATTTGGAGTGGGTTAAGTATTTGGAGTGGGTTAAGTAAACAAGAGGGGTTTCATGAAGTAAAAGGAGTGGGTTAAGTATTTGGAGTGGGTTAAGTAAACTAGAGGGTTTCATGAAGTAAAAGGAGTGGGTTAAGTATTTGGAGTGGGTTAAGTAAACAAGAGGGTTTCATGAAGTAAAAGGAGTGGGTTAAGTATTTGGAGTGGGTTAAGTATTTGGAGTGGGTTAAGTAAACAAGAGGGTTTCATGAAGTAAAAGGAGTTTCATGAAGTAAAAGGAGTGGGTTAAGTATTTGGAGTGGGTTAAGTAAACAAGAGGGTTTCATGAAGTAAAAGGAGTGGGTTAAGTATTTGGAGTGGGTTAAGTAAACAAGAGGGTTTCATGAAGTAAAAGGAGTGGGTTAAGTATTTGGAGTGGGTTAAGTAAACAAGAGGGTTTCATGAAGTAAAAGGAGTGGGTTAATTATTTGGAGTGGGTTAAGTAAACAAGAGGGGTTTCATGAAGTAAAAGGAGGGGGTTAAGTATTTGGAGTGGGTTAAGTAAACAAGAGGGTTTCATGAAGTAAAAGGAGTGGGTTAAGTATTTGGAGTGGTTTAAGTACTTGGAGTGGGTTAAGTAAACAAGAGGGTTTCATGAAGTAAAAGGAGTGGGTTAAGTATTTGGAGTGGGTTAAGTAAACAAGAGGGGTTCATGAAGTAAAAGGAGTGGGTTAAGTATTTGGAGTGGGTTAAGTAAACAAGAGGGTTTCATGAAGTAAAAGGAGTGGGTTAAGTATTTGGAGTGGGTTAAGTAAACAAGAGGGTTTAATAAAGTTAAAGGCAGAACCAAAAATGTTATATTCATTACACAATCAAGACTGTCAGGCCCAAGAGAAATAAGGCTAAAAATAGATGTGACAACAATGGCTGTATCAGTCCAAGTGGCAAGAGTTAATGAGGTATAGCATTTACCTAGACCTTATCAAGAGATTGGCTGAATAGAACAGGTAGCTGGGTTAGGTCAAGACTCGGGCAATATCAACAGAATAAAACTGCAAAGATTTTTAATTGACTTCTATGTCTGAAGCTTGACGTGCAACAGAAGGTTGTTAATATTAGAGAGTTGGACAGTGATTAGTCCTTTCTCACTACGCCAGATACAAGAAAAACGTAAACAGATAGCCCTACACGTTGCAGCAATCGTACGAGTGTAGCACTTACAGATCTTAAACTGGCTAGAAGCACAACCTTTTACTCAAGTTTTCTTTCTGAGTGACTCGATGAGTACGCTTAGATAAATCGAAGGTAGCCTGGCATGAAGGCAGTGGTTGGTGTCACTAAAGAACTCAATGACTGATCAGGATCTGTTTTATTTTCGTTCCTGGACACTCCGATGTGAGAGGAAACAAATAACAGCCTGTCTGGAAGAGCTGCCATGGATGAGGCATGCAATGGACTGGGCTGACATTCTGAATGCCCTCAGGGAGGTAGGGCAAGCTAATGATTCAGTCAATGATCATGAATCGACAACAATGTTCAGGCTGCATGAACATCAGGTCAAAACTGGGAATGCCAGAAAGGAATGCTACACGGGAGACACAAAAGAGTAAATCAACACATAACTGGAGTCGCCAGTCTGCACACACTGAGGGATATACTGGGAAGGAGATCTGAGCACTTATTGACATGTTCGATGTAAAGTGAGGATGATCCGTCGACTAAACTAATGTGGAATCATGTGTTCTCTTGTTCAATATTTACAGCGAGTTAACAGGTGACATAACTGGATTGTCAGAATTATGAAACGAAAACATTATGATGTCTAGTAGTTACGAACAGAAATATGCCACTCACATGGCAGGGTAATTATGACAAAGGTAACCATGACAAAGGTAATCATGACAAAGGTGATCATGACAAAGGTAACCATGACAAAGGTAACTATGTTAAAGATTCCCTCTCTTGTAACTCACCTGATTTGGATATGTACAGTGCTGGATCCTGAAAGTAACGGATACGAACTTGCAGACATCGGATAAAACATGTCAGAGTTTTACATGACTGGACCACCAGCTGTTCATCGGCAGGGTTGGGTAGGGACACCAGTGACAGCAGACTCTATAGACAAGGAATTTTTAATAGATCAAATATCAACTGAGTTAAGGGGATATGTTACCAGTGACAGCACTCTATAAACAAAGTATATATAATAGACCAAACATCAACTGAGTTAAGGGGATATGTTAGGGGATATGTTACCAGAGACAGCAGACTCTATAGACAAGGTATATTTAATAGATCAAACATCAACTGAGTTAAGGGGATATGTTAGGTAGTGACAGCAGACTCTATCATCATCATGTGCCATATCAGTTGGGTGGACGAGCATGTCTTTCCACAATGTTCTGTTAACAGTACATCATATCAATTCTGTGGTTAACTGTTTTCCATGCCATGACACCAAGCTATCTAGTATCTTAACTCCCATTTCTTTCATCCAAAGGAGTAAAGTGGTCTCTTTGTTGTCACTGAACACCGAATGAATCCATAATGCATATTAGTTGTTTACATTTATATAACAATATTTAGAAAACAGAAGATTTGCTTATTTCACCTTCAGGATTTCTGGTCGCTGCAAAAAAATCTCTGCAGGAAAATCCTGAAAAACAACATCGGCCAGAAATTCGCAAGACTCAATCAACAAGCTGGAACCTCTAGTCTGTAGGGAGCTGCAACAGGAGAAGCAGAATAAAGAATTAAACTGATGTGAAAACAATAAATCAACCCCACCCCCCACAACTAACAGATCAGCAATGCCAGCTAGTATCTTCCAACACATCCAACTAACAGATCAGCAATGCTAGCTAGTATCTTCCATCACATCCAACTAACAGATCAGCAATGCTAGCTAGTATCTTCCATCACATCCAACTAACAGATCAGCAATGCTAGCTAGTATCTTCCATCACATCCAACTAACAGATCAGCAATGCCAGCTAGTATCTTCCAACACATCCAACTAACAGATCAGCAATGCTAGCTAGTATCTTCCATCACATCCAACTAACAGATCAGCAATGCTAGCTAGTATTTTCCAACACATCCAACTAACAGATCAGCAATGCTAGCTAGTATTTTCCAACACATCCAACTAACAGATCAGCAATGCCAGCTAGTATCTTCCAACACATCCAACTAACAGATCAGCAATGCCAGCTAGTATCTTCAAACACATCCAACTAACAGATCAGCAATGCCGGCTAGTATTTTCCAACACATCCAACTAACATATCAGCAATGCCGGCTAGTATTTTCCAACACATCCGACTAACAGATCAGCAATGCTGGCTAGTATCTTCAAACACATCCAACTAACAGATCAGCAATGCCAGCTAGTATCTTCCAACACATCCAACTAACAGATCAGCAATGCCAGCTAGTATCTTCCAACACATCCAACTAACAGATCAGCAATGCCAGCTAGTATCTTCCAACACATCCAACTAACAGATCAGCAATGCCAGCTAGTATCTTCCAACACATCCAACTAACAGATCAGCAATGCCGGCTAGTATCTTCCATCACATCCAACTAACAGATCAGCAATGCCAGCTAGTATCTTCCATCACATCCAACTAACAGATCAGCAATGCTAGCTAGTATCTTCCAACACATCCAACTAACAGATCAGCAATGCTAGCTAGTATCTTCCAACACATCCAACTAACAGATCAGCAATGCTAGCTAGTATCTTCCATCACATCCAACTAACAGATCAGCAATGCCGGCTAGTATCTTCCATCACATCCAACTAACAGATCAGCAATGCCAGCTAGTATCTTCCAACACATCCAACTAACAGATCAGCAATGCTAGCTAGTATCTTCCATCACATCCAACTAACAGATCAGCAATGCCGGCTAGTATCTTCCAACACATCCAACTAACAGATCAGCAATGCTAGCTAGTATCTTCCATCACATCCAACTAACAGATCAGCAATGCCGGCTAGTATCTTCCATCACATCCAACTAACAGATCAGCAATGCCAGCTAGTATCTTCCAACACATCCAACTAACAGATCAGCAATGCTAGCTAGTATCTTCCATCACATCCAACTAACAGATCAGCAATGCTAGCTAGTATCTTCCAACACATCCAACTAACAGATCAGCAATGCTAGCTAGTATCTTCCAACACATCCGATTTTACTGACAACAAAATATTTTTGCCATCCTCAGTATCATGTGTCCTACTGACTGGCAAAGGCAATCATGTCCTTCCAAAAATCTCTGTCCACAGTACATCATATTAATTCTATTGTTGACTGTTTTCCATGCCATGACACCAAGCTATCTAGTAAAGTCTCTCTTTGTCATCCACAATCTGTCTTTCCCTGTATTTTGCCAGTTGTAACCAAGTATTCCATCTTTCCTCTTCTCATGTGCCCGAAAAATGTTGATTGTTTCTTCTGAATGTTTTTAAGAGCTCTCTTTTTGTGTTGAGCTCGTCGAGAATTTCCTCATAATTTTTCACCGTCAGAACAATTGAAAAAGACATGCACCTTCGTATAAGAGACAGGATGAAAATGTGTAGCTGCCCAAGGTACTCCTAACATTCTTCTGTTGAAGGGGGATCATACATAAATATATGAAGCTTTAGTGAAACTGGTAAATGAGATAACAGAAATGTAAATGGCTGTTCGAAGGGCTACATTTCTAGTCTATAATGAGCATCAGATGGTGTGGCAAGATTGAGATGACGATCTCTGGGAAAAAACAAGGGCCAATCAAGGAATAGATTATGAATAGAAAATGGAGGTGGATTGGACACACATTAAGAAAACCCAATGCCAATATAGACTACACAGATGAACAAATAGAGGCATACTATGAAGACCTAAATAAAGTTATGAAGCAAGTGAAATCTTCAGACATCTTGATTGTAATGGGTGACATGAATGCTAAAGTAGGAAAAGGTAGATATAAGACAATTATAGGAAATCATGGTTTAGGAAAAAGAAATGACAGAGGAGAAAGATTAATACAATTCTGTGAAGAAAACAGGCTGATAATATGTAACACCTACTTTGAGCAAGAGAAAAGGAAACTATACACATGGAAAAGCCCTGGAGATAGGAAGAGGAATCAAATAGATTACATAATGATAAAAGAAAGGTTCCGTAACAGCGTAAAGAAAGCCAAAACCTACCCAGGAGCAGATATTAATTCTGATCACAATCCTGTAATGATTAAAATGAAAATCAAACTAAAGAGAAACAAGCAAAAATCTGATTCATCAACAAACCCACTCGACATAACAGCTTTAAATCAAAAAGATATTAAAGATACCTATACAATACAAGTAAAGAACACATACCAGAAGCTGCTAGAGGAAGGAATTGAACAATACAGAAGAGAAAATCCTGATGAAAAAGTAACAACCAAATGGCAATGCATAAAGAAAAGCATACAAAAAGCCTGCGACACCTTACCCAAAAGAGAAAAGAACAAAAAACAAAAATGGATAACTAACACCATCTTAGAAAAAATGGAAGAAAGGAGACAAGCGAAGAACACTGCCCAATACAATAAAATAGATAATGAGATACGCAAAATGTGCAAAAAGGCAAAAGAAGACTGGCTCAGCCAAAAATGTAGAGAAATAGAAACTATGGAAAGCAAACAAGACCTAAGAGGAATGCACACAGAAATAAAGAGAATGACTAATAAAAATAAAAAAGCCACAGAAGGTGGATGCATTGCAGACAAAAAAGGAAAAATGCTAACAGACAATAAGGATATCATAGATAGATGGCAGGAATATATAACAGAACTATTTCATGATCAAAGGGACAAGAAACCAGTTATAAAATGTACATCAGGCTATAAAATCTTAAAATCTGAGGTGGAAAAAGCTATAAAAACAATGAAAAGGGGAAAAGCAGCAGGACCTGAAAGCATACAGATAGAGATGATACAGCACTTGAAGATTTTGGCATTGAAGTGATTACAGACATATGCAACGACATATACCACACAGGATACATACCAAATGAACTAAAAACATCAACTTTCATTGCATTGCCTAAAAAGAATGGTGCAGTTGAATGCAGTGACTTTAGAACAATAAGCCTAATGAGCCATGTTACAAAAATCTTGCTAAAAGTTATACAAGGAAGGATTCAGAATAAAATCAATACTGAATTAGATGAGCAGCAATTTGGATTTAGGAAAAATAGCGGGACAAAAGAAGCCATATTCTGCATGAGAACATTAATCGAAAAATACACAGAAGTAAACAAACCAATATATGCCTGCTTCATAGACTACACCAAAGCTTTTGATAGAGTACACCACAAACAACTTATAGAATGCCTAAAAGAGATACATCTAGATGACATGGATATACGACTAATATGCAATCTATACTGGGAGCAAACAGCAATAATAAAATATAACAAAGAGTTCTCTACACCCATTGATATAAAAAGAGGAGTAAGACAAGGATGCATCCTATCACCAAGCTTGTTCAATCTATACACTGAGCAAATCTTTAAAAACATCATAGAGATGCCAGGCCTACAAATTAATGGAAAGATAATCAATAACCTAAGATATGCTGACGATACTGTACTACTAGCAGAAAATCCTAAAGACCTACAACAATTACTTAATGAAATAAACACGACAAGCAAAAAATATGGACTAGATATGAATATCAAAAAGACTAAAACTATGATCATAAACAAAGAAAATACTCAAAACCCACAAGTGGATATCAAAATTGAAGGAATAGACCTTGAGACAGTTCAGAACTATAACTACCTTGGACATACTATAACCAGTGATGGAAAATGTACAACTGAAATAAACAAAAGAATAGGAATGGCAAAAAGTAATTTTAATGTCATGAAGGACATACTAACATCAAAACAAATAACACCAGAACTAAAACTAAGAATAGCAAAATGTTACATCTTCTCAATATTCCTATATGGTGCTGAAACATGGACATTAGACAAGAAAACAGAACAGAGAATTGAAGCCTTTGAAATGTGGATATATAGAAGAATAGGTAGAATTGGATGGAAGGAAAAGAAAACAAATGACAAAGTCTTAAAACAACTAAAAATGAAAAGAGAACTTCTGAACACAATTAGAACAAGACAAATGCGATTCTTAGGCCATGTTAAAAGACACAACAGCCTACTGAAAGTGATCCTGGAGGGGAAAATACAAGGTAAAAGAGGCAGAGGCAGACCAAGATTAACATGGACGAGTAACATCAAAAGATGGACAAATCAACCGATGACAACTTGCACCATCAAAGCAAGAGATAGAGCAAAATGGCGCTCCATGATAGCCAACCTTCGTTGCGGAGACGGCACTCAATGATGATGATGAATGCCAATATAGCAAGAGAGACACTGTCATGGAACCCACAGGGGAAGAGAAAGCCAGGAATAAATAGATAAGAGAAGTCATAGAAACCCTCAAGATCATTAGCATAGATTGGGGGGGACTGGTTGGTCTTAAGGCAAGATGCCGGCCTCAAGACAGAGAGGTTGTGTGTTCAAATCCCGGCTGCACCAGTTGGGATTTTTATTTATGATTTCTCTCTGCAGCAACCACCCTTGGTCTCAGCAATGAGGCCCGGCTTGAAACATCAATTACTCATCGACGGGAAAAAAATATGAGTACCCCTGAAGTCAGAGTTATCTGCCTGTGTGGCGAGGGACCCCTGTGCACACAGCAGCCATGGAAAAATGGATTAACGCAAAATTCAGTTCCTAGTCTCTAGGGACTTCGTCAGAGGTAAAAGTTGGCAAACAAAATATTTAAAAAAAGAGAGAGAGAAAAAAATTGGCATATATTGTAGAGAAATAGAGAAAATGTCAAAGAATAGGGATGGATGGAGAGACCTTGTCTGTGGTCTAGACTGAAGAGAAGTAGAGAAAATGTCGAAGAATAGGGATGGATTGAGAGACCTTGTCTGTGGCCTAGGCTGGAGAGAAGTAGAGAAAATGTCCAAGAAGAGGGATGGATTGAGAGACCTTGTCTGTGGCCTAGGCTGGAGAGAAGTAGAGAAAATGTCAAAGAATAGGGATGGATTGAGAGACCTTGTCTGTGGCCTAGGCTGGAGAGAAGTAGAGAAAATGTCCAAGAATAGGGATGGATTGAGAGACCTTGTCTGTGGCCTAGGCTGGAGAGAAGTAGAGAAAATGTCAAAGAATAGGGATGGATGAAGAGACCTTGTCTGTGGCCTAGGCTGGAGAGAAGTAGAGAAAATGTCCAAGAATAGGGATGGATTGAGAGACCTTGTCTGTGGCCTAGACTGGAGAGAAGTAGAGAAAATGTCCAAGAAGAGGGATGGATGAGAGACCTTGTCTGTGGCCTAGACTGGAGAGAAGTAGAGAAAATGTCCAAGAAGAGGGATGGATGAGAGACCTTGTCTGTGGTCTAGACTGGAGAGAAGTAGAGAAAATGTCCAAGAATAGGGATGGATGGAGAGACCTTGTCTGTGGCCTAGACTGGAGAGAAGTAGAGAAAATGTCCAAGAATAGGGATGGATGGAGAGACCTTGTCTGTGGCCAAGACTGGAGAGAAGTAGAGAAAATGTCCAAGAATAGGGATGGATGAGAGACCTTGTCTATGGCCTAGACTGGAGAGAAGTAGAGAAAATGTCCAAGAATAGGGATGGATGGAGAGACCTTGTCTGTGGCCTAGACTGGAGAGAAGTAGAGAAAATGTCCAAGAATAGGGATGGATGAGAGACCTTGTCTGTGGCCTAGACTGGAGAGAAGTAGAGAAAATGTCCAAGAATAGGGATGGATTGAGAGACCTTGTCTGTGGCCTAGACTGGAGAGAAGTAGAGAAAATGTCCAAGAATAGGGATGGATGGAGAGACCTTGTCTGTGGCCTAGACTGGAGAGAAGTAGAGAAAATGTCCAAGAATAGGGATGGATGAGAGACCTTGTCTGTGGCCTAGACTGGAGAGAAGTAGAGAAAATGTCCAAGAATAGGGATGGATTGAGAGACCTTGTCTGTGGCCTAGACTGGAGAGAAGTAGAGAAAATGTCCAAGAATAGGGATGGATTGAGAGACCTTGTCTGTGGCCTAGACTGGAGAGAAGTAGAGAAAATGTCCAAGAATAGGGATGGATGAGAGACCTTGTCTGTGGCCTATGCTCCAAATAAGGGGTCTAAAGGGCTTTGATTGTTGATAAAGATCTTGTATAATAGGTACAGACTTAATAATACTTACAATTTCCATTAAAAAATCATATCAAATAAAACATCAAAATACCTATTGGTTGATGCTATCACATGCTGGTCTGTGTGTGTCAGAGGTAACCAGGGAAACGATGACAAGCGGAACAGACAGTCTGTGTTTTCTGTAAGGGGGATAAGCAACAAATAATGCAAACTGCCCAATTCAAGAGGCCATCATGATCTTCTACAATGTCTTATGGCCATCACACCTTTCTGTATAAAACAAAACAATTCTATCAGAAACAGGCTCAAGAGGTGAAACAGAGAAAAGATAAGCACAAGGTGAGAAAAGTGATCTGTCATTGATTGACAATGACAGATGATTCATTACCCATCCATCCATCCATCCACCCACAAACCGATAGAATACATCCTTCCGCTACCAAAAGAATACAATCATCCACTACCAACAGAATATAATCATCCACTACCAACAAAATACAATCATCCACTACCAACAGAATATAATCATCCACTACCAACAAAATACAATCATCCACTACCAAGAAAATACAATCATCCACTACCAAGAAAATGCAATCATCCACTACCAACAGAATACATCCATTACCAACAGAATACATCCATTACCAACAGAATACATCCACTACCAACAAAATACATCCACTACCAACAGAATACATCCACTACCAACAGAATACATCCACTACCAACAAAATATATCCACTACCAACAAAATACATCCACTGCCAACAAAATACAGCCTTTCAGTATAAAAAGAATACATCCTTCCAGTAGACTTCTGGTCAATATGGCGAATAGGCGGCAGGAACTGTTGAGTCTCTTGTCTGAAAAGTGTTCCTTGTTGCAGTTTCCTCATATACCAATATATAGCTTGGTGCTACTTGCTACCAGAGCTACTGAGTTTAGTGCTCTGTGCACACCATGAGCTGTGTTTTTTATCTGCATCATGTTTCAATATTCCGATTGCTTTTGATGAATAATGATATTATATAACGAAGAATAGTTTGGCTGCATTCACTTTCGGTGCCTTATGTCTTTTGGTGTGTGCTGTTGCTGCTATGTTGGGGACTACAGTTGCCTTTCTTTGCTTGGATCCTTCAATGAGATGAGATGTTAATTCAGATGATTCCACTGGCACGGGCGGTTGAGCAATTATGGATTTTAATTCGTTTGCAGTGATACAGGGCCTTCGACTAACTTTAACTACAACTACCCTTCCACTACTTTGGGGGCCTCGGTAGCCGAGTTGGGAAAACCACCCGACTGGACTACCGACGTTCGGACAACCCGTGTTCGATTCCCGCTGGGAGCAGTGTGAATTGTACTCGTGGTTGAAAAAAAAAAAATTACCCCCGCGGTCGACCCAGCCGTTGGCAGAAATGGATACCAGGGGATTACCCTGGGAAGGTGAGGAATGTTGCCTCGCATCTGAGTTTTGATGCTTGAGGCGGCACTATACAGAAATTTCCGAACATTTCCGGATAGGCGGCTGAGAACATATGGGTGTAAACTCGCGTGTTAAGACGCCTGTTCAAGTCTCGTACTTTACCTTCCCTTTACCTAACAGAATACATTCATCCGGGATTAATAGAATACATTTTCCAGTATTAACAGAATACATTCATCGGGATTAATAGAATACATTTTCTAGTATTAACAGAATACATTCATCCGGGATTAATAGAATACATTTTCCAGTATTAACAGAATACATCCATCGGGATTAATAGAATACATTTTCCAGTATTAACAGAATACATTCATCCAGGATTAATAGAATACATTTTCCAGTATTAACAGAATACATTCATCCGGGATTAATAGAATACATTTTCCAGTATTAATAGAATACATTCATCCGGGATTAATAGAATACATTTTCCAGTATTAATAGAATACATTTTCCAGTATTAATAGAATACATTCTTCCAGTATTAACAGAATACATTCTTCCAGTATTAACAGTGTACATTCTTCCAGTATTAACAGTGTACATTCTTCCAGTATTAACAGAATACATTCTTCCAGTATTAACAGAATACATTCTTCCAGTATTAACAGAATACATTCTTCCAGTATTAACAGAATACATTCTTCCAGTATTAACAGAATACATTTTCCAGTATTAACAGTGTACATTCTTCCAGTATTAACAGAATACATTCTTCCAGTATTAACAGAATACACCATCCAGTATTAACAGAATACACCATCCAGTACCAACAGAATACACCCATCTAGTACTGACAGACATCACTCAGAGCTCGAAGTGTAAGTAAAGCATTAAAGTGCCCTGTCACGCCAAGTGGACTGTAGGGAATATGGTGTTAGTGAGCAATAATTTTATAGACCTTTGGCACATGATTTTTGGGGTAATGTGGTCGGTATTACACCAATATTAAGCTGATGGCTTGCATCAGGATCAGTGAACCAGAACCATCCAGACCCTGCTCCACCTCTCCATGGTGCCTCTAGTAACAGACTAACCTGTCTAGTTTGGCCAAGCGAGTAAGGATCAAAGAGGGAAGACAACCCGGTACTCAAAAATGCCATGCTGAAGTTGGATGTGTTGGGCCGAAAGGCAACAGTTATACTGCAAACCACAACACAATGCAGTCACGTCCACTTAACATCCCTTTAAGGGTAGATGAAGAAGAGTTTAACTCCTTTAGCCATCGGACGAACGCAAACAAGCAATCTCATTTTTTTTTTTTTTTTAGAAAATGATGAAGACAACCCACCCACTCCTTCAGAAGCCACAAAGAAATCTGCAGGAGAAGAGCTGTATCTGCCGGTCTCTGACTGTGAGGCCACTGGGCTGGTCTGTTCAAGACTAGCAGCGAAGTAGCCAGGCCCTTCAAGCAAGTGTTGACCAAGTCTCTCCATGCTGGCGGCCGCCTGGGATCTGAACCCTTCGGAAGTTTGGGATGTGTGCGACCTTGACCCTTCTGCAGCTGATGACATACTGTTACCCCACACACCTGGGACAAAAATAAAATAATTCATTGATTGTAACAGCTAAAAATTATTAATGCAAGAATATTTCAAAATGTTAAAAAGAAAACAATCATTTATGTTTCAAGACCATAATTCTTTATAAAAATAAACAAATGTATTATTTCAAAATGGCATTAGTTATAACAGCTGAAATGACTATAATAATCAAATGTTATCAATTACAACAAATATTTCACAAACTGTAACAATGTAATGTTACTCTTCATCACCACACTGTTAGATATCACATAGGGCTTGTAGTGTTTGTCACCACCAATCTCTATTCTGGGCAACATGTTCGAGCCTATCTAATGAGTCTATGCCTGCTAACTTTGCTTCTCTTATAAATGTTCTTTTTAGTGCATCTTTAGGTCTTCTTCTTTTTCTGTATCCTGATGTTACTCATAGAAGAGCCTGTTTTGGAATTCTCTTGTTGTCTCTTCTCAACACACATCCGACATATGTCCATCTTCTTTTTTTAATTGTAGATGAGATCGTTGGTTGCATGACCATTTCTCTTATCTTTATATTAGTCTTGAATTCATTCCATTGTAGATGAGATCATTGGTTGCATGACCATTTCTCTTATCTCTATATTAGTCTTGAATTCATTCCATTGTAGATGAGATCTTTGGTTGCATGACCATTTCTCTTATCTCTATATTAGTTTTGAATTCATTCCATTGTAGATGAGATCATTGGTTGCATGACCATTTCTCTTATCTCTATATTAGTCTTGAATTCATTCCATTGTAGATGAGATCGTTGGTTGCATGACCATTTCTCTTATCTCTATATTAGTCTTGAATTCATTCCATCAATCTCATTTGTTGTTTTCCAGCTTTCACATACGTAAGTAAGGGTTGATAATACGTTTTAGTTGAATATTTTCAGTTTGGTTTCTTGCGTAATATTTTTTTATTTTGATATTTTGTCCTGGTTTTTAAAATGTATTGCTGCTTTTACTATCCTGCTTCTGATCACTTTCTTTGTTTCACCTTCTTGATCAATATTACTACCAAGATATATATAGTTGTCTACTATTTCCAATGCCTAGCAATTTTGTGTATATTGCCCTCCGGGGTAATGTTATTTTTCATTATTTTTGTTGTTGAAAGTTATTACTTCAACAATATATCATTAATTATAAATGCAAAAATTACTATTTAAAAAAAATTTTACAAATCATAACAAACATTTCTCTTCTTTCATAACCATCAACAGATGCAAGACAACATGAGAATACTTGACATGAGGTCACAACAACTGGGACCGAAAATAAATAGACCAAAATTATGAGAATTAATGTGGTTGATAATAACTAAATCACACTAGGAGAAATACTTCTACTAGATGTAAAATTGTATATATATTTAGACTGTAATATAGACAAAGAATGAGAAACATAGAATGATACAAAAATAAGGATACAAAAAGCAAGTGCAGTCTTCATTGCGCTAGGAAACACATGGAAATCATCTTGTTAGAGTCACAAGACTACACCCACGCATTTTACTAAGTGATTCGATGAGCATGATAAGAAAAGTGGAGGGAGGCTCTGCACGCAGGCAATGGGTAGAGTCATTGCAGAAGTAAAAAATATGTGTCACCTTTGTCTGTGTCCCTGGACATGCGGGAGCATGGGTCAATGAAAAAGCGGACAGGCTGGCCAGCTGTGCTGTCATTGAAGATAGTGAACCAATGGATCAGGCAGACGTCATTAATGCCCTCCGAGATGCAGGATGGGCACAAGGCTTCGACAACCATGAGATCATGTCACTCCTTCGAATGAATGCTTGCTAGTGGGGTCTTGGTAGTCTAGTTGGAAAAACCACCTGACTGGGCTACTGACGTTTGGACAACCCATGTTCGATTCCCGCTGGAAGCAGTGTGAATTGTACTTTTGGTTGGAAAAAGCACCCCCCACGTTCGACCCAGCATTGTGAGATTCGATGCTTGAAGTGTCACTATCCAGAAATCTCTGAATTCAGAAGTCTCCGAATACTTGTACATGTGGACAGGCGCCCCAGACTGCTGAACACATACTTCAAGACTGCACTGAATATAGTAGACTGAGGAAAATCCATTGCCCATAGATACAACACTACAGACAAAACTATATGGGCCGCTGCAAGAATTACAAAAGACAGTAACATTTATACAGGAAACGACATTGCAGATTTAGACAATACTTGCGGCGAACGAAAGATAGATAGATAGAAGTCTCCGAACACTTCTGGATAGGCAACCGAGCACATATGGCTGAAAACTCACATGCTAAGGTGCCGATTCAAGTCTCATACTTTACCTTCTAATGCTCTCATTTAAACTCTTTTCTGACTTCCCAAGCTAATTGTTAAAACAACAAGTTTTAGGTTAAATTTCATATATTTTCTGTTATACTTTTTCATGAGCAGGAAAAATGGCCAAGCAGGCATGTTAAACCCGTTGATAATGAATGTGTTAAGAGATTGGCTTGACAGGAAGTTTACAATAGCTCACAAGCTGTAGCAAGAAAAGGTTGTGGAGAGACATCATCACCTTACGTCAGCAGGCTTGTTAGTTGATGATGATGAAGTGATTGTGTATGTTCTTCTCAATTTAGTACATAGATTTCATGCAACTTTATACATAGATTTCATGCAACTTTATACATAGATTTCATGCAACTTTATACATGGATTTCATGCAACTTTATACATAGATTTCATGCAACTTTGTGCATAGATTTCATGCAACTTTATACATAGATTTCATGCAACTTTATACATAGATTTCATGCAACTTTGTACATAGATTTCATGCGACTTTGTACATAGATTTCATGCAACTTTGTACATAGATTTCATGCAACTTTGCACATAGATTTCATGCAACTTTGTGCATAGATTTCATGCAACTTTATACATATATTTCATGCAACTTTATACATAGATTTCATGCAACTTTGTACATAGATTTCGTGCAACTTTGTACATAAATTTCATGCAACTTTGTACATAGATTTCATGCTGAACTTACCGCTGTCTGCAGGTTTATGGTAAATACATTCAGGAGCATGTGTTTGTATGTCTGCATCTGGCAAATACATGATGCTCTCAAGTATCTGATCAATGATTGGTCGGTGACATGGTTCTATGTCACACCGAAGCTGTGACAGAAACTCTATGCCTCCCACATCCTGAAGGATCTCTGAACCAGAAGAATGCTGAAAGAAAAAAATTGTTTCTATATCATCACCTAACAACTTAGTCTATCCTCTTTTATCCAAGTTTCTATATCATCACCTAACAACTTAGTCTATCCTCTTTTATCCAAGTTTCTATATCATCACTTATCAACTTAGTCTATCCTCTTTTATCCAAGTTTCTATATCATCACTTAACAACTTAGTCTATCCTCTTTTATCCAAGTTTCTATATCATCACCTAACAGCTTAGTCTGTCCTCTTTTATCCAAGTTTCTATATCATCACCTAACAACTTAGTCTATCCTCTTTTATCCAAGTTTCTATATCATCACCTAACAACTTAGTCTATCCTCTTTTATCTAAGTTTCTATATCATCACCTAACAGCTTAGTCTATTCTCTTTTATCTAAGTTTCTATATCATCACCAAACACCTTAGTCTATCCTCTTTTATCCAAGTTTCTATATCATCACCTAACAACTTAGTCTATCCTCTTTTATCCAAGTTTCTATATCATCACTTAACAACTTAGTCTATCCTCTTTTATCCAAGTTTCTATATCATCACCTAACAACTTAGTCTATCCTCTTTTATCCAAGTTTCTATATCATCACCAAACACCTTAGTCTATCCCCTTTTATCCAAGTTTCTATATCATCACCTAACAGCTTAGTCTATCCTCTTTTATCCAAGTTTCTATATCATCACCTAACAGCTTAGACTATCCTCTTTTATCCAAGTTTCTATATCATCACCTAACAGCTTAGTCTATCCTCTTTTATCCAAGTTTCTATATCATCACCTAACAGCTTAGACTATCCTCTTTTATCCAAGTTTCTATATCATCACCTAACAGCTTAGTCTATCCTCTTTTATCCAAGTTTCTATATCATCACCTAACAACTTAGTCTATCCTCTTTTATCCAAGTTTCTATATCACCTAACAGCTTAGTCTATCCTCTTTTATCTAAGTTTCTATATCATCACCTAACAGCTTAGTCTATCCTCTTTTATCCAAGTTTCTATATCATCACCTAACAGCTTAGTCTATCCTCTTTTATCCAAGTTTCTATATCATCACCTAACAGCTTAGTCTATCCTCTTTTATCCAAGTTTCTATATCATCACCTAACAGCTTAGTCTATCCTCTTTTATCCAAATTCTATATCATCACTTATCAACTTAGTCTATCCTCTTTTATCCAAGTTTCTATATCATCACCTGACAACTTAGTCTATCCTCTTTTATCCAAGTTTCTATATCATCACCTAACAACTTAGTCTATCCTCTTTTATCCAAGTTTCTATATCATCACTTATCAACTTAGTCTATCCTCTTTTATCCAAGTTTCTATATCATCACTTAACAACTTAGTCTATCCTCTTTTATCCAAGTTTCTATATCATCACCTAACAGCTTAGTCTATCCTCTTTTATCCAAGTTTCTATATCATCACCTAACAACTTAGTCTATCCTCTTTTATCCAAGTTTCTATATCATCACCTAACAACTTAGTCTATCCTCTTTTATCTAAGTTTCTATATCATCACCTAACAGCTTAGTCTATTCTCTTTTATCTAAGTTTCTATATCATCACCAAACACCTTAGTCTATCCTCTTTTATCCAAGTTTCTATATCATCACCTAACAACTTAGTCTATCCTCTTTTATCCAAGTTTCTATATCATCACTTAACAACTTAGTCTATCCTCTTTTATCCAAGTTTCTATATCATCACCTAACAACTTAGTCTATCCTCTTTTATCCAAGTTTCTATATCATCACCAAACACCTTAGTCTATCCTCTTTTATCCAAGTTTCTATATCATCACCTAACAGCTTAGTCTATCCTCTTTTATCCAAGTTTCTATATCATCACCTAACAGCTTAGACTATCCTCTTTTATCCAAGTTTCTATATCATCACCTAACAGCTTAGTCTATCCTCTTTTATCCAAGTTTCTATATCATCACCTAACAACTTAGTCTATCCTCTTTTATCCAAGTTTCTATATCACCTAACAGCTTAGTCTATCCTCTTTTATCTAAGTTTCTATATCATCACCTAACAGCTTAGTCTATCCTCTTTTATCCAAGTTTCTATATCATCACCTAACAGCTTAGTCTATCCTCTTTTATCCAAGTTTCTATATCATCACCTAACAGCTTAGTCTATCCTCTTTTATCCAAGTTTCTATATCATCACCTAACAGCTTAGTCTATCCTCTTTTATCCAAATTCTATATCATCACTTATCAACTTAGTCTATCCTCTTTTATCCAAGTTTCTATATCATCACCTGACAACTTAGTCTATCCACTTTTATCCAAGTTTCTATATCATCACCTAACAACTTAGTCTATCCTCTTTTATCCAAGTTTCTATATCATCACCTAACAGCTTAGTCTATCCTCTTTTATCCAAGTTTCTATATCATCACCTAACAGCTTAGTCTATCCTCTTTTATCCAAGTTTCTATATCATCACCTAACAACTTAGTCTATCCTCTTTTATCCAAGTTTCTATATCATCACCTAACAGCTTAGTCTATCCTCTTTTATCCAAGTTTCTATATCATCATTTAACAACTTAGTCTATCCTCTTTTATCCAAGTTTCTATATCATCACCTGACAACTTAGTCTATCCTCTTTTATCCAAGTTTCTATATCATCACCTAACAGCTTAGTCTATCCTCTTTTATCCAAGTTTCTATATCATCACCTAACAACTTAGTCTATCCTCTTTTATCTAAGTTTCTATATCATCACCTAACAACTTAGTCTATCCTCTTTTATCCAAGTTTCTATATCATCACCTAACAGCTTAGTCTATCCTCTTTTATCCAAGTTTCTATATCATCACCTAACAGCTTAGTCTATCCTCTTTTATCCAAGTTTCTATATCATCACCTAACAGCTTAGTCTATCCTCTTTTATCCAAATTCTATATCATCACTTATCAACTTAGTCTATCCTCTTTTATCCAAGTTTCTATATCATCACCTGACAACTTAGTCTATCCACTTTTATCCAAGTTTCTATATCATCACCTAACAACTTAGTCTATCCTCTTTTATCCAAGTTTCTATATCATCACCTAACAACTTAGTCTATCCTCTTTTATCCAAGTTTCTATATCATCACCTAACAGCTTAGTCTATCCTCTTTTATCCAAGTTTCTATATCATCACCTAACAACTTAGTCTATCCTCTTTTATCTAAGTTTCTATATCATCACCTAACAGCTTAGTCTATCCTCTTTTATCCAAGTTTCTATATCATCACCTAACAGCTTAGTCTATCCTCTTTTATCCAAGTTTCTATATCATCACCTAACAACTTAGTCTATCCTCTTTTATCCAAGTTTCTATATCATCACCTAACAGCTTAGTCTATCCTCTTTTATCCAAGTTTCTATATCATCATTTAACAACTTAGTCTATCCTCTTTTATCCAAGTTTCTATATCATCACCTGACAACTTAGTCTATCCTCTTTTATTCAAGTTTCTATATCATCACCTAACAGCTTAGTCTATCCTCTTTTATCCAAGTTTCTATATCATCACCTAACAACTTAGTCTATCCTCTTTTATCTAAGTTTCTATATCATCACCTAACAACTTAGTCTATCCTCTTTTATCCAAGTTTCTATATCATCACCTAACAGCTTAGTCTATCCTCTTTTATCCAAGTTTCTATATCATCACCTAACAGCTTAGTCTATCCTCTTTTATCCAAGTTTCTATATCATCACCTAACAGCTTAGTCTATCCTCTTTTATCCAAATTCTATATCATCACTTATCAACTTAGTCTATCCTCTTTTATCCAAGTTTCTATATCATCACCTGACAACTTAGTCTATCCACTTTTATCCAAGTTTCTATATCATCACCTAACAACTTAGTCTATCCTCTTTTATCCAAGTTTCTATATCATCACCTAACAACTTAGTCTATCCTCTTTTATCCAAGTTTCTATATCATCACCTAACAGCTTAGTCTATCCTCTTTTATCCAAGTTTCTATATCATCACCTAACAACTTAGTCTATCCTCTTTTATCTAAGTTTCTATATCATCACCTAACAGCTTAGTCTATCCTCTTTTATCCAAGTTTCTATATCATCACCTAACAGCTTAGTCTATCCTCTTTTATCCAAGTTTCTATATCATCACCTAACAACTTAGTCTATCCTCTTTTATCCAAGTTTCTATATCATCACCTAACAGCTTAGTCTATCCTCTTTTATCCAAGTTTCTATATCATCATTTAACAACTTAGTCTATCCTCTTTTATCCAAGTTTCTATATCATCACCTGACAACTTAGTCTATCATCTTTTATCCAAGTTTCTATATCATCACCTAACAGCTTAGTCTATCCTCTTTTATCCAAGTTTCTATATCATCACCTAACAACTTAGTCTATCCTCTTTTATCTAAGTTTCTATATCATCACCTAACAGCTTAGTCTATCCTCTTTTATCCAAGTTTCTATATCATCACCTAACAACTTAGTCTATCCTCTTTTATCCAAGTTTCTATATCATCACCTAACAACTTAGTCTGTCCTCTTTTATCATCATGAAGACTATAGTTGATTTTTTCTTGCTTTCGCCAGCTTTTACCTCTGGTGAAGTTCCTAGAGACGAGGAACTGAATTTTGCATCTTAATCCACTTTTCTCTGGCTGCTGCGTGCACAGTGTGTACACTGGGAATGCGATATTATAATTATTAATGGACACTCATGGGTATCCACGGTGAGTGAAATTAAAAATGTAAGTTATAGTCAAGACCATAAGACTGCATAGGCATAATATTAAAAAATCTGCACTACCAGACATGTGTGGGCAGACAGACACAGAGTCAACATATATTTGGGGAAATATTTATAAACAGACATGTGGGTGGACAGACACAGAGTCAACATATATTTGGGGAAATATTTATAAACAGACATGTGGGTGGACAGACACAGAGTCAACATATATTTGGGGAAATATTTATAAACAGACATGTGGGTGGACAGACATAGAGTCAACATATATTTGGGGAAATATTTATAAACAGACATGTGGGTGGATAGACATGTAGGCGGATAAAAAGGGAGTGCCCAACATATATATATGGATACTCACTCTCAGATCAATCAGTGAGGAAAAGAGATCAATAAGGAAAGGAAATCATTATTAGATATTAGAGATCCTTATGAGACGAGGATTAGAGATTAGACAGATGACAGAGTAGAGACACAAACCTTAGAGTTTAGCAGAGAAAGAGATAGAGATAAGCACAGATGAGCAATAACGAGCAATAATTAGCAGAGCACAAATAATAATGTTACAATTACTAGTAGATGAGAAGTTAATAAATAGCAGATGTAGTCAGTTCAATCTATGTCATTAGAAGTTAGAAAGAGAGTTCATTGGTGCTATATAGAACCAATTCTGAGCTATGGAAGCGAATCATGGACAGCAGACAAACAAATGAAAAGATGATTAGAGGCCATAGAGAAGGGATTTCTCAGAAGAATGTTGAAAGTTCCCTGGACAGCTGAAAAGACCAATGAGGAAGTTCTCAAAGAGGCCAACACAAAAAGGGAGCCACTAAAAAACATCAGAAAGAAACATTCAACATTTTTCGGGCACATCCTGAGAAGAGGAAAGTTGGAATACTTGATTACAACTGGCAAAATAAAAGGAAAGAGAGATCACGGACAACAAAGAGAGGAAATACTGGACAGATTGGTGTCATGGCATGGAAAATGGTCAACAACAGAATTGATACAATGCACTGTAGATAGAAGATTGTGGAAGGACATGATCGCCTAAGCCAACCGTTATGGCACATAATAATGATGAGTCAGTCCACAACAGAACCAGTGTTTAGACATCTAGAGATGTGGTCTGTGATTTACTGATCCCAGGATTATGTGAGTCCAGAGGTTATCCGCCTGATCATCATCATCATCAAGTACCGGGCCTACTGGCATAGGTGATCATGTCTCTCCACAACTTTCGATCTCGGCAGCTATTTATCATTTCTGTTGTTGACCTTCTGCCAAGCCATTCTCTTAAGCTGTCTGTTATTTTTTCTCTTTGCTTCCTCCATCTCTTCGTCCCTCAATTTTTCCAGTTGTTACAATAGATTCCAGTTGTTCTCTTCTCATTACATGGCCAAAAAATTATATTTTGTTTCTTCCTAATATTGGAGATTAGCTATCTTTTTGCTTTGAGCTCTCTCAGAACATCTTCATTACTCTTCTTAGCTGTCCATGGTACTCTCAACGTTCTGTAAAACCACATTTCTACAGACTCCAGTGATTTTCTTGTCTGTTGTCCTATTGTCCATGATTCGCATCCATATGTTAAGACTGGCTCTACATAACATTTAAGAACTCTTTTTCTTGTTTCTATTGTTAAAAATGGATTGCACAGTATCTTCCTCATTTTTTGGAAAGCTGCTTTTGCCTGAGCCATTCTGCTTACCTGTTTTAATATTGTTCCACTTGTCTTTATTTTGCACTGAGGTGATGTCTTTTTCTTTGTTGTTACCATTACCTCTGTCTTTTTGCTATTAAGGCTGAGTCCTTTATTTTTGCTTTCTTTCACTATAATGTCCAACATTTCTTGTAACTCATTTTCACTCTTTGCGATTAAGACTGTATCATCAGCATACCTTAGATTATTTATATTATGACCTCCAATTGTTATTCCAAGCATGTCCCTTATGGATCTTAAAATAATCTCACTATAAATATATTAAAAATCTGGTGACAGCACACAACATTGTCTAACACCCTGTTTTATTTGTTGAAACATTCCCAATTGGTTTCCAGTTCTTATGGCCGCTGTTTGTTGCCAGTACATGCTCTTTATTATTCTTACATCTTGGCTGTCTATGTTTATGCTTTCTAAAATTGTGATTATTAAAGCCTCGCTGCTGAGACCAGGTGTGGTTGCTGGAGAGAGAAATCACAAATAAAAATCCCAAATGGTGCAGCTGGGACTCAAACTCACAACCTCTCAAGACCGGCGTCTTGCCTTGAGACCAACCAGTCCCCCATAGTAGATACTGGACATAAGCACAGATATAAAATATAGCAAACACTATGCAGGGTCTTGAGTAGAGCAGCAGTCAACAATGTAAAATAAACACAAAATCATAAAAAGTAGCTAAACTGATATAGAGACAAACTCCCTCTCACCCACCCTATAGGACCCCTCCTTTCAACCACTCTCATATGACCCCATTTCACTGTTTGGCTCCTTTTGAACCAATCAAATCCTACCTGTCCTATTATCTATTAATCATGTGACCAACAATTACGTAAATCCTGGTCATCATTTCTTTCCACAATTTTTTTCAGATCAGTGTTTAGCTTTCGTGTTTGAATTTCTGTGTTTACTTTAGAATAGTTAGTGTACTGTACCTGATGAGGTGAGAATTAATGCAGTAAGCAATAACCAAATAACAATAGGAGAAATATTTCTACTAGACGTAAAATCATACATATATTTGGGCAGTAATATAAATAAAGAAGGAGGAACAGAGAATGATACCAAAAGAAGGATACAAAAATGCAAGAGGAGCCTTCATTGCACTTTGCAACATAAGGAAATAAAAAAAAAATGTATATTATATTATACAAAAATGAAAATTTTCAACTCCAATGTTAAATCAGTCCTGTGAAACATGGAGAACAACAAAAATAACAATCATGAAGATATAGACCTTCATTAATGGATGATTACATAGAATAAAAGGATAAAAATGGCAGGACAAAATCACTATCGTAGAATTATGGAAAAGTACCAGTCAAATACCAGTGGATAAAGAGATACAATGAAGATGATGGCGCTGGATAGGACACACACTATGGAAGCCAACTGAGGGTATTATATGACAGGCCCTTTTTTAAATCCTATGGAGAAGAGACAAAGAGAAAGACAAAAATATTCATTTGAGAAAACAGGTGGAAGCAGAAATGAAGATGTTGGAGAAGACATGGAATCATCTTAAATGAATGGCAAGAAACAGAACAGCATGGAAAGTGTTTGCTGAAGACCTATGCTCTACAGGAAGTTGAAAGTGTTTGTTAAAGACATATACTCCACAGGAAGCTCAAAGGTAGGAGTGAGGAGAAGAAGAAGAAGAGACCTAATGAAGACTTTTGCAAAAATGTTGTAGCTTGTCTCGTCTCTCTCTATTAGTTCGGCTTCTTTAAACTAGTTTGTGTTTATTTGATATAGCGGATATTGCCTACCTGTGATAGTCTGTAAATCAGAGCCAAGACATCCTCTTTGTTTGAACATTCTGGAATATTGAACCACTCCAACAGGCGTATGTACAAATGTTTCTCATGAACAATGTCTGCATCACAAATCAATTTATGCTCCAACTTTGACAGGATATTATTCAGAGCTCGAACTCGGATTTCTTCCAAGGGATGGCCTAGCCAACAAAAACAAATAAAATAAAATCTGAAGAAAATTAAGCCAAAATGGGATACTAAATCAGGGAATCCCTATACAAAATGTTTAAACAAAAAACATAAAAATAGTTGTTATAATATTTTTCTGTCAACCAGGTAGTCAAAATTCAGGAACTTATCCCAGCTTAAGCCATTTTCTTTAATAAGTTATGGTTATGGAAAGCCCCGGTATCACTGCAAACGAATTAAAATCCATAATTGCTCAACCGCCCGTGCCGGTGGAATCATCCGAATTACTAACTCATCTCCCAAACAAAGAAAGGTAGCTGTAGTCCCCATCATAGCAGTCTCAGCACACGCCAAAAGACAAAAGGCGAAACCACACAGATAGTAAACACAGCAAACTGTTCCCTGTCATACGATATCATCATTCATCGTAAACAATTGGAATGTCGAAACATGATCAAAACGGATGAGATACACAGCTCACCGTGCGCACAGAGCACTTAACTCAGTAGCTCCTGCAACAAGCCGGACTTGGAATATGAGGAAACTGCAACAAGGAACACTTTTTTATACATAGCCTTCAATGGTTCCTGCCACTTATCCACCATATAGACAGGAAGTTCATGTCCTCCTGAAAATGATGATCGTCATATTTTTTAAAATGTATAGCGCTTGATGATGTTAGGACATCGTTTTTGACTCTAAATCCGAGTATATAAAACACAGTTAGTCGTCAGATTATCCCCGTCGTGCATCATTCAACAGACCATAAGATTAGCGTTTAGCCGGTCTAGGGATATACGATGAGCCATTATGATGACGTAGCACACACAACAATGGTTTTCTTTAATAAACAAGCCTGTAGTGATTAATAAAAAACTAAACATAGCAATCATAGATAATTCATTTATTTTCCTCTTGGGCCAAAGACGTGAATATATATATATATAAAATATAACATATATAATAAAATATATCATCATCATCAAGTACCGGGCCTACTGGCGTAGGTGATCATGTCTCTCCACAATTTTCGATCTCGGCAGCTATTTATCATTTCTGTTGTTGACCTTCTGCCAAGCCATTCCCTCAAGCTGTCTGTTATTTTTTCTCTTTGCTTCCTTCTATCTCTTCGTCCCTCAATTTTCCCAGTTGTTACAATATATTCCAGTTGTTCTCTTCTCATTACATGGCCCAAAAATGATGATTGTTTCTTCCTAATATCCCAAAAATGATGATTGTTTCTTCCTAATATTGGAAATTAGCTCTCTTTTTGCTTTGGCCTCTTTCAAAATGTTTTCATTACTCTTCTTAGCTGTCCATGGTATTCTCAACATTCTACTGTAAAACCACATATCTACAGCCTCCAGTGATTTTCTTGTCTGTTGTTCTATTGTCCATGATTCACATCCATATGTTAAGACTGGCTCTACATAACATTTAAGAACTCTTTTTCTTGTTTCTATTGTCAAAAATGGATTGCATAGTATCTTCCTCATTTTTTGGAAAGCTGCTTTTGCCTTAGCCATGCTGCATCTTACCTCTTTTGTACATATTCCATCTGAGGTTAACAAAGTTCCTAAATATTTAAATTCATTTACCTGTTTTAATATTGTTCCACTTGTTTTTATTTTGCACTGTGGTGATGTATTTTTCTTTGTTGTTACCATTACTACTGTCTTTTTGCTATTAAAACTGGGTCCTTTATTTTTGCATTCTTTCACTATAATGTTTAACATTTCTTGTAACTCATTTTCACTCTTAGCGAATAAGATTGTATCATCAGCATATCTTAGATTATTTATATTATGACCTCTAATTGTTATTCCAGGCATGCCTTTTATGGATCTTAAAATAATCTCACTATACATATTAAACAAATCTGGTGACAGCACACAACCTTGCCTAACACCCTGCATCTGCTTTGCAGGTAAAAATTGAAGTAAAGGCCCACCACCATGCCACGGGGCATGTCAGGAACATGTTGTTAATATCCACATTTTTTATAGGCCTCCGGCACATTTTCGGGGTAATGTGCGCATTATTACCCCCGTCCCACTTTACTTTCCCAGAAAATATCAGGTACCCATTTAAGGCTGAGTGAGCCTGGAAGCTGCTGATCAGGATTGAACCCAACCTCTTGTCCTTGTTAATCCAGCTCATTAACCACTGAGCTATCACTGCCTGTTTTACAAGAAACATCCAAGTACCAGGTTTCCAGTCTAAACCACAGAATACTATTTGCGCTGTTTCATCATATAACGTCTGCAATGCATGTATTCAGCCTTACCATAACTGTGAGATACTAATAGGAAAATACAGATATACTATTTATTCCAGAGTTGTGTTTGTAAGCCTATGCTATAGTCATGAGAACACATGTGTGAATGACATCACCAATGATAGCTATTTTTTTTATGTTGCTTCCATGGCAAGGCGCTGTGTCCAGGAGTACGGGTTCGATCCTGCTTCTGGCAGTCTATTGTTCTTTGTTCTTTTCTCCAGATTATTTGTGATTTTTTCCCGAGTGTTGTAAACTTCATCATTTTTTGGACATGTAATTAAAAGGGAACAGCTGGCATAATATTGTAACAAATGGGAAAACTGAGGGACGAAATATGGAACGAAGCAAAGAGAAAAGATACCAGACAGCTTAAGACAAGTTAAGAGAATGGAGAATGGCTTGGCAGAAGGTCAACAACAGAAATAGTAAATAACTTAACTGTTAACTTAACTACTGTCGAGATCGAAAGTTGTGGAGAGACATGATCACCTACGCCAGCAGGACTGGAATGGTACTTGATGATGACAGTAGTACACTACAGTACTACGTGTACTTCACTGCAACGACTACACGTACCACACAACTTGAAAACTACACGACATCACAGTACACTATCACTACACTACACTCTACACAGTACACAGTAGACTGAGTTAGACTAGACAGTAGACACTTAGACTTAGACAGCAACAAACAATTGAAAAATAAATAAAAGTGTACCCAATTTTCGGAATAATCCATTGAAGTCTATATCTTTCCTCAAGAGGGAGGACATTCTTTTTTTCTAAGTAAATTTAGATCAGCGCCTCACATTTCATATAGTTATCTCCATAAAACGAAACGAAACACGTTAACTCAAACACAAATAGTGGAGTCATAAATGTCAACAAGTAGCGGCTTGTCAAATCAGCCGCCGGCCATAACATCCGGTTACGGTTAAAAACATGTTCCTGTGTCTAGGATTGAACGGAACAAAATCTAAACACGCTATCTGTAGGCAGTGGGGAGAGTAACAGGGCTGGAAGCTGTCAGAGACTCATAGCTGATGGAGACAGGGTGCTAGACAGTAACAAAGCTGGAAGCTGTCACAGGCTCACAGCTGATGGAGGTCAGGGGCTAGACAGTAACAGGGCTGGAAGCTGTCACAGACTCGTAGCTGATGGAGATCAGGGGCTAGACAGTAACAGGGCTGGAGGCAGTCACAGACTCGTAGCTGATGGAGATCAGGGGCTAGACAGTAACAGGGCTTGAAGCTGTCACAGACTCGTAGCTGATGGAGGTCAGGGGCTAGACAGTAACAGGACTGGAAGCTGTCACAGACTCGTAGCTGATGAAGACAAGGTGCTAGACAGTAACAGGGCTGGAAGCTGTCACAGACTCGTAGCTCATGGAGGTCAGGGGCTAGACAGTAACAGGGCTAGAAGCTGTCACAGACTCATAGCTGATGGAAGTCAGGGGCTAGACAGTAACAGGGCTGGAAGCTGTCACAGACTCATAGCTGATGGAAGTCAGGGGCTAGACAGTAACAGGGCTGAAAACTGTCACAGACTCATAGCTGATGGAAGTCAGGTGCTAGACAGTAACAGAGCTTGAAGCTGTCATAGACTCATAGCTGATGGAGGGACTAGGAGTGTTGAAGGAGGAAGGGGTGCTCTTAGTCCCTATTCACACGAGGTAGTGGCATCACACTGCTATTTTACATCTACTTCATGTAGTGATATCTGCAGGTATTTCTGAATTCCCTGTGGTTCTGTACAAAGTTTTCCATTTATTAGATCTTTGAGGTAGTAGAGCTGCTCTGATCTCAGTGATCTTTGGACAGTCAAAAAGGTGATGTTCTACTGTTTCATGTGGGTGTTCACAGAGTGGACATGCCGGACTATAGTTTCATTGCATTCTATTGATGTGGTTGTTCAGTGGTACACTGGGTGTTTGGCCTTGACATGTATTTAAAAAGTTCTCTATTTGTTTTTCCTGTGGTCCATCCATTCAACCAAACTTCTCTATTGTTAGAGTTTATGATTTGTTTGGCTGTGTTGCTCTTCTGTCTAATACAAGTCACCTTCAAAACACCTGTTGCTCTTCTCTCTAGTACAAGTCATCTTCAAAACACCTGTTGCTCTTCTCTCTAATGCAAGTCACCTACAAAACACCTGTTGCTCTTCTCTCTATTACAAGTCACCTTCAAAACACCTGTTGCTCTTCTCTCTAATACAAGTCACCTTCAAAACACCTGTTGCTCTTCTCTGTAATACAAGTCATCTTCAAAACACCTGTTGCTCTTCTCTCTAATACAAGTCATCTTCAAAACACCTGTTGCTCTTCTCTCTAATACAAGTCACCTTCAAAACACCTGTTGCTCTTCTCTGTAATACAAGTCATCTTCAAAACACCTGTTGCTCTTCTCTCTAATACAAGTCATCTTCAAAACACCTGTTACTCTTCTCTCTAATACAAGTCACCTTCAAAACACCCATTGCTCTTCTCTCTAATACAAGTCACCCTCAAAACACCCGTTGCTCTTCTCTCTACCACAGATCACCTTCAAACCACCCATTGCTCTTCTCTCTAATATAAGCCACCTTCAAACCACCCGTTGCTCTTCTCTCTAATATAAGCCACCTTTAAACTACCCGTTGCTCTTCTCTCTAATATAAGCCATCTTCAAACCACCCGTTGCTCTTTTCTCTACCACAGATCACCTTCAAAACACCTGTTGTTTTTCTCTTTACTTCTTGTGACACAAAATAATGAAATTCCTTGATCGAAAAGTCAGATTGCAGAGAAATGTTTTGTCCAGTAAGATCACAACCAAGACAGGGGCTTGGAACATCAGAACCCCTGACAAGTGTGAGAGACTGGTACAATTACTGAATTAAATACAAAAAGGGAATAGGGATGGATTGGCCACACACTGCAAAGACAGCCAATAGATTTTGCAATGACCTGGAGTCCACAAGTAACTGGGAAAGTTGGAAGTGCCCAAACAGACCTGGAGAAGAATCGTCAAGGGAAAAGTAAAGGCCGTAGTATGGATGTGGTCTCAGTTGGAGAAGATAGCACAGAGCTGGGTCTGTTGATAGAGTGGGATTGTAGGATGTGGGCTCTGTTAGAGAAGACAGCACAGAACTGGGTCTGTTGGTAGAGTGTGGTTGTAAGATGGGGGCTCAGGTGGAGAAGATAGCACAGAACCGGGTCCATTGGCAGTGTAGTTGCTGCCCGTATGTTTCATGAGGAGTCGCAAGGCTTTCTATTCTATTCGTTTCATGGAACCAGTTTTCACTGTAGTCAGAAATTCCCCATATCCATTCCACCGCTTGTCACAGCATGTTCCAGAATGCATCACTGACATGGTCGCTCTGTTCATGTCGTAGCACAGATGACAATTCAAAACCTCCTTAGTTGCCTTTTATGACTTGTGTTTGCAGGTAAGAGTGGTTCTAGTCTTTTTTCCCCTCATGGTGGTGGCCCCTGCAGTCACACAGAGAATTTTCATGCTAATGACTGTGCTCTTCACATAGAAAAAGTTTGTTAATGTCTCTAATTACATAAAAACTATCGCAGCACACATAAAAACTACTGCAGCACACATAAAAACTACCGTAGCATGCATAAAAACTACTATAGCACACATAAAAACTACTGTAGCACACATAAAAACTACCACAGCACACATAAAGACTACTGCAGCACACATAAAAACTACTGCAGCACACATAAAAACTACTGCAGCACACATAAAAACTACCACAGCACACATAAAAACTACCGTAGCACACATAAAAACTACTGCAGCACACATAAAAACTACTGTAGCACACATAAAAACTACTGTAGCACACATAAAAACTACCGCAGCACACATAAAAACTACCGCAGCACACATAAAAACTACCGCAGCACACATAAAAACTACCACAGCACACATAAAAACTACCGCAGCACACATAAAAACTACCACAGCACACATAAAAACTACCGCAGCACACATAAAAACTACCGCAGCACACATAAAAACTACCGCAGCACACATAAAAACTACCGCAGCACACATAAAAACTACCGCAGCACACATAAAAACTACCGCAGCACACATAAAAACTACCGCAGC
This sequence comes from Megaustenia siamemsis, assembly GCA_032433765.1. NCBI lineage: Eukaryota > Metazoa > Mollusca > Gastropoda > Stylommatophora > Ariophantidae > Megaustenia > Megaustenia siamemsis. The sequence goes on along the minus strand of JAVIAB010000025.1, from coordinate 38,653,237 downwards.
ACACATAAAAACTACTGTAGCACACATAAAAACTACTGCAGCACACATAAAAACTACTGTAGCACACATAAAAACTACTGCAGCACACATAAACACTACTGTAGCACACATAAAAACTACTGCAGCACACATAAAAACTACTGTAGCACACATAAAAACTACTGCAGCACACATAAAAACTACTGTAGCACACATAAAAACTACCGCAGCACACATAAAAACTACCGCAGCACACATAAAAACTACTGCAACACACATAAAAACTACCGCAGCACACATAAAAACTACCGCAGCACACATAAAAAACTACAGCAACACACATAAAAACTACTGCAGCACACATAAAAACTACTGCAGCACACATAAAAACTACCACAACACAGATAAAAACTACCGCAGCACACATAAAAACTACTGTAGCACACATAAAAACTACCACAGCACAGATAAAAACTACCGCAGCACACATAAAAACACAGGAACAAAATCTCAAAACAAATGTATTACAAGACATACAATTGTGAATATATTTATTTTCTGGTTATGTTCCCTTTTTTCAATTGTCTTCAAATTCTACAGCGTTAAGTTACAACGGAATCATGACAGCAATTTTTAAAAAAAAAACAATTTAAAAAATGGCTAAGATGATGTCAAACTCATAATAAAATGGAGGATTGAGTTGTTTGTGGGCTATCATCACTGCACTCTGAGCATGCCCATAGGTGCTTAGATCCCCTCCTCAGCAACTCCCACAGAGTCCAGCGTCTGGCATCTCCAGTTCTGTGTTGGTTGATAAGTCTTCATATATGACCTCTAAGCCATCTGTTTCTGGATGCCTTCATCCAGAAGGCAAGATGTGGACTCATGGTTGTCAGAGTCCTGTGCCCTTCCCGCATCTTGGAGGGCATTAATGATGTGCCCCCTGATTCATTAGCTGACCGACCTCAATGACAGTACAGCTAGCCAGCCTGTCCGCGCTATCATTGCTTCGCACTCCCACATGTCCAGGGATGGAGACAAAGGTGACTTTGAGTATCGTTGACTTCTGTAATAACTCCACCCACAACCTGTGTACAGAGCCCGCCTCCAATTTAAACATAGGATATAACTTAGTGTTCCCCCGTTAAGTGGGCATGGATGCATTGTGTCGCTAGTTTACAGCAGAGCCGTGATATTTGCGTATCTTGGCCCAACACATTCGTCTTTGGTATTGACAGATTTGCTTAACAAATTTTTACTGGGAAGCCGCCGTTTTTGGCCTACTCTTTTCATCTTTTAATTGTCAAAAGTTCTTTAATGTGTGCACAGGGGACCTCCTGTTTTTAGCTGTTATCAGAGAGGGCTAGGCATCAGATCTTACTACCCAGATATCAGGGAAGGGTAAAGCCATGAAGGCACCACAGATTTGAAGTTAAAAATTCTACCCGCCTGTGGCAGAATTCATACCCAGTCCATTCCTGTCCAGAGGTTGATGCTTTCCCTCTAGACCACCCAGTTCCCCATCTGGAAGTGTCAAGAAGATTGTACTTATTCAATGACCACTTCTGATGATCAGACTTACTACTCTTGCAACAGCTCTATATGATTTTCTTTAATATTAATAAGCAAAGATTAGCATAACAAGTATATTGATATAAATAATATAGAATCACAAAACATTTATAAAATGTTATAACAAAACTACACAAATATTTATACTTAAAAAATATATATTTGTGCTACAAAACTATACAGCAATTATTATAGTCAGTTACTTCATCCTGTGTGGCACTTTCTTCTTCTAGAGAAGAACTTCTCTAGTGATAGCACAGCAGTTCTTGGTATGACGTCAAAAGATATTTTAGGAATATACCATGACAATGTAACCAATCAATGAGTCGCAGCAATCTTTCTCTTTGTTGAGCAGTTATCACTTACAAGGATACAAGAATCCATTCTTTCTGTGGCTGTTTCAAGAAAAGATAAGAATTTATTCCTTGACTTGAGGGCTTTATTTTATTTGTTTACCTGTTGTTGGGTTAAAATTTAGTTTACCTCAAAATCAGCTCTTGAGCTTTTTGACCTAACTGGAAATTGAATCCCTTGAAAGAAAGCCACAATAGCTCAGTGACTAGTAAACTGGACTACAAAGCGGCTTCCAAGTTCACCCAGCCTTAAATGGGTAGTGGATTTTTTGTCTGGGAAAATAAATCAGCACAGTCGTAATACCGACCACATTACACAAAAAAATAATGTGCCAAAGGTCTATAAAAATTATGGTTGATAACACCATATTCCCTATACGTCACTTGGCATGACGGGGCTCTTTACTTTCACCCCTTTGAAAGGAGGTGAAGGCGCGCCTCCCAGCACCAGAGCTGGAAGTTGTCAGCGATCCACAGCTGATGGCTTGCGCCAGGATCGGTGAGCCAGAACCACCCAGACCCTGCTCCACCTCTCCGTGGTGCCTCTAGTAACCTGTCTAGTCTGGCCAAGCGAGTAGGGATCGAAGAGGGAAGACAACCCGGTACTCAAAAATGTCATGCTGAAGTCGGATGTGTTGGGCCGAAAGGCGCAAATATCACAGTTATACTGTAAACCACAACACAACGCAGACACACCTACTTAACGTCCTTTTAAGGGCGGATGATGACGAGGTACACTCCTTAAGTCATCGGGCGAATGCAAGCAAGCACCCCTTCAAAAACAAACCACTGCTGCCTAGAAAAGGGAAGGGCTACGGAAGAACGCCCAGTGAGAAAGTTCAGGCAGGGATGGGCAGAAATGCCCTCGCTGGCTTCATCCTGAAAAGCCACGAAGAAATCAGCAATTCAATTTTTAAAAATTTCTGCTGCCTGTGGTGGGAATCGAACTCTGGACCTTCTTGTCCGAAGACAGACATCTTACCTCTAGATCTGCTGCAAAAAATGGATAATTGGTTTAGAGATTTAGGAAAGTAATATCATCAAGGAAACACACGTTTTTAGGTTCTCCCAGAATGCTGTGCATTTAATAATACACAACAGACCCCATCACCTCAAAATTAAAATGCACATATGTTCAATGCCTTGGAAGTTTCTGCAAAATATACAAGTACAGACTACCCTGTTCAGAATACACCAGCACAGACAACCCCTTTCAGAATACACCAGTACAAACAACCCCTTTCAGAATACACCAGCACAGACAACCCCTTTCAGAATACACCGGTACAGACAACCACTTTCAGAACACACCAGTACAGACAACCCCTTTCAGAATACACCAGTACAGACAACCACCTGCAATTTATTTTGCAATATGCGTCTTGTATGGAAAAATGTTATAGACTGTGATAGTTAAGCTAAAACTATGTCTGCCAAACCAAAATGCAAATTTTATCTCCTACGGTTGCTTTGAGGACTGTCACCGTCTTGTTCTAAGACAAACCTATTCAGTGTTACAAAGATTTGCTTGATGTCTTATTGACCAAAGAAATTTCTCCCCGTCATAAAAAAAAAAGAACTTAAAAACTGACCAAATTTACATTTTAAAAAAAACAGCCCCGTTTAAAAAATAGTCACATACTTTTTACGACCCGGACATTGGTGTTTGACCAAATATCAAAGGAAACAAACACAATGTTTAAGGGTCACAAGAAGTAATAGTTAGGAAGGTATAAGGAGGAGGCAACCCTTGGACACAATAACAACATCAGATGGAAGTTTCACCACAGAAATAAAAAGCAGAATAGCTCAGGCCAAAATAACATTTCAAAAAATGAAAAACATCTTATGCAACAAATCTATGTCAATAGAAATGAGAAAGAGAGTTCATTGGTGCTATATAGAACCAATTCTGACCCATGGAAGCGAATCATGGACAGTAGACAAACAAATTAAAAGCTGATTAGAGGCCACAGAGATGGGATTTCTCAGAAGAATGTTGAAAGTTCCCTGGACCAATGGGGAAATTCTCAAAGAGGCCAACACAAAAAGGGAGCTCCTAAAAAACATCAGAAAGAAACAATCAACATTTTTCAGGCATATCATGAGAAGAGGAAAATACTTGGTTACAACTGGCAAAATACAGGGGACAAAAGATTGGGGATGACAAAGAAAGAAGATACTAGATAGCTTGGTGTCATGGCAAGGACAACAGTCAACAATAGAATTGATATGATATACTTAAGATGGAGAATTGTGGAAGGACATGATCACCTATGCCAACAAGCAAGGCCCATGATGAAGAGAGAAAGAGATTGGGAAAAGGGAGGGGGAAGGGAGAGAGAAATGTTTGCCCTCGGGAAACTGTCTTATTCCAAAATATTGTATTCTCAGGTTGTCATTTTATCGAGAGTATTGTAATTAAGCGTTTAGGCTGAGTGAATCTGGAAGCCCATGGTCACCCAACCTCTAGTGCCCAGTTCACTAACCACTGAGCTATCATGGTCACCCAACCTCTTGTGCCCAGTTCACTAACCACTGAGCTATCATGGTCACCCAACCTCTTGTGTCCAGTTCACTAACCACTGAGCTATCATGGTTCCCAACTTCTCACCCAAACTCCACATTCAAACAAACAAAAACAAAAAAATCACAAAAAAATTAACAAGTGTAAAATGGTGTAAGTGTTAACATACCTAGTCCCTATAAAAGTGTATACAAATGTAAAGTCTTTCAATGCTCAATAGAAAGCATGATATATATAACAAGTTATTTATATATTTTAATCAATAAAATAAGCATATAAATAATATAAAGACAACACGAGAAAGCACCAATAGAGGCAGAGATCCACAGTGTGAACCAGACCTAAGACAATCTGCTAATGATGATCATATACCAAGTGATGTGTTAAGTTGCCTCTCATTGTGGTTCACAGGCCAATGCATATCTTCCAGACCTACTACATAACAAAGATATTCAGGATTGGTTCACAGGCCAATGCATATCTTCCAGACCTTCTACTCTACATAACAAAGATAGTCTAGATTGGTTCACAGGCCAATGCATATCTTCCAGACCTACTACATAACAAAGATAGTCTAGATTTGTTCACAGGCCAATGCATATCTTCCAGACCTGCTACATAACACTGATATTCAAGATTGGTTTACAGGCTAATGCATATCTTCCAGACCTACTACATAACACTGATAGTCTAGATTGGTTCACAGGTCAATGCATATCTTCCATACCTTCTACATAACACTGATAGTCTAGATTGGTTCACAGGTCAATGCATATCTTCCAGACTTACAACATAACAAAGATAGTCTAGATTGGTTCACAGGTCAATGCATATCTTCCAGACCTACTATATAACACTGATAGTCTAGATTGGTTCACAGGTCAATGCATATCTTCCAGACCTACTACATAACAAAGATATTCAGGATTGGTTCACAGGCCAATGCATATCTTCCAGACTTACAACATAACAAAGATAGTCTAGATTGGTTCACAGGCCAATGCATATCTTCCAGACCTACTACATAACAAAGATATTCAGGATTGGTTCACAGGTCAATGCATATCTTCCAGACCTACTACATAACACTGATAGTCTAGATTGGTTCACAGGTCAATGCATATCTTCCAGACCTAATACATAACAAAGATATTCAGGATTGGTTCACAGGCCAATGCATATCTTCTAGACCTAATACATAACACTGATTGTCTAGATTGGTTCACAGGCCAATGCATATCTTCCAGACCTACCACATAACAAAGATATTCAGGATTGGTTCACAGGCCAAGGCATATCTTCCAGACCTACTACATAACACTGATAGTCTAGATTGTGAAAGTTCATACTCCAGTTATTGGTAGACAAAGAAACAGACTAAGAAGGAAAGTAGCAAAGACAAGGGCATCAAATTTTAAATGTAAATTTATTATACATGTCAAACATGCAATAAGAGGTTAATCAAGAACTTAGAACATTTGATTCAAGCATGAACAACACTGTTTACACAACTGGTGCAGTTTTAGATATAAATGTGTGACCAAACCAAACATTTTCAGAACTTTATTAACTTCGCAAGCTGAAGATCATGTTGAGGAAATTGTCATAGGTAATTTGTATCCAGCCATCTTGATCTGTATCTTGGGTCCGGAAAAAATGTGTCAAAGTCTGGGGAAACATTGTGTAAAAACATTTGAAAGTGACATGGTGTCTTTGATTAAATTCAACATGATGACAAATATTAGTACAGACAAACCCCGACTTATGGTCATTAGAGTTACTATTTTTCAGAGTTTCATACATGAGTGCGTGCAAATGGGAATATGTGCATTGAGAAGAAATAGTATGGTGTCATTTTCTATATTTAGCCATGTTTGCTTTGTTAACCCTAGATTATGATACCTATATGTGAGTCACATTTTCATGATGCCATTGTAAAAATTACTACCACTTAATCGTTACATTTGGAGTTCGGAAAATAAGATTTTCTTTTAACTTTTGCTAGACAGCTTTGTGTTTAGCCAAAGCAGAAACACGGGAATTGGATGATGTAATCATTTCCTGGGTTACGTTAGATTTATTGCCTGAAATTGACCCCACACGCAGTGGCTATCGGGGGTGCTACATTGTCTATTCACACGGCTGCCGCAGTCTGGCAATCCAGTCATATATTTGGCTTCATCTTAGAGTTGTTTGCTGAGAGAGGTCAAAGCAAAAAGAGAGCTAATTTCCAATGTTAGGAGGCGACAATCATCATTTTTTGGCCATGTAATGAGAATAGAACAACTTGAATATATTGTAACAACTGGAAAAATTGAGGGATGAAGAGATAGAGGGAAGCAAAGAGAAAAAATAACAGACAGCTTAAGAGAATGGCTTGGCAGAAGGTCAACAACAGAAATGATAAATAGCTGCCAAGATCGAAAGTTGTGGAGAGACATGATCACCTACGCCACTAGGCCCGGTACTTGATGATGATGATGAAGAGTTGTTCACTGTCTATCCCGAGTTAAAAAGTTGTGTTTGATGTCTCGCAGACGGCCGAGAAGATTCCCCCCATTATAAGGGAGAAAAAAGAATTTCTTGACAAAAATATTGAAATTAAAAAATAAAAGCCCCTTTTGTATGATAGAGTATAATTTTTATAGTGCGCACGTTTGTGACTATAGATGGCATACAGCACGGAAATCATAACTTTCCATGTCTGACGATCAACTGCTATGTCATATTGATGTAACATAAACATAAAATGGTATCTAGCAGCTAAACTATTTGAGAGACGAGACAAACAATGATGTTTCAGCAAACGCCTTCATCAGGTACACAACCAAAAAAATATACAAAGATCAATACTATAAACAAAGACTATTCTTAAAAAAAAGTAAAGTAAAGTACCCCCGTCATGCCAAGTGGCGTATAGGGAATATGGTGTTAGTGACCATAAATTTTACAGACCTTCGGCACATGATTTTTGGGGTAATGCGATCGGTATTACGCCTGTGCCGCTTTACTTTCCCAGAAAAAAATCAGGTACCCATTAAAGGCTGGGTGAACCCGGAAGCCGTCGGTTGGGATCGAACCCTACCTCTTGTCCTTTGTAGTCCAGTTCACTAACCACTGAGCTATTGCGGCTCCCACTATTCTAAAATAAACAAAGAAATATAAACACAAAAAGCTGATCTGATTTGAGATGTTCTACTAGTTTAGCTGGTAGAAACCATTTTATGTTTATTTGACATGTTCTCTGTAGCTCCATTTGTGTCCTGCATAGTATTTAATATTTATATGTGTGCTTATCTACATCTTGTTGAGATGATCTTCACCCTTCATGTCCCGCTAGACATCACACAGGGCTCGTAGTTTATTTCACCACCCATCTCCCATCTCTATTCCCTATTACGAGGCGCGCATGGCTGTGCAGCTAAAATCACTGTTCAGCTGGCTGAAAAACCAGCGTACAGAGTTTGAAACCAGCGGTAGACAGAAAGGATTTTTCTATCGGGGGGTGTGTGTGAAATAAAAATCCCGAGTCTCACGTCGTGGCAACTGCTTTGACAAAGTGGCCTTTATCCCTCTGGTTCTATCATGAGCCCCTTGACATACAGCAGCAATGGTACTAAGTGTCATAAAGATAGTTATCTTATCAAATGAGTCTATGTCTGCTAACTTTACTTCTCTTATAAGTGTTCTTTTTAGTTTCTCTCTAGGTCTTCTTTTCCTGTATCCTGATGTTTCCCATAGAAGAGCCTGTTTTGAAATTCTCTTGTTGTATCATCTCAACACATGTCCGACACATGTCCATCTTCTCTTCCTAATGGTAGATGAGATCGTTGGTTGCATGGCTATTTCTCTTATCTCTATATTGCTGAGGTTACAGCGCCCATAATTAATGATCTCACCTGCAGCAGAACTGTACACTGGACAAAGTCATCAAATGCCACGGTGCTTTTATTTTGGCGATCAAATTTTTTAATTAGGATGTCATAAAACTTATCAGACAAATTGTAACCTGGAATAAACAACAAATTTAAAAACTATTAACAGATGCCAATTTTAGAATTCAAAAAATTAAAAGAATCAAATATGCTAATTTGCATTCACCCGATGACTAAAGGATTACATCTTTGTCATCCACCCTTAAAAGGGCGTCAAGTGGGCACATATGGGCATGGGACTGGCTATCCCATACTGTAAAAAAATAAGCTGAAAAAACTTCACAAACATGGACAAGTCAAAGAACAACTTGGAAAGTGTTTGTTGAAGATCTATCTATCTATCTTTCGTTCGCTCGAAGTATTGTCTATATCAGCAATGTCGTTTCCTGTATGAATTTTATTGTCTTTTGTAATTCTTGCAGTGGTCCATATAGTTTTGTCTGTAGTGTTGTATCTATGGGCTAATGGATTTTCCTCAGTCTACTATATTCAGTGCAGTCTTGAAGTATGTGTTCAGCAGTCTGGGGCGCCTGTCCACATGTACAAGTATTCGGAGACTTCTGAATTCAGAGATTTCTGGATAGTGACACTTCAAGCATCGAATCTCACAATGCTGGGTCGAACGTGGGGGGTGCAGATCTATGCTCCACAGGGAGCTGAAAGGTAGAAGAAGAAGAAGTGGGCATAATGTGATTTGTTGTAGTTTGCAGTAGAACTGTGATATTTGAGCCTTTCAGCTCACACATCTGACTTCAATAAGGCATTTTTTTGGTACTGGGTTGTCTTCCCTCTTTGATACCTGCTCACTCGACCAGACTAGACTGGTTAATCTGTTACTAGAAGCACCGCAAAGAGGTGGAGTAGGGTCTGGATGGTTCACCGATACTGGCGAAGTCTTCAGCTATAATTCACTGGAAACTTCAGCTCTCGTGCTGTCAGGCGCCTTGACCTTCAAATATGCTAATTTTAACTGGACTTCACCGGTCCAGACACAAGTCTTCAGCTATTAATTCGCTGTTAACTTCAGCTCTCATGCTGTCAGGCGCCTTGACATTCAAACATGCTAATTTCAATTGAAACAGATCAATTACACCGAGCTTTGCTATCAAACTTTTAGTTGTGTCCCTTGTTTTAGCACAGTCCACACACGATCAAAGATCGTTATACCTTGGTAAAATATAGTTCCTAAATGTTTTTTTGTTTAAAATACATCTTCCGCAAGCACTTCAAATAGAATTTAATTGTATTAATTTGACAAATTTATGTTATTCTCTTAAATATTCTCCTTCACAACACATAAAATAAATTAGTCATAATTTATAATGGCACTTTTAGAGAGCACCTGATTTGTAATTTTGGTACATGCGCACGATAAACCCGACCTAGATATCTAGTATTCCTACTGTGTTATCGGAAGAAAGAATCAATGCTTTAAAAAAATAACTATGTGTTGCAGAGACATCAATGAAATGTAACCTACATAGTTATTCTATCTATTGTCCTTTCGAGCCGAAGACGGCACATAGGGCAGAACCACAATCTCAAAAACAGAAACCTTGCGTGCCAAAGTGGCACATATTGCAGAGATCACTGCTCTAAAACATATGGCGCTGTTTCCATAACAATACTTTTTACAATGACAGCTTGTCAAGCCATCGATCAACCTCCTTAGTCGCCTCTTACGAATGCTATTGTTAAATCTCTCTCTGCAAGTTTGTGTTTTCTCGTAATCATGTTTAAATATGTAGGTCTCTGACTTTTTACCGGCGATGGTTGAATCAATGGTGATTTATTTAAAATTATGTTTTTTTTTTAAACCTAAATAAATATACGTTAGCGGTGAAACTTCACAGAACGATGAATGAATGAAACTGTGGCACAATTTCTAAAATGAAAGAGTAATACCAAAGCAAGTGAGAGCAGTCTTTAGCTCATTCTTGTCAACAAATCCAGAGTTGTCCCTGTCATAAGAACGAAAACAGTTCTGCCAATCTGTGATACATTTCCACAATGAAGCAAATTCTTGAAAATTGATTGTCCCTGAGTAGTCCTTGTCAAACATGCCTAAAACAGAGAAACAGCAAATTCCGTAAGATCATTCAAATAAAACTGTGTCGTTCAAATTTATTTATTCAAATTCAAACTAACATACAATTATGGCAAAGTACCAGTCAAATGCCAGTAGACAAAAAGATACAACAAAGATGATGATGATGCATAGGACACACACTGTGAAAGACTAGTGAGAGTATTACACAACAAGCCCTTTTATGGAATCCCCAGTGGAAGAGGCAAGGAGGAAGACCAAAATATTCTTAGAGAAGACAGGTGGAAGCAGAGATGAAGATGATGGGGAAGACATGGAATGATATTAAAAGCATGGCAAGAAACAGAATGGCCTGGAAAGTGATTGTTGAAGACCTATGCTCCACAGGGAGTTGAAAGTGTTTGTCAAAGACCTATGCTCCACAGGGAGTTGAAAGTGTTTGTTGAAGACCTATGCTCCACGGATGTGTAACCGTGAATGATGAAACATACATATTTAAATCATAATTACGTGAAGACAAAATTAACATAGGGATGACTAAAGAGGCCATGGGAAACTGCACTGACTGACCACTGGTGGAAAACTTCGGTAAGGAATGTAGAAATCGTAAACTAAAATTGCCAGATGGCTGGGGAATGACCCTAGCTGTTGGTGGGGAAAGTAGAACTCATAAACAAATAAAGCGCTAGCCACGCGATGTCAGATGATTAGAGAGAGTCACTTGAGTGCAGAGAGGAGTGGAACCTGTCAATGCCATAGTTGGCAGATGTAAACTGTCGGTAAAAAGACAGGTATAAAAGTTAGGGGCTTCCACTTTTAGGGAGGACACTTAGAGCGAGACTTAGGAACATAGCCACGCACTAGGGACTGATATGAACTGAGATAGTCATAGAAGTACTTCAACTTAGAGACAGAGAACTTAGGAACAGACAGAGATAGCCAAGCACTAGGGACCGATATGAACTGAGATAGTCATAGAAGTACTTCAACTTAGAGACAGAGAACTTAGGAACAGACAGAGATAGCCAAGCACTAGGGACCGATATGAACTGAGATAGTCATAGAAGTACTTCAACTTAGAGACAGAGAACTTAGGAACAGACAGAGATAGCCAAGCACTAGGGACCGATATGAACTGAGATAGTCATAGAAGTATTTCAACTTAGAGAAGAGACAGAGAACTACAGGAGAGCAGAATTAGAATTACAGATCAGAATTAGAAGTCACGCACCAGAACTAGAGGACGAGAACTAGAACAAGACTGAGAACTAAAGATAGGCACCGAGAGAGCCATTGGAGAACGTTAGAAACAGAAGAAAAAGAAACAATAGATAGAGAGACAGCTAGAATATCCACTATACGAATAGCTGAGGTACAACACTGACGGTAGTCGAAGCTTAGGTTTAGCTAGTGGGTGCCTTCTATTACAGCACTATCAGTGTCTCAGAGGAATCAAGTGGTAGTTATTCTGATAACGAAACTGGTACTTTAGGGACATATCACACAAAATAAGTCCAGTTGTGTAAATAAAAATAATAAACTTCACTTGTAAATAATATTGTTCTGACGTCACATAAATTTATAATATTTTTCATTCTGGGATCATTTACAAAAATGTACATAATTTCGTTATTTGTGGACATAAATTAATAAAATAAACTGTATTTTGGAGGAATTTGGATTATGTTGTGTAATATTTCAAGACAAATGGATAGTAACACATATAAACATGGAAAAAGGTAAGTAAATTACAAAATTTTAAATTAAAAATGATCTACTTTGAATATTTTATATTTTTAAAAATATTTTATTCCTTTAAATAAACATATATCATAAATATATTGCTATTTTCATTTTCTGTATCCATTTCCCTTTCCAATGATGTATAACACATGCCACATTTATCTCAATTATTGTGTGAAGTAGTCAAATGAAAAAGGTATATGTTAAATTTCTGGAAACAGGAAAATTAACCTGGTCCAAATCTGAAAATTCATGTTTCCTATTCTGGTCCTGAAAGAGTTAACATGATGTGTATCCACTTTTGTAGTAATATCTAAAATACAATTCTTCACGTACCAATCATAAGTCTCACTGTTTCTGGGTTAAATGGAGTCCACGTGCCTGTGAAACAAAAGAATATTAAAATTTTATATTTAAAAAAAAAAAAGGCAAGAAACAAACTCCATTATTTTAATTTTCTTGTAAAATGCACAAATTCCTGATAGTAGTGTTTAGTAGTATGCATCTGCATATAGAAGTCAGATTTTTTCGTTCATCCTTTTTTAAACATTATTATGGATTTTATATAATTTTCTATAAGTGCCTGTGTTTTCAATGAGGCTGAAAAATACAGTATATATTTCCAGCATAGTCATTTTGAGATGTTTGTATCAAGTTTTTTTTCGTTCGTTAGCTTTTACCTCTGACAAAGTCCCTAGAGACTAGGAAGTGAATTTTGCATATTAATACATTTTTCCCTGGCAGCCGTGTGCACTGGGGTTCCTCACCGCACAGGCAGATAACTCAGTCTTCGGAGGTACTCATATTTTTTCCATATATGAGTAATTGACGTTTCAAGCCGGGCATCGCTGCTGAGACCAGGGGTGGTTGCAGCAGAGAGAAATCATAAATAAAAATCTTAACTGGTGTAGCTGGGATTTGAACCCACAACCTCTCTGTCTCGAGGTCAGCGTCTTGCCAGTCTCCTTTGTCCAGAGCAAGCCACACTCAGTGCCAGAGCTGCCAGTGAGCTTGTTGGCTACCTGGATCAAGTGTGTCGTACCAGCAGTTGTAGTTGTTTAATGATTAATGTTAGTAACTTAAGAAGTAACTAACTAGTGTTCGTCTAGCCCATGACTAGATGTCATCAAACAGGTCTGTAGGCCTACCAATATCAATGCTGGCCATCTTGCCTTGAGACCAACCAGTCCGTGTCAAGTTTTTATTTTAACCCTAATTTTTTGTTATGTTTGACTCCATCATGATTTGAACATGTTCTCCCTGGACTCTCAGCTCAGTCAATATGGCGGTTAGGCAGCAGGAACCATTGAGGCTCTGTGTGAAAAGTGTTCCTTGTTGCAGTTTCCTCATATTCCAAGTCTGGCTTGCTGCCAGAGCTACTGAGTTTAGCGCACATCGTGAGCTGTGTTTTTTTATCATGATCGTGTTTCGATATTCCGATTGCTTACGATGAATGATGATATATGACAAAGGACAGTTCAGCTGCATTCACTTCTGGTGCCGCTTAGCCTTATGTCTTTTGGCGTATGCTTGGGCTGCTACAATGGGGACTGCAGCTGCCTTTCTTTGTTTGGATCCTTCAATGAGATGAGATGTTAATTTGGATGATTCCACTGAGATTTGTCTTCTTCTTTCCTTCCTCATTTGCCTTTCAGCGTCGAGGGGAGATATAATTTGCGGTCTTTTGCTCTTCTGTTATGTTTCCTAATGCTTCTAATCTCCATCGACCCATCTTTTTCGTGGTCGACCTTTGGGTCTGGTGTTCTCACAATGTTTGTTGAAAGCTCGTTGTGTTGTGTTTTGTTCTTTCTGCCTTGTCACATGGCCAAACCATTTTATCTGTTGTTTCCTTACATATTCTATGGCGGGGGCTATTCCTAGCTTTTTTCTCAGTTCTTCATTTCTGATCTTTTCTCTCAGACTGTTTCCTGTCATTCGTCTAACACATTTCATCTCTGTAGAGGTTATTTTTCTTATTGTTCTTGCATCTAGGGTCCAGGTCTGGCATTGGTAGCACAACGTTGGGATGAAGATTGTATTGTATAGTGCTCATTTTGCCTCCAGAGTTATTTCCTTGTTGGACAGTAGTGGTGATAACTGTCCGATGATTTGACAAGCTTTGTGGTTGAGCAATTATGAATTTTAATTCGTTGCAGTGATACAAGGGCCTTTGACTAACTACAGCTGTAACTATGTTCTCCCTTTCCTGTTTTCCTTATTACTGATTAAAAGAATTGTGCTCATCACATTTAGGGCAGACCTATAGGTGTTTAATCATTCCCAAAAGAAGATGCAATGTATTTTCCTGTAGCTTGCAAGTTATACAAATGCTTGTTGGTTCTCTCAATTGCCAAATCAATCTTGCATTTAGAATCCCAAGGTTAGAACTATCATTTAATATAAAATAATAAAAATTGTTTTTGAGCAGCTCAAGTAGTAGAGAGACAAGACAAACTACAATGTTTCGGCAAAAGCCTTCATCGGGTACTAAACAAATATTCTAAAAGAACAAATGCGAAGGCTACAAAAATGATTTGAAAATGGCGGAAGAGGAACCTAGAATTATACCGGTTCCGTTCATTGTCCCAGATGAAGTTCTACTGAGTTGCAAAGTCATTTAAATTTTGTGTTGTTCTTCACCTATGTGAAGCTGTAACCACAACATTCTTTTTTTTTTGCAAATTGTAATCATACAATATTTCCTATGTAAAGCTGTAATCACAACATTTTCCCTATGTAAAGCTGCAACCACAACATTCTTTTTGCAATAGATCAACAAATCATTTCAGAGGAAAGAGGTACGTTTACAACATTTGGAAAAAATGTCACAAACAATCAACAGAAAACAAACAACCACAGTTGGCTCTGTGCTCTAGCACATGTTTCTTGTGGTTAGGTGCTGCGTTGAGGAGTACATATTCGATCCTGTTTTGGGCTGTCTATTGTTTTTTTTTTTTCTGTTGTTTATTTGTAAATTGTTTACCAAGTGTTGAAGACATGCCTCTTCCCCTGAAATGATTCACTGCCCTATAGACCACAAGGCATCTGCACTGGGTCATATGGCATTTATATCTTAGGCTTTCACAGAAACCCGCTGCATGATCGTAGAAAATGGGATAAATGGTGTAAAATTACAACATGAAATTTATAAATCAAAATATTGTATTCATTTGCTTGCACAATATGTTACCACAACAATGAACACACATATTTGTGCATGAAGATAAGTGGGACTATATTTCTTCTTCTACTGCTATTGAAAGAACATTAAATGTTCTGTGATATTTTACAATAGAACTGCAGTGTTTACATATTTTGGCAAAAAAGAAGAAAGAATGAGCACACACGCCACATGGCATGTGAGGAATATGGTGTCTGTTCCAATCATTTTTAAAGATCTTCGGCACAATAATTGTTTTGGTAATGTGGTCGGTATTGCACTTCTACCATCTTTCTTTCTCACAAAAATCTGGTACTCATTTAAGGCTGGGTGAACCTGGTAGCCATTGATCAGGACCAAATCAAACCTCTCAAACCAACTCAAATGTTAAGTCGGTCCTATTATATGGCTGTGAAACATGGAGAATAACAAAATTGACAATCACGAAGGTACAGACTTTCATTAATGGATGCTTGCACAGAATAAAGGGATGGAAATGGCAGGACAAAGTCACTAACGTGGAATTATGGAAATGTACCGGTCAAATACCAGTGGATAAAGAGATACAGCGAAGACGATGGTGATGGATAGGACACACACTACGGAAGCCAACTGAGAGTATTATACAACAGGCCCTTTTTTGGAATCCCCAGGGGAAAAGACAAAGAGGAAGACCAAGTAATTCTTGGAGAAGACAGATCAAAGCAGAGATGAAGATGATGGGGAAGACATGGAATGATCTTAAAAGAATTGCAAAAAACAGAACGGCTTGGAATGTGTTTGTTGAAGACCTATGCTCCACTGGGAGCTAAAAGGTAGAAGAAGAAGAAGAAATCAAACCTCTTGTCCTTCTAGTCCAGATCACTAACCACTGAGTTACTGTGGCTGCCCTCATGGAACATCTTAGCAGATAACTTGTCTAACAAGATAGGGATGCCAAGCCAATTAAAATAATGGCCTTTCTTAGACAGCTTCAAACTACAAGCTTAAGGACATATCTTAATCCCGACTCATATTGTGCACACTTATTATTTATATAAAAGGAAAATCATGTTTTGGGTGTAAGCCAGATAAGGAGAGCAAATCTAAGAGACAGTCGCCTGACTTACCATTTCCCAGGGCTCGCTGAAGCTCTTGAGCACTGATATGTCCACTTCTGTCCACATCAACGCTAAAATATTTTTACAAATTCAAATTGTAGTTTGTTTTTTTACAAATCAACAATGCATCAAACATAATAACACAATGATAATTTCAGCAAATGTAAAGAATAGTTTAAAATGTTTTAAAATGTGATATGTTCCTAAAGGTGAGTTGTTGTGGGGCCACAGAAGCAAGTGTGAAATATAAAATTTGCTCATCCAAAGGCTGCATTGGAGTTCCGGTGCATGACTGTGCTGGCAACATGACACATTTTCTGCAATGGGAGTCAAATTTAAATTATAAATGAATTTCATTGCCCGTTGTAAAAGAAATTCAAGTGTTCTTGTGTGTGATTTCGAACGAATTTATTTGTGATCAAATTCGAACAGAAACAGTAACAGTTTGCGCTAGAGAGCTGGAGAAAAGTAACAAACAACACAAGAAGAGATAGAATACCAAATGAAACCATAAGAAAAATGGTAGGAACAAAACCCTGCCAAGAATATATAGAACAACAACTTAAATGGTTTGGCCACCTGGTCAGAATGAATCCTTATCAATCACCATCAAGGGCGTTCTCAAGAATGCATGGAAAAAGACCAAGAGGAAGACCCAGAAGAAGATGGATAGATGCAGTGACAGAGACATGTAACAACAAAGGAAAATCACTAATTCAGACAGTTCGAGCAGCTCAAGAACGCCAAATGATATAACCACAACACCTTTTAGGTATCAGTGAGGAAGAGAAAAAAAAGTAGAAGAAAGGCTGCATTCCAAAGTGGGAAAAATATATTGTCTCCATTTGTTCAATTAGCCTTAACACTAGATTATGAGACCTATCCATGTGTCACATTTTTACGAGATGTTCATCAAAATAATGAACACTAATTGTTACACTTGGAGTTTGGAAAATAAGATTTCCTTTGAACTTTTGCTACAGAGCTTTGTGTTTACAAATCGGATACTTATTGAATCCTGGTTTAGGTTCAATTTATGGCCAGAAACTCAACCGCATGACGCCATTGCTACCGGAAGTGTTATATTGTCTATTGACAGGTCAGCCGTCAGTCCAGCTGTATGTTTGGCTTCCTCTTAGCACTGTTTGCTGCTTATCGTATGTTACAAAGGTTTGTTTGATGTCTTGCTGATAGCTGAAGAGATTTCCCCCGTCATAAGAAAGAAAAATAGGAATTTCTTGAAAATTGTCCAAATTTATAAAGAAAACAGCCCCATTTTTAAACAGCTTCATACTTTTTACAAAGCGCACGTTAGTAAAAACAAATCCAACACTCAGGGGTCACCAATGCCAAAACTAGGAAGGAATAGAGAAGGGGCAAATTTTTGCACCAGTCACATGACTGATTCTTACCTCCCCTCCCCCTGCGTCCCATTTGACTCACAGTTATCCACATGCTGGAAAATTGTTGATTCTTGCGTCAGTTAAAACCAAAACCACCCAGACCCTGCTCCACCTCTCCGCTGTGCCTCTAGTAACAGACTAACCTGTCTAGTCTGGCCAAGCGAGCAGGGATCGAAGAGGGAAGACAACCCGGTGCTCAAAAATGTTGTGCTGATGTCGGATGTGTTGGGCCGAAAAGCGCAAATATAACAGTTATACTGCAAACCACAACACAACGCAGACACATCCACTTAACATCCTTTTAAGGGCGGTTGACGAAGAGGAATTCTACAGTCTACGAATACTCTAGAATACTTTAGTTATTGGGCGAACGTAAGCAAGCATTTTATCTCACATATTATCTATTTTTATCCCCCAGTATGTAGCACATCTCACTTTTAATTCATTATTTCATCTCTTATTCCTCTGTTTATTTCTCCTTGATTTACCTGTCCCGCTCATCCTAGATGCAGTAGAGCTTATCTTTATTTCGTTGTTCATTTGTGTTGGTCTCGCTTTCTGAGAAAGGCTGCATGTAGGCTGAAACATCAGTATTTTGCCGTGTTCCTTTTTTATAAAGCTGTTACCACACCTTGTAGGAATGAACATTGCACCTTACTTCTTGCTTCTGCTACCCACTTTAATTTTCCTGTACTCCAGCTGGTCCAGGGAAATTGTAACCTGGAATAAACTGAAAAAAAAAACAAAAGGTGACCCTATGTATTTTTTACTTCTACAGTGCATGCGTACAGAGCCCATCTCCACTTTTTTTATCATGCTCATCAAATTACTCAGTATGCAGGCATGGGTGTAGTCTTGTGACTCTAATCAGATGAATGCCCTGGTTACTGCCATCACCTTCATCATCATGCTGCTCATGGTCATAACGTATGCACCACTGTCTTTGACTATTCTGCCTGCCAAGCGTGCTGTAAATGCCAATGCATTCCTTTTGTGTCGTATTATGGATCTGCCTGTATGACTGCATCTTTCTCATCGTTGTTATCCCAGATGAGACCATTGACTTCAACATTAACCACGACTAAGTTCTGTTCCCTACAATTCCTGTTGAGTTTGACAGCACACGAGAATGTCACCTCTGATTGACGTAAGTAGCGGCATCCAATGCTCGCCAGCATTGATATTGGTAAACCCACAGACCTGTTTGATGACATCTAGTCATGGGCTAGACTAACACTAGTTAGTTACTTCTTAAGTTACTAACATTAATCATTCAACAACTTCAACAACTACAACTGCTGGTATGACACACTTGATCCAGGTAGCCAACAAGCTCACTGGCGGCTCTGGCACTGAGTGTGGCCTTACTCTGGACAATGGAGACTGGCAAGACGCCGGCCTCGAGACAGAGAGGTTGTGGGTTCAAATCCCGGCTACACCAGTTGAGATTTTTATTTATGATTTCTCTCTGCGGCAACCACCTCTGGTCTCAGCAGCGAGGCCCGGCTTGAAACGTCAACTACTCATTGACGGAAAAAAACATGAGTACCTCCAAAGTCTGAGTTATCTGCCTGTGCGGTGAGGAACCCCTGTGCACATGGCTGCCAGGGAAAAATGTATTAACACGCAAGATTCAGTTCCAAGTCTCTAGGGACTTCATCAGAGTTAAAGCTGGTGAACGGAAAAAAAAAAAAAAACTCTGGACAAAGAGTTGAAAGAGGACATCACCAAATTTATTCTTCATTCCTTAAGAGAAAAGGAGGAGAATGAGTGGGACAATGATGCATATATTGAGAGACTGAGGTGTCTAAAGGTGGAAAAAGGATCTGGTCGATCCGGAGTATTTAGTGGGAAAAAGCAGATGTAATAAATAAACACTAACTAAACTTACAGAAACAGTCAATCTGCAATGGGTTCGAGAAATGCTAGGTCAGACTGTGGAACGGACATGATCATTATGGGGACGATGTATGGGCAACCCATTGAAATGAAAGTGATTCAAAATAAAATAATAATAATTGAATAGAGTTTATCTAAGTTTATAGAGTATAGAGGAGAATATCAGAATATAACAATTACAATAATTATTTAATTGTAGAATGATACAGGATGTAAAATCGCAGCTTCTTGCAAAGCCAAACTGCAAAATTTGAGCAAGACAAGACACTACAACATTCCATGATATATTAGTGGTATCTATCTAATCTAAACACAACAGTTGTCAACAACGACAACGTTACACATAGAGAGTTAGAGAGGCCTACCTCTGAAAGAGTCCAGATAACCAATTTTGATCCAAGCCTGGCGGTATCTGTCCATAGTATCCTCCTTGTTGTGCCCCGTACGCCATATCTCAACAACTACTCTGTTCTAGAAGCTAAACACCAGATAGAACTATGAGTATTTCAACCAAACGAATGATCTCCACCACAACTTGACAGACACACAAGACTAGGAGAGAGAATCACTTGCAACGATCTTCTGCTGCCAACTTTTGTTGTCAATGGCCACTACCGTGATCAGTGACAGGTACGGAACAAAACTAATAAATTCAGTAACGAAATGTATCTAACCTACGTCAAAAATTTTATAGACTAAGAGACTTGATTAAAATAAAAAACATATATTTATTTGTTATGTGTTTATTGTTTAATTACTTAGATTTGATGTTGGTTTCACTTTAATTTAATCGTAGAGTTAGAGCATGATTTTAGTTGACGACAAAAAAATGAGAAATTTTTACGAGCCCATCAAGACTGCATGGTTATATAAACAACAATAAAGAAACCGTATTTATAACCTTCTTAAAGTAATTACCAGTTTGTTTGGTCTAAACATTTTGGTGTTTGTTGTGATAATTAATGAATTTTATTGCAAGTAGTTTATTTTATTTTATCATTTTACAAGTTTCTTTATTTTATATTGCCGAGTGTTGCCATAGTAACGTTGACATTTTTCTCTGAAAACAGCAATCAACAAATGTGGTCACAACGATGAATTCTTAATAAATTGTTTCATTGATTCATTCTTACTGATTACTACTGCTGGATCATTTCTTAATATTGATCAAATAACTGAACCGAATTATCACATTCAAAAGTGATCAATTAAAAAAAAAAAAAACTATCTTTATGACACATAGTTACCATTGCTTGCTGGTGTATGTCGGAAGGCAACGATAGAACCAGAGGGATAAAGGCCGCTTGGTCAAGCAGTCGCCACGACGTGTGAGACTCAGGATTTTTGTTTCACCCCCCCCCCCCGATAGAAAAAATCCTTTCTGTCTACCGCGGGCTTCGAACACCGTACGCCGGATTTCCAGCTAGCGGAACAGTGGTTTTAGCCGCACGGCCACGCACACCTCTCAAAGTGATCAATTCCGCTTCTCAAATTAGAATTTTTTTTTTTTAGACTTGTCCATGTTAGCGTGTGAAAGCTACCGGGACACCCCCCCCCACCCCCTCCCTTTTTTCTTTGACCACGGTGGAGGGGAGAAACCAACAAATAAAGCAACTGTCGCCTGTCATGAGAGGCGACTAAAGAGGTTTCAGGACAAGGTCTTCGCTAGTGTGAGGCGGACGTGTTCCTTTACTAGGGAAACGCGATGAGGATGGGATCTGCGCACTCTGGATTTGTCCATTGTGCGTTGAAGATGATCTTTCTACTAAACTAAACAATACAATGAGATTGGCTAATCTCCATGGAATTAGTTGCAGAGCAACCCCCAGATCCACACCTTTCTGGAAGTGGGTTCCAATGATGTGACTGACTATTGATGAAATGGTAAAGTAAGCATGTGGGTTTAGACGCAGCTATCTAGGTTGCTGGGAGCCGCGATAGCTCAGTGGTTAGTGAACTGGACTACAAAGGACAAGAGGTCAGGTTAGATCCCAACCGACGGCTTCCGGTTCACCCAGCCTTTAATGGGTACCGGATTTTTTTCTGGGAAAGTAAAGCGGCACGGGCATAATACCAACCACATTCTTTTTCTTCTCCTACCTTTTTAGCTCCCTGTGGAGCATAGGTCTTCAACAAACACTTTCCAAGTCGTTCTGTTTTTTGCCATTCTTTTAAGATCATTCTATGTCGTCCCCATCATCTTCATCTCTGCTTCTATCTGTCTTCTCCAAGAATTACTTGGTATTCCTCTTTGTCTTTTTCCCTGGGGATTCCAAAAAAGGGCGTGTTGTGTAATACTCTCAGTTGGCTTCCGTAGTGTGTGTCCTATCTAGCGCCATCGTCTTCGCTGTATCTCTTTATCCACTGGTGTTTGACTGGTACATTTCCATAATTCTATGTTAGTGATTTTGTCCTGCCATTTCCATCCTTTTATTCTGCATAGCATCCATTAATGAAAGTCTGTATCATCGTGATTGTCAATTTTGTTGTTCTCCATGTTTCACAGCCATATAATAGGACCAACCTAACATTTGAGTTGAAAATTTGTATTTTTGTGACCACATTACCCCAACAAAATCATGTACCAAAGGTCTGTAAAATTTATGGTCACTAACACCATATTCCCTATACGCCACTTGGCGTGACGGGGGTACTTTACTTACTTATACTTTTCTATCTCCAGTCAACTCAGCTGATAAAGTTGGAGGTAGCGATAATGAGGAAGGTCACTGACTTCCATTTGCTGCGGCCTGGTATGGTTAAAGGTTATTTTAACTTCCCTACTGAATGAACCACGAAGAACAAAAGAGGACGGGTTCGATTCTGATCAATGACTTCTTGGTTCACCCAACATTAAATGGGTGCCGGAATTTTTCTGGAAAGTATAAAATAAACATAACCAGTATGGAGCAGCTCAACTAATGGAAAGACAAGACAAACTATGTTTCTGCAGAAGCCTTCATCGGGTATAAAAAAAAAAAAGTAAAGTACCCCCGTCACGCCAAGTGGCGTATAAGGAAATATGGTGTTAGTGACCCTATATTTTACAGACCTTCAGCACATGATTTTTGGGGTAATGTGGTCGGTATTACGCCCGTGCTGCTATACTTTCCCATTAAAAAATCCGTTACCCATTTAAGGCTGGGTGAACCCGGAAGCCGTTGGTTGGGATCGAACCCTACCCCATGTCCTTTGTAGTCCAGTTCACTAACCTCTGAGCTATCATCCCTTCATCGAGTATAACAAACAAAATTCCTTCTGGAAAGTAGGTCAGTCTAGCATGATACCGACCACACGACCCATAAAATTTGACATTGAAAAATATTAGCACTAGCACTCACACATGCCTCAAGGTGTGGAGAGAAGCCTTTACTCCAATTTACTGATTGAATCAGTAGTTCGTGGTTAGAGACACCTATTTATGGAGAATCTTTCTGTTCTTTGCTTTAAAAAAAGTGCTTGTTGCATTGTATCACAGTTTATAGTCAATCTGTTATATCCTACTTTGCCACAGCAGAATTTGGAATGTTACCTTCTTAGTTGATCTCTAAGTCACAACTTAGCAGCCTCTATCAAAGAACCCAACAAGAAGATGGAGGACTGCCTTAGTCAACTCTTAAATCACAGATTCTTGAACTGTCATCTCATGCAAAGTGGGGAGGATTATTGATGCTCCTAAAAACATTCAGTTTCCTCATCTCTTCAATCCTCTGTGATGCTTCCATGTTCTTAAGTTCTGGAACCTGCTTAACCAAGATTCTATTCATCTATTGACCTTTCAAGCCATAACCAGCCCATATAGTATAGACTCAGATACTCTTTCCCTGTTTCGAAGTTTTCTTTCTAGCAGTCTCAATCCTTGCAAGGATCTTATATCAAATCTTGCCATTTGTCTTTTCTGTGCAAACATCTTGATCTCATTGAGGGAGCCAATTCCTCCTGCCTTTGCCTCTCTGATCAATGTTCTTCTCAATTTTTCTGAGTCTGCCTCTTATCCTCCTACCTGTTGTTTCCCGCTGGACGGCTTGATTTGTTATTCGGTTATTATCTCTCCTCATCACATTTCCAACATATGACCATCGTCTTTTCCTTATTACTGAAGATATTAGTGGTTGATTGGCGATTCTCTAATTTCCTTGTTTGTTTTGAATTCATTCCAAGCTATACCAAGTATTTTCCTTAGACATTTATTTTTAAATGCATTCAACTTTGTTTCTGTCTCTTGTTGTTTTCCAGCTCTCACATGCATACATAAGGATTGATAGTACGTTTGATTTGAATAGTCTGTTTTGTTTTTGTGCTGATGAGTTTTGATTTCCACAACTTTTCAAGACTTCTGAAAGATACTGCTTTAACCAAGATTACGACATTGTAAAAGATGTAGTAGATAGAGTTTGCTTCTTGGATTGTTCTCATTATTTTCAGAAGAAGGCCTAAACATCACTATCTTGTGTTTTTTTTTGTGGTAAAGTTGTCATCATACCTTGTAGGAGTATACGTTATACCACACAACTTGCTCCTGGAAGTGATTATAGGAGGCATCACTATATCATAGCCAAAGTGGAAGTGATTATAGGAGGCATCACTATATCACAGCCAAAGTGGAAGTGATTATAGGAGGCATCACTATATCATAGCCAAAGTGGAAGTGATTATAGGAGGCATCACTATATCATAGCCAAAGTGGAAGTGATTATAGGAGGCATCACTATATCATAGCCAAAGTGGAAGTGATTATTCAAATCAATATACATATATATTTATACTAAACCACCCCTCGACACTGAAAGGCAAATGAGGAAGGAAAGAAGAAGAGGAATATATAAATAAAACAAAAGCAGAATTTCAATTTGAAATAAAAAAGAAGATACACAATAACCTATGATAACAAGAAAAAGTTTATTTCGTATATCAAAGATAAAGAACATTAAGCTCCAGTATATGTCCCTATATCACGAACACCGGTGTGATCATACAAGCTATACAGACTAATCTGACCACACACACCAGCCCCACCACACAAGCCATACACACCAGTCCCACCACACATACCACACACACCATTCTCATCATACAAGCCTGACACACCAGTCCCACTACACAACCCTCACACATCATTCTCATCATACAAGACTGGCACACCAGTCCCACCACACATACCACACACACCATTCTTATCATACAAGCCTGACACACCAGTCCCACCACACAACCCTCACACACCATTTTTATCATACAAGCTTGACACACCAGTCCCACCACACAACCCTCACATACCAGTCTCATGATACTAGCATAGAGCAGTTAACAAATGGAATCCTGAGAGCTGCTAAAGAATCTAATCTAGACAAAAAAATGGTCATAAACTATGGAAACTTGCAAAAGCTCTGAGCGACAAAAACAACTGCCAACATTCAATATCATTAGCACACAATCAGAACATCCTCACAGGCAAAAGGGCAACAAATCTACTGATAGAGACTTACAAAAACATTAGTAGATTATATAGTAATAGAATATTAGTAAATATTCCAATAGACAAACAGAAAGCTGCAAGACGGGAAAACCAAGATGCAAAACACATGCCTTTAGCACCAGAAGAGCATCAGACGACCATCTTTACCCCAACTGAATTAGATGTTGCCCTCAAAGTATTGAAGCTCAAAAGTTCCCCTGGTAAAGATGGAATCACCAACGAAATGCTCATAAAACTGGGACAGAAAGCCAAGGGCCAGCTTCTAAGGATAATAAATGCTAGCTAGAAAAGAGGTCATGTGCCGGCAATCTGGAAAGAAGCTATTATGGTGCCCATCCTCAAGCATGGAAAAGACCCACTAGATCCAAGTAGCTATAGACCAATTAGCCTTCTGAGCTGCCTGAGTAAACAGGTTGGTTAACATAAGACATGTGGCATTTGGAAACAAGACAACAAATCGTACCACAACAAAGTGGCTTCCGTCAGCACAGATCAACTGAAGACCTGGTCACCTACATCGCACAGGAAATAGAGGATGCTCTACAAGAAAAGAAACACACACTGACAGTGTTGGTCGACATGGAGAAGGCTTTTGATAGGGTATGGCGAGAGGGTTTAAAGAACAAGCTTTTTAGACTTGGCATCCAGGGTCGTTTATTCAATTGGGTCTCTCAATACCTTCAGGATAGAACAGCCAGAGTACAAGTTCAAGGTCAACTAAGTAAGAAGATCACAATCGAACAAGGTGTCCCACAAGGCAGAGTCCTGTCCCCAACACTCTTTTTAATTTTCATAAATGACATCATAATGGACATTCCACCCAGAATACACTCAGCAATATACGCAGATGATCTGCCGTTATGGGCTCGCGTGGAAAGTATGTCGGTGGCTGGACCCAGGATGAAATATGCCCTAGGAGAACTTGGAAAAATGGATGAACACCTGGTTATTACCAATTAACGAAAAAAAACATTTACATATACAATTTTCAGCCTATCAAGAAACATACTCTCTGCAAACTTGAAGATAAAAGACCATACACTTCCTATTGACCAAAACCCAACATATCTTGGCATCACCATGAATCGCAGAATGACTTGGAAAAATCAGATAGACAGAGCATGCAAAAAAAGCCAGAAAACAAACTAATATTATAAAGAAATTGGCAGGAACGAACTGGTGAGCAAACAGCAATATCTTGAAACAACTATACGTAGGAAGAGTCAGACCAGTCCTAGAGTATGGAGTCACAGCCTGGGCTATGGCTTCCAAATCACACCTTAACAATCCACCACCACACAAGCCTTACACACCAGTCTGACCACACTTTATGTTAAAGGCAATGGCAAAGCCATCGGGATAAGCTCAGATCTCAACTCCATCGGCAAGTACTTCCTAATTAAGTCGTAAAGTTCCTCCGGGTCGTCGCCCACTAGTCTCTGCCTGTAAACAAACAAATAATCAACATTATCAACCTTGGATGCTGAGAAAGAAAACAAACGAAAACTGAATCTCTTGAAATGTAGATTTCTAGAACAATTAGGTGGACAGAGATGAAAACAAGTAATTAATTTTTGAAACAGATATTCTATTCATGGAATCAATGTTATTACAATCAGGGCATTCCCATATCCACTCCAGCACCTGTCCCAGCATTTCTCAAAGTGTAAGCAGGTTGACTGTTCCTGTAAGGTTTTCATTTTAGATACACTGCCATGGGTTCTCTAATGTATGCAGAGTGCACAAATCATCCCTTCCCCCTGTTTTCACTCAGAAAGAGCTAGACATCTGGCCTCACTACCGAGAATCTCGGGGGGGGGGGGGGGGGGGGAAGCAAAAAAACCAATGGATTCAGACAGATAAATTACTGTCACCTGTGGCAGGTTTCAAGCTCAGGACTTCCGTCTAGAGGCCGATGATTACCGCTAGACTACCCAGCCCCACTGAGGGCAACGATGAGCTATCAATGGCCGAATGAAGAATCTTGGAATTTATCTAAGATGCAAGAAAAAAAAATATTACAACTTGTACAATGATAATTATTAATAAAGGCCACTGACAGAGTCAGTCTCAACGAAGGCGTGCAGCACTCTGTGGTATGGCTGTTTTCGCAGTTTTAAAAAAATATATATTTAATAACAGGAAGAAATTAAAATGATCTAAAACGTGGTTTTTTTTTCTATCCATTTTCTCAGAAAGTAAAAAAGTGATAAATAAATAAATTACAATTCTTAATTAAAAATAACTAAAGAAATGCCAATAAATTAAAAGTCAGGGAAAGAAAAGTGAAAGGTTTTGTGTTCAATTCAAGCCATGTTCTGCAGCTTGCGGTGCAGGTTGTGTTTCATCAGAAGATAAAGTCAGAAATATCATTTTAAAAAGTGTGTCTCTTCCTACGTTCATTCGAAGACTACCCCCTTTCATCCCAACTAACAAGTTGAAAGAGAGCAAGAGCTGTAAGTAGGGCAGTAACATTAACAGGCAAACAGAAGTAAGACAGACAAACAGGAGTGAGACAAACAGCAGTGGACAGATAAACAGGATTAAGACAGACAAAAAGCAGTGAGACAGACAAACAGCAGACTGTCAAAGTGTATCAAAAAGATAAAACAAAGGTTATTGGACATCAATTGCAGCTACTTGGCTGCACAAACAGAATATGGTATAAGAGGGTTGATCCAGAAAAACACATCTATCAATCTATTTCCTCTCTGAAGATGGCACACACAACATCAATTCTAGACTCTCCTGTCAAATGATCTTTGTTATCAAGCATCAGACCTTGCACAGGATCCATATTGTATCTCGACATACGTCCTTGTTTACCTTACCAAGGGAACTCTTGCCTGCTGTTGTTGCCTCTTACTTTAATGTTCTTTTTAGTGTTTCTCTAGGTCAGCCTATCTTCTCATTTACCGTCTGGTTCCCATTTGAGGACCTGCTTTAAGATTCTCTTGTCTCCTCTCATCACATACCCACCATATATACATCTTCTTTTGATTATAGTTAATGTTTTTTGAATGCTTTGTCATTTCTCTTATTTCTGCACGAGACTTGAACTCACTTCATGGTATACCAACTATTTTCCTGAATCATTTGTTTTCAAAAGCATCCAGTATATTTTCTATAGCTTTAGTTGTTTTCCAGCTCTCCCGTGTATATAAGTAAGGGTGGATAATACATTTGATTTCAAAATCATGAACTCCGTTACAAATTCTATGTGTGGTTAATTAGTGGCCTAACAAGCTGAACAAGACAAATGACATTTTTGGGGCATGTTAAAAGACACAACAGCCTACTAAAAGTAATATTGGAAGGAAAAATACAAGGTAAAAGAGGCAGAGGCAGACCAAGACTAACATGGATGAGTAACATCAAAAGATGGTCAAGTCAATCTATGACAGCCTGCACCATCAAAGCAAGAATCAGAGTAGAATGGCGATCCATGATAGCCAACCTTCGTTGCGGAGAAGGCACACGATGATGATGAACAAGCTGCTATCGTGAAACATTT
Organism: Megaustenia siamemsis; assembly: GCA_032433765.1. Classification (NCBI taxonomy): domain Eukaryota; kingdom Metazoa; phylum Mollusca; class Gastropoda; order Stylommatophora; family Ariophantidae; genus Megaustenia; species Megaustenia siamemsis. Next base: position 38,624,529 of record JAVIAB010000025.1, on the reverse strand, counting down.
ATTGTTCAGACAGTTATTCAAACAGAAATATGACTCTTAAAACAAACATACATAGCTTCAGATGTAATTGTGGAGGTTCATGATGAACTTACGTCTTCATCAGCAAAATAATGTCATCCTCGGTAATAATCTTGCGTCCAGCGTGTAGAGCGTAAGCCTCAGCAGCTTGAAATGTGTTATCCCAGAACTGCTCAGATCTGAAGTGAGAGAAAAGTAATAATGGTTGGCAATTGTTAATAATGATTTTCAGTGGTTTATAATGGTTAGCAATTGTTAATAATGATTGGCAGTGGTTTATAATGGTTAGCAATGGTTAATAATGATTGGCAGTGGTTTATAATGGTTAGCAATGGTTAATAATGATTGGCAGTGGTTTATAATGGTTAGCAATGGTTAATAATGATTGGCAGTGGTTTATAATGGTTAGCAACAGTTAATAATGATTCTATCTATTGACCTTTCGAGCCGTAGCCGGCCCATAGGAAGTAGACCAAGATACTCCTTCTCTTATCTGAATTTTTGTTCTAGCAGTTTTCAATTCTTTTAAAGATATTTTATCAAATCTCGCCATTTGTCTCTGTTCTGTGCAAGCAGCTCTATCTCATTGAGGGAGCCGAATCCTGCTGCTCTTGCCTCTCTCATCAATGTTCTTCTCAGTGTCTCTCTGGGTCTTCCTCTTTTCCTCTTACCTGTTGTTTCCCTTATGAGGGCTTGCTTTGCTATTCGGTTATTATCTCTTCTCATCACATGTCCAACATATGACCATCGTCTTTTCTTTTTTACTGAAGATATTAGTGGTTGATTGGCGATTTCTCTAATTTCCTCGTTTGTTTTGAATTCGTTCCACGCTATACCAAGTATTTTCCTTAGACATTTATTTTCGAATGCGTTCAACTTTGTTTCTATATCTCTTGTTGTTTTCCAGCTTTCACACGCATACGTAAGGGTTGATAGTACATTTGATTTGAATAGTCTAAGTTTTGTGTTTGTGCTGATGAGTTTTGATTTCCACAACTTTTCAAAGCTTCTGAAAGACATTGCTGCTTTAGCTATTCTGATTCTAATTTCTTTGCTTGTATCCCCTTCTCGATCAATGTGACTTCCAAGATAGGTAAAGTAATCAATCTCTTCTACTGGTTTGTTTTGCATGTATATTTTGTCGTCTGTTGGAATTAAACTTTTCATGATATTATCAACAGATTTCCTACCTGTTCCAAGCCAGCGCAGTTCGCTTAATCCTAAAATATCTAGATCGTATCTATCCATCTCGCTCGCGATTTGTGCATGTTTCATCAATAATGATTGGCAGTGGTTTATAATGGTTAGCAATGGTTAATAATGATTGGCAGTGGTTTATAATGGTTAGCAACGGTTAATAATGACTGGCAATAGTTTATAATGGTTAGCAATGGTTAATAATGATTGGCAGTGGTTTATAATGGTTAGCAATGGTTAATAATGATTGGCAGTGGTTTATAATGGTTAGCAATGGTTAATAATGATTGGCAGTGGTTTATAATGCTTAGCAATGGTTAATAATGATTGGCACTGGTTATAATAATTCTCAATAATGAACAAAAAGGGTATTCAGCCATTCTACATAATCAAGTTGAGGGTAAAGATCGTCATATAGCATATAATAACAATATTTAAACATCTAAAGTTATTAATATGCTACCAGGGCCAAACATGGACACATGACTAAACATAAGAAAGCATGTCACCACAGAAATGAGATGTCTCAGAAAAGCAGTTGGAGTGACCAGAAAAGACAGAATCAGAAATGATATTTTAAGAGAAAGAGTAGGCATTGAATCAATCATTGGCTACATAAAAATACAACAAATAAATTGGTTTGCCCATTTAGAAAGTATGCTGTATGATTCTTTACCATACAATGCATATATTAAAAGAGGAGGTGGGAAAAGCACAAGAGACAGACCCAGTGTAAGATGGACTGACAACATCAAGGAAGCACTACAACATCAATTGATAATGATTGAAGCCGCCAAAGGGTGAGATCCAGAACTTTGTTATCTCCCTCGACACCCAAACAGATACAAGAGAAGAGAAGAAGAACTTATTAAATGTCAGATTTATTCTATTTTGGGAGCCATGGTGGATGAGTGGTTAGTATCCTCGCTTCCTGATGAGAAGGATCTGGGTTCAGTCCCCAGAAGTGGCAGATTTTTATATTCAGACCAACAAGGCTGCAGGGTTCACCCAGTCACTAAAAAATGGGTACCAGAGATTTTTTCTTGGAAGTAAAGGTGACCTGGTGTGAACATGTGCCAAGGTCATGGAAAAATATGGTCACTAACACCGTGTTCCCCATACACCTGGCAAAGGACGGAGGTAATCGTCATTCTATTTTCACTTTTCTTTCCCTGGCTGTAGACCAATGAAGCAGTCTGGCTAGTAAGGACTGTAGCATCTTGTAGCTCCTCCCACTTCTTGGGGTCCATTCTTCTTCTTTCTTTCAGTTCCCTCTGGAGCATAGGTCTTCAACAAACACTTTCCAAGCTGTTCTGTTTCTTGCCATTCTTTTAAGATCATTCCATGTCTTCCCCATCATCTTCATCTCTGCTTCCATCTGTCTTCTCCAAGAAGATTTTAGTCTTCCTCTTTATCTTTTTCCTTGGGGATTCCAAAAAAGGGCCTGTCAAGTAAAACTCTCAGCTGGCTTCCATAGTGTGTGTCCTATCCAGCACCATCATCTTCGCTGTATCTCTTTATCCACTGGTGACTGGTAATGGTAAAGTAAAGAGCCCAGTCACGCCAAGTGGTGTATAGGGAATGTGTTAGAGACCATTGTTTTTACAGACCTTCAGCACATAATTTTTGGGGTAATGTGATCGGCATTACGCCTGTGCCGCTTTACTTTCCCAGAAAAAAAATCTAGTACCCATTTAAGGCAATCAGGATTGAACCATACCTATTGTCCTTTGTAGTCCAGTTCACTAACCACTGAGTTGTCGCTACTCCATATTTGACAGGTATTTTCCCATAATTCTACATTACTAATTTTGTCCTGCCATTTCCATCTTTTTATTCTGCGTAAATATCCATTAATGAAGGTTTGTATTTTTGTGGTTGTCAACTTTGTTGTTCTTCATGTTTTGCAACCATATAGTAAGACTGACTTAACATATGAGTTGACAATTTTTATTTTTAACCTACTTTATTTGGAATTCCAAATGTTCCCCAGTGCAACAATGCTCCTCTTATTTTTTTGTATCCTTATTTTGGTATCATTCTCTGTTTCTCCTTCCTTATCTATATTACTGCCCAGATATATGTAAGATTGTAAGTCTAGTAGAGGTATTTCTCCTATTGTTCTTTGGTTATTGCCAACTGCATTTCATCCTCATTTTTTTGGTCTTATCTATTTTCAGTCCCGGCTGTTGTAATCTCTCATCAAGTATGCTCATTTTATCTTGCATCTGTTGGTGATATGTAATAGGTGAGCTATGTCTACAGCAGTAAAGTCTGTCATTAAGTTGCTTAGTCGGTGACCACAGGGCTCCGTTTCTGTTGTCATGACGTCCATGCTCACACTATTCATCTCTGTCCACTCTCCTCCATCAAGTTGTCCCTGATCTGCCTCACTTTCAACTTCCCTCCAGGTTCTTGTGATGTTTCTGGATCTTTCTCTCCACATGACCTATCCAGCTCCATCTCCTCCCAGTTGTCCTGATCTGCCTCACTTTCAACTTCCCTCCAGGTTCTTGTGATGTTTCTGGAGCTCTATCTCCTCCCAGTTGTCCCTGATCTGCCTCACTTTCAACTTCCCTCCAGGTTCTTGTGATGTTTCTGGATCTTTCTCTCCACATGACCTATCCAGCTCCATCTCCTCCCAGTTGTCCCTGATCTGCCTCACTTTCAACTTCCCTCCAGGTTCTTGTGATGTTTCTGGATCTTTCTCTCCACATGACCTATCCAGCTCCATCTCCTCCCAGTTGTCCCTGATCTGCCTCACTTTCAACTTCCCTCCAGGTTCTTGTGATGTTTCTGGATCTTTCTCTCCACATGACCTATCCAGCTCCATCTCCTCCCAGTTGTTCCTGATCTCCTAGTGAGTCTGTATAGTCTAGAAGTAAAGCGGCAGCCTCTAGACAAGCAAGTTCTAGGTTTGAATCCAGCCACATGCGGTGGGAATTTTCAACTTAAAATCTGTGTTTTCTTCACGGATTTGGTTCTTTTGGGCTCTTTGGTTATGGAAGGCCCCAGTATCACTGCAAACGAATTAAAATCCATAATTGCTCAACCGCCCGTGCCAGTGGAATCATCCGAATTACTATCTCATCTCCCAAACAAAGAAAGGTAGCTGTAGTCCCCAACATAGCAGTCTCAGCACACGCCAAAAGACATAAGGCGAAACCGCACAGAAAGTAAACACGGCCAACTATTCCCTGTCATACGATATCATAATTCATCGTAAACAATTGGAATATCGAAACATGATCAAAACAGATGAAACACACAGCTCATGGTGTGCACAGAGCACCTAACTCAATAGCTCCTGCAACAAGCCGGGCTTGGAATATGAGGAAACTGCAACAAAGAACACTTTCATACATAGCCTTCAATGGTTCCTGCCAATTGAGCACATGGCTGTTGGTGTGACGAATTGGGGAAAAAGTGATATACACGCAAAATTTAGTCCCTCTGAACTTAGAAGATACAATACTGGTGCACACACACACACAAACAATTTCCCTTGGGCAGTTAGACAGTGGACATATTGGGGTGATATTAGGGTTTAGATGATGCTAATGTGACAAATGACAAACTTACACTATCTCAATCTCCTCGACGGAATCTTTCGACAGCTTCAAATTTGTGTGTCTTTGTGCAAAAAACTTGACAGATTTGCGAGTCATAGCTGTGACCCGAGTGTTTTTCTTTGTTCGCTTCGCCGGCTGTTTGCCAGATTTTGTTGCACCTTTTTTCTGTTTCTGTGCAGAACTGTTAAAAAAAAAAAACCAAAATATTAAAGAATTGTTTAAAGATAGATTGGATTTGTATAACATTTAATAGACTGGCTTCATGTACTTATCTTATGCTTTCGTCTAACGTTTACCCACCTTTGTTGTATGTCCCTAGAGTGTGTGGCCGAAGCATTAAAAACCTGTCATTCAACAAAATATAATGAATATAGGTTCAAATCACAGTAGAAAGAATTATTTTCTATTTCTTCATCATCATCATCATCGAGTGTTATATCCACATCGAAGATTGGCTACCATGGAGCACCATTCTACTCTGTCTCTTACTTTGATAGTACTGGTTGCTATAGGCTGACTTGTCCATCTTTTGATGTTACTTGTCCATGTTAATCTTGGTCTGCTTCTGCCTCTTTTACCTTCCAAGATTACATTTAGTAGGCTGTTGTGTCTTTTAACATCCCCCCAGAAATCTCATTTGTTTTGTTTGAATTTTGTTTAGTAGTTTTCTTTTCATTTTTAGTTGTTTTAAAATTCAGTCAATCAATAGATCAATTAATCATTCATTTGATAGATAAATCATCATAATACATTCAATCAACAATACATACCAGTAGATGTTGTCAGCCCCCTAATGCCCATACCAGAGAAGACTTCATGGACAAATGAAACCGTATTGTCAATACAAATATGGACAGAAGTGAAAGAAAAACTTGACAAAGAGGAACAGAGTCTACAGCGTAAAATAATCACTCTCTTGGATGAAGATTACCCACAAGACCTATGGATTCATGTGTACACAGATGGATCAGCACAAAATGCAGCAAAGAATGGGGGAACAGGAGCATACATAGAATACTCAAATAACTCTAGAAATATCAATAAAATAACAAGAGGGAAACATTGTCACAATTACGATGCAGAATTCCAAGCAATAAAGTTGGCAATAGAAAAACTGCTGAACAGTAATCTTAGCCCACAGCCTGTAGTGTTTTTAACAGATGCAAGATCAGTACTCCAGGCACTACAATCTAGAAAATTACCACAGTTGCAGACCTTATTGACTGAACGCTGCAAGCACATCAGGGTTGCCCTACAGTGGATCCCATCTCACTGTGGAATACCAAGAAACGAGAGAGAAGATCAGCAGGCTAAAGAAGGTACAGGCACACAACCAGATGTACCGGCTACACACAATCAGAAGACCACAAGCCCAAAATCATGATACCTTTTACAGCATGAATAGATGGGAACAAGTTATCATTATACACTCAGAACAGGACACAATCGACTCCACAGGGTCACATGTACACAAAATTCAAGATCTGCACCTCAACTACTTGTACATGTGGACAGGCGCCCCAGACTGCTGAACACATACTTCAAGACTGTACTGAATATAGTAGACTGAGGAAAATCCATTGGCTCATAGATACAACACTACAGGCGCCCCAGACTGCTGAACACATACTTCAAGACTGTACTGAATATAGTAGACTGAGGAAAATCCATTGGCCCATAGATACAACACTACAGGCACCCCAGACTGCTGAGCACATACTTCAAGACTGTACTGAATATAGTAGACTGAGGAAAATCCATTGGCCCATAGATACAACACTACAGGCACCCCAGACTGCTGAACACATACTTCAAGACTGTACTGAATATAGTAGACTGAGGAAAATCCATTGGCTCATAGATGCAACACTACAGGTGCCCCAGACTGCTGAACACATACTTCAAGACTGTACTGAATATAGTAGACTGAGGAAAATCCATTGGCTCATAGATACAACACTACAGGCACCCCAGACTGCTGAACACATACTTCAAGACTGTACTGAATATAGTAGACTGAGGAAAATCCATTGGCTCATAGATACAACACTACAGGCAGCCCAGACTGCTGAACACATACTTCAAGACTGTACTGAATATAGTAGACTGAGGAAAATCCATTGGCTCATAGATACACTACAGGCAGCCCAGACTGCTGAACACATACTTCAAGACTGTACTGAATATAGTAGACTGAGGGAAATCCATTGGCTCATAGATACAACACTACAGGCAGCCCAGACTGCTGAACACATACTTCAAGACTGTACTGAATATAGTAGACTGAGGGAAATCCATTGGCTCATAGATACAACACTACAGGCAGCCCAGACTGCTGAACACATACTTAAAGACTGTACTGAATATAGTAGACTGAGGAAAATCCATTGGCTCATAGATACAACACTACAGGCACCCCAGACTGCTGAACACATACTTCAAGACTGTACTGAATATAGTAGACTGAGGAAAATCCATTGGCTCATAGATACAACACTACAGGCACCCCAGACTGCTGAACACATACTTCAAGACTGTACTGAATATAGTAGACTGAGGAAAATCCATTGGCTCATAGATACAACACTACAGGCACCCCAGACTGCTGAACACATACTTCAAGACTGTACTACAACAAGAGAATCTCAAAACAGGCCCTCAAATGGAAACCAGAAGGAAAAGAAAAAGATACTGACCTAAAGAAACACTTACATGAGAGGCAACAATGGCAAGCATCAGCTCCCTTGCCAAGATTAAGCAACTCGCCCAGAACAGAGTTGTATGTGAGATACAATGCAGGTCATGTGCAAGGTCTGACACTTGACAACACCATTAGATAAATGAGTCTAAAATGTATCCCCTGTGTGCCGTCTTCAGTAGATTAGATTAGATTAGATAGACAGACAGACAAATAGATAACACAGACAGACTAGATAAGAAAGACAGACAGACTAGATAAGAAAGACAGACAGTAATAGTAGAAATCTATTACCCAGAAGCCTCTGCATCAACAAGGTGTTTCTGTATTGTTTCCTGCACAAAGGATGATGGGATTTGTCTTTTCTTGCTCATGTCAATATGAGGGGTTGCCAAGGGAGACAGGCTGAAGACAAAATTGTGCATATTTAATGAAAAACTTCTAAAGCTGGGAACATTTCAGTAATTACCAAAACATTTAGAATCTGATATTCAGAATTGTCCCCATGCAAATGTTTATAAATGTCTGTAAGTGGTATGATAGAATAAGAAAGCAGACATATATATAAGTAAAATGAGAAATACTAAAGCCAAGACACAGGAGACTTACATAGATGTGAACAAAGAAGTGAAAAGATGCATTAAAAGGGAAATATATAGATGAACTCGCTAAAGAGGTGAGGAGGCGGCAAACAAAATATGAAAGAACTGTACAACAGCACAAAGAAATTAAGCGGAACATGCAGACAGAACAATGTCTTTATTAAAGATAAGAAAAGGAAATCGGCTTAGTAATATAAGGGAACAAATTAAGAGATGGAAGGAGCACTCTGAAGAACTCTTGAACAAACCTGGCCCAAATAAACCGGGATATACTACCAGCAGGGGAAGAGTTGCAAGTTAACTGTGGATAGTCAGGGAAGGAAGAAATAATGAAAGCCTTCAAGCTATTAAAAAATAGTAACGTCACAAGACCAGACAACATTCCTTCAGAAGCCATCAAAGTAGATATTGACACCTCTACCAAGATGTTACTCTGTAGAGTGTAAGTTATGGTTCTAACTCTGTGTGTTCTTTAATTGAGCTCCATAACCTACGACAGATTGAATTTTTAATGACAGGGGAACTCAGGTGGCCATCATAATAGTAGAGTGAATGGTCCATCTGCTAACCAAGACTTAGCCTTGACCTCCTCGTCAGTCTCCCCTGGTAGCAGTCTGTTCCAAAAAGGTTTGCTAACAGAAGCTAGGATCGCTGTGTTCCATGTAGCAGTGACTCTTACTGAAATAGAAGACCTAGTATTGTAGAACCTCTAGACAGGACAAGTCACACAAGCTGGCTAATAGAAGGGGTTAAGGCAAAGAAATGCAAGTGAATATATAAAAATGCGAAGCTGCAGTAAAGCTGAATGCAAGGAAAAATTAAAAAAAAAGAAAAAATGGTATGTTAGAAGCTTTACGTGATTAGTAGACAACACAGATTCGAACGTTTCGGCTCAATAGGCCTTCAGCAGGAACAAACAAACAACATACACACACAGATATGTGAATAAATAAAACTAATCCTACATAGCTAACTAGTAATGAAACATCAAAAACAAAATAATCGAAATATGTTGACTTCCCTGTGTGTCGTGGACTATGCCTTTGTAGTCGACGTACCTAGATAGCGTTCCCCCCACTCGTGTATTTTTGGAACCCTTCACCTCTGACCAGAGGATATAAATTACAGCTACACCCGTGAGAATTTCCTTTCCTAGCCTGGACACAGTCCACGACACACAGGGAAGTCAACATATTTCGATTATTTTGTTTTTGATGTTTCATTACTAGTTAGCTATGTAGGATTAGTTTTATTTATTCATATATCTGTGTGTGTGTGTTGTTTGTTTGTTCCTGCTGAAGGCCTATTGAGCCGAAACGTTGTTCGAATCTGTGTCGTCTACTAATCACGTAAAGCTTCTAACATACCATTTTTTCTTTTTTTCAATTTTTCCTGGCTAATAGAAGCTAGGATTGCTGTGTTCCAATACTAGGTCTTCTATATCAGTAGGAGCCATCACTACATGGAACGCAGCAATCCTAGCTTCTATTAACCAGCTTGTGTGACTTGTCCTGTCTAGAGGTTCTACAATACTAGGTCTTCTATAACAGTAGGAGCCATCACTACATGGAACGCAGCAATCCTAGCTTATATTAACCAGCTTGTGTGACTTGTCCTGTCTAGAGGTTCTACAATACTAGGTCTTCTATATCAGTAGGAGCCATCACTACAGGGAACACAGTGATCCTAGCATCTATTAGCCAGCTTGTGTGACTTGTCCTGTCTATAGGTACTACAATACTAGATCTTCTATATCAGTAGGAGCCATCACTACATGGAACACAGTGATCCTAGCATCTATTAGCCAGCTTGTGTGACTTGTCCTGTCTATAGGTACTACAATACTAGGTCTTCTATATCAGTAGGAGTCATCACTACAGGGAACACAGTGATCCTAGCATCTATTAGCCTGCTTGTGTGACTTGTCCTGTCTATAGGTACTACAATACTAGGTCTTCTATATCAGTAGGAGCCATCACTACATGGATTACAGTCATCCTAGCTTCTGTTAGCAAACCTTTTTTCCATGTAGTGATAGCTCCAACAGATATAGAAGACCTAGTATTGTAGAACCTCTAGACAGGACCACAAGCTAATAGAAGCTAGGATCACCGTGTTCCCTACAAGTCACACAGATTTCCAGCCATGGCTTGGAACCAGATGAACTCCAACTTCTCCAGTAAAAGCCAGAATATCAAGAAAGCCATTACAAAAACATGGGAACTTTAAACATCTATTCTTGACAAGAAATAGTAAGCCTCTATTATATTTTGGAGCCTCGGTGGCTAGTGTGCTCACTTCCTGACCAGAAGGGTTCCCCCCCCCCCATATTTCTATCTATGTCTTCAGTCAAAGCCTCGGTGGCTGAGTGGTTAGTGGTTTCCCCCCATATTTCTATCTGGGTCTTCAGTCAAAGCCTCGGTGGCTGAGTGGGTAGTGTGCTCGCCTCGGTGGCTGAGTGGTTAGTGTGCTCGCTTCGGTGGCTGAGTGGTTAGTGTGCTCACTTCCTGACCAGAAGGGTCTGGGTTCAATCCCCAGCGGTGGTGGATTTTTTTTCAGACTGACAAGGCTTCGGGGTTCACCCAGCCTCTAAAAATGGGTACAAGAGATTTTTCTGGGAAATAAATGTGGTCTGATTTGATACCGACCACATTAGCCAAAAATGTTCCGTGGTCACAAACACCATATACCCAATACACCTAGCAAGACAGGGAACCTTGACTTTGTTTACTATCATACATTGAGTGTTCTCCATACCAGTTTTCTATTAGTTTTTCTCTTCTTTTCAAAACAGAATTTGTGATCTTTAAATGTAGTGTCTTCAATTTGTGACTCACCCTAAAGATTGATCGTCTGATGATTCAGCATCTGGTGCCACCTAAAATAAACAAAAATAACTCTGCAATAAACAATGGATCAACATGAAAAAGTACTTTCAATAGCGGTGGATTCTTCTTCTTCTACCTTTCAGCTCCCTGTGGAGCATTGGTGTTCAACAAATACTTTCCAAGTCATTCTGTTTCTTGCTATTTTTTTAAGATCAGTCCATGTCTTCCCCATCATCTTCATCTCTGCTTCTATCTGTGTAATACTCTCAGTTGGCTTACGCAGTGTGTGTCCTATCCAGCGACAGTCTTCGCTGTATCTCTTTATCCACTGGTATTTGACTGGTACATTTCCATAATTTTATGTTAGTGATTTTGTCCTGCCATTTCCATCCTTTTATTCTGTGCAATCATCCGTTAATGAAAGTCTGTATCTTCATGATTGTCATTTAGTTGTTCTCCATATTTCACAGCCATATAATAAGGCTGACTTAACATTGGAGTTGAAAATAGCAGCGGATTGCTAAGACATAAATCTTATTTAGAGTGTTTTTAAAGAATTACAACACTCACGGCATAGCCGTAGGTGCCCAGTCAACAAATAACACAATGCATGCACAAATAATAGTTCCTGTGGCTCGCTGTTTACATACACTCCTGCCTTTTCTTCTCACCCACCTTGTTCTATTCATATCTAGCCTTACCCATGATTCTCCAGCAAGTGAAATCTAAAGAAAGGAAAAGAACAGAGCCTCTGTCACGCCACATGACGTATAGGGAATAATGTTTTAGCGCCTATATTTTTTAAAGACCATGTTATTTTTAGGGTAAACTGGTCAGTTTAATGCCAGTGCTGCTTTACTGTCCCAGAAAAAATCCAGTACCCATTTAATGGCTGGAAAACCAGGAAGCCATCATTCAGGATCGAACCCGACTCTTGTCCTTAGTTGTTCAGTTCACTAACCAGCGAGCTATAAAACATATCTGAATGCTTGCTCTTTAAAACCTCTATCTTCATATACACTGTTTTATGCAGTCGTGACGTGAAATACGGAATTCTTTCCCTGAAAATTTGAACTGAATGTTTGTCTAGTCCATCACTTCTGGAAAAAATTACACCTGGACTATATAATTTATATTACGATCTGCTTAATTCGCAAGAAAAATTGTGAAGTAATTCTAGGCATGCGGATGATGGATGTATCTAGCCCAAAAGGCGCAAATATCGAGGCTTTGCCATAAATTAGCGACACAATGCATCCATGCCAACTTAATGAGTAAATGCTAAGATGAAGAAGATAGATATTTATTTACCTGAGTTTCCATGTGAGTTAAGACTACTGCTTGTCCTTGCTCACTGCTGCCTACATCGCCACCTGAAGAAATAGATACAAATTTTTATTTGATTTGAAAAGAATTATTTGATGTGGAAAGAATTATCTTATTTGAAAATTATTTTATTTCAAATGAATTATTTGACTTGAAGAGAATTCTACAAGGTGTTCCATTTATTAGGTCTTTGAGGAAGTAGAGTTGCTCTGATTGGACAGTCAAAAAGGTGATGTTCTACTGTTTCATGTGGGAGTTCATAGAGTAGACATGTTGGAGTCTGATTTCGTTGTATTCTTTCGATGTGGTTGTTCAGTGGTACATGATCTGTTCTAAATATATACTTCATCTTTTGCTCACCTGAAGTATTGTCTATACCTGCAATCTTGTTTCTTGTATAAATTTTAGTTATTTAAGTTAATTTCTTGCAGAGGCCCACATAGTTTTGCCTGTTGTGTTGTATCTATGGGCCACTGGATTTTTGTCATTGTACTATACTCAATCATCGTGAAGTATATGTCCAGGGTCTATCCAGATGTTCATGTGGCTGAAATGCCAATCTTGGATTCTATATACATGTGACTAGTTCTCAATGTGAAGATGCTGGTTTGGTCTTTTCTTTATAGGTTGTTAATATCGTCGTGGGGGTTTGGCTTTGACATATATTTAAAAATTAAAATACTAGCTGTGCTTTCGTTGAACATGGTCAACCAATGGATTAGGTGGATGCCATCAATGCCCTCTGAGATGTGGGAATGGCACGAGACTTCAACAACCATGAGTCCACATCACTCCTTCGAATGAAAGAGATGGGAGTTAAGATGGGCACAGCCAGAAACAAGAAACTTAGTGGGCGTATTGAGTTATTTGTGGGTCATCATCTTTGTACTCCAAACATGTCTATAGGTGCTCAGATCTCCTCCTCAGTAAGTCTCGCAGTGTCCAGCGACTGATGACTTCAGTTCTGTGTTTGTTGATTAATCTTCTTACACGCGAACTAAGTTTTTCATTTCTGGCTGTGCCCATCTTAACTCCCATCTCTTTCATCCAAAGGAGAGACGTGGACTCATGGTTGTTGAAGTCCTGTGTTTTTCCCACTTCCCAGAGGGCATTGATGATGTTCGTCCGATCCATTGGTTGACTGTCATCAACAATAGTGCAGCTAGCCAACATGTCCGCTCTTTCATTTCCCTGTACTCCCCTATGTCCTGGAACGCAGACAAAGGTGACCTTACATATTTTTTACTTGTGTAATGACTCTACCCATTGCATATGTACAGAGCCCACCCCGCACCACCATATTTATCGGGGTATAAGCAGACTTATCAACCAACACAGAACTGGAGTTGTCAGTCGCTGGACACTGTGGCACTTGCTGAGGAGGGAATCTGAGCACCTGTGGACATGTTCGGAGTGCAATGATGATGACCTGCAAATTTAAAAAGATCTCTCCCTGTTTTTCCCATGTTAAGTTCTTACATGTCTTCTACACTGAGGCCTGACTGTCTGGAGCTGTTGTCGGAGAGGGACAAATAGGTCAGTCAGATGGGTTAGGTATGATTCTAGGTAAGGTCAAGGTTAGAGATGAAAAAGGAAGCAAAACTTTGCACAATATGGGGCCTATACTCCCAGCTTCTTAATATTAGTCAGTCCCATTTCTTCTTACACATGTATGCACAAACACAGAGAGGGGGAGGGAGGAGAGAGGGGGAGGGAGGAGAGAGAGGGGGAGAGGTGAGAAAAATGGAGGGGACATTGCGAGAGAGGAAAAGGAAGAGGGAGGATAGGGAGAGAGGGGAGGAGAGAGTTCCTGATGTAGAATAATGAGGTCATCTGCAATTTCACGTAGTGACATCCCCATACAGCATGTCCAGGTATGGTACCACAAGAGCCTTCTCTGTTCATCACATGTTGGACGTCATACGTATAATTTGCCGGTGCCACAGTTGCACTCATTAAAGGTACCTATTTATAGCACCCTGATGCAATAAATTTTTTTTTCAAAATGAAAACAAAGAAAATGCATACCTTTATCGATATCCACGTTGTCTATCATCTCATGTCTGCTCAACATTCCTGTCTGTCCCTGACTCCTTCCATCAGGCCGAATCGGAGAAATGTTTGAGGTTGCGTCAATCATAAATGAGCCTTGATCATCTGATGCGCGGGCAGAGGTGGAGTTATGCATCCTAGTGGAGTGAAAAATCCTTTTTGTGCGATCAAATGGAGTTGATGAAAGGCGCGGTGGCATAGTTAAAAATAATGTTGACGGCCCTGGAGTATCAGCACCTGTCTGAAGTGACTTCCATTCAGAGTAACTTAACTTGGACTTTCTCCCAGAATGGATACTTTGCCCTGCGGTTTCTGTCACAGTTGATCTATCTTTAGATCTATTAATAGATCGTCTCTTCAGTGCACGTCTTTTTTGCTGACTCTGAAACGAGCGTCTTTGTTTAGGGAACTCTGTGTTTCCGCCGCCGCTGCTGCTTGTGTCGCTTAAATCATATACACTGGCATTAGGAATTGGACCATCTTGTGAACTTTTCGAGTTCTTCATTGGAGATATGGTGTATGATATTGCTCCGTGTTTGCTTGTAAAAGATGTCCTGTTGCTTTTAGAGCTCCTATCTTTCCTGGAATTTTCATGAAGATCATTCATGTTTTCTTCATCGTTTTCATCTCCTTGAGCACTGGTAGTACTGCCACCATCTCTCCTGTTCATGTGAAGTTTGCTCCCAGGGGGAGATAATTCTTTATCAACAATGAATTGACTTGTGCCGTCTTGCGCGACACTTCCAGTATATCCTTCATTGGCATCGTAAACTGTTTCCGAATCTGTAACTGCTGCTTCTTGTCTGCTTAAATGAAACTTCGGTTGATGTTTGTTCATTCCACTTGCAGACAGAAGAATATTCTGGCTTTCTTCTTCATTAGTGACATTAACGACCCCAGAACCAACAGCTACAGCTGACATACCATCGTCAGCGCCTGATGCATTGCTAGTGACATCCTCTGAGGCAAAAGGTATTTGGTCTTGAATCTCTGAGATGAAGGATGCAAGGTCTTGTACATCTGTGACAAAGGGCATTTGGTCATGAACGTCTGTGATGAAGGGCATTTGGTCTTGAACTTCTGTGACGAAGGGCATTTGGTCTTGAACTTCTGTGATGAAGGGCATTTGGTCATGAACGTCTGTGATGAAGGGCATTTGGTCTTGAACTTCTGTGACGAAGGGTATGGGGTCTTGAACATTTGTGGAGAAGGGTGCAAGGTCTTGATCTATGAGAGCTGCAGAAGCTCCCGAATGTTCATCAACACTTCCAGATTTTTCACATGAAGACCCCAACTGCATCTTGTCAGGCTCTGCAACAAAATGCATCGAGACCACTTTAAATTCAACCAATAACTAAACAATGCTTTCGTCTACTTGCGATGGAATTGGAAACGAGAGCTACTCTCAGACTTAGACTGAATCTGGCAACTGATTATTTTGAACAAGAGTGAAAATATCACACAGCAATATCAAGTCTAGGACAAGACAGACTCATTCATGAAATAAGCATACACATGATGATGATGAATTTACACTTGTGACTTTGTAAATAATGGCACCACATATAAACGTCAACTAATTTAAACTAGTGGCTTTGTAAATAATGGCACCACATATCAATGTCAACTAATTTACACTAGTGGCTTTGTAAATAATGGCACCACATATAAATGTCAACTAATTTACACTAGTGGCTTTGTAAATAATGGCACCACATATAAACGTCAACTAATTTACACTAGTGGCTTTGTAAATAATGGCACCACATATAAATGTCAACTAATTTACACTAGTGTCTTTGTAAAAAATGGCACCACATATAAACGTCAACTAATTTACACTAGTGGCTTTGTACAAAATGAAATCACATATAAACGTCAACTAATTTACACTAGTGGCTTTGTAAATAATGGCATCACATATAAACATGAACTACTTTACACTAGTGGCTTTGTAAATAATGGCATCACATATAAACATGAACTACTTTACACTAGTGGCTTTGTAAATAATGGCATCACATATAAACATGAACTACTTTACACTAGTGGCTTTGTAAAAAATGGCACCATATAAACGTCAAAAACAAAACAAAAGTCACGAATATCGCAAAAGAGAAACAGAACATAACTACAGACAGCTAAAACAAGAGGAGAAATTTAAATACCTTGGAAGTCTGGTGACAAATGACAATTCACAAACAGCAGAAATAGTCTTAAGATACACCAAAGCTTGTCAAATCATTGGACAGATATCGTCACTATTGTCCAAGAAGGAAATAACTTGAGAAGCAAAACAGGCACTCTACAATACAATTTTCATCCCAACGTTGTGCTACCAATGCCAGTCCTAGATTCAAGAACAATGACCGCTACTGAGATGAAATGTGTTGTACAAATGACACGAAACAACCTGAGAGATAAGATAAAAAATGAGACAAAAGATAGGAATAATCCCCGCCATAAAATATATAAAGAAACAACAGATATAAATGGTCTGTCCAGTGTTAAGGCAGATAAATTCAAAACACAACACACAGTGCCTCCAATAAACATTACACCAGACTCAAGGTCCGACCACACACAAAATGGATTGACGGAATATTAGGTTCACTAGGAAATATAACAGCAGCAGAGGCGAACAGAAGAGCAAAAGATGGATTGATGGAATATTAGGAACACTAGGAAATATAACAGCAGGAGAGGCGAACAGAAGAGCAAAAGATGGATTGATGGAATATTAGGATCACTAGGAAATATAACAGCAGGAGAGGTCAACAGAAGATTAAAAGATGGATTGATGGAATATTAGGAACACTAGGAAATATAACAGCTACAGAGGCCAACAGAAGAGCAAAAGACTAAATTATATCTCCCCTCAATGCTGAAAGGCGAATGAGGAAGGAAATAAGAACAAGAAAAGATAGATAAGATTATCTGCTGAGATAAAGGGCCAAAAATCATACAAAATGACATATACATCTGCTCACTATTGATCTGAGGTGTTGAGTCCGTTGCTGCAGTGGTTGGGATGTGAAATGACTTGCGACCCTTCCTCAAAGATTTCAATGGAGTTTCCGGTGAATCCTCTCTATCACCGCTGAAACAAAACAATACAAAAATTGGTGTCTAAACCAGCAGTCGTCAAACTTTTTAGTCAATGAAGCCCTAAATCTTAAAAATAAATCACCACAGCCTTATATCAACAATGTGAAAAAAAAACCCAAAAAATGTTAATAGTATTTTAACGTCATATTTAACTTGTTACATTGATTGCGGAGGTAAATAAACTAACATTTAGGTATAAAATAAATCGATCAGTGTTATTTTTGTAAGTGAAATTATTTTTAAAGAACTGAATCAACTTAAATTGTGATACTTGTATCCTGTAACAAAGTCAATGGGAAGTAATGAGCTTGTTTCATCCTCATTAGTTCTTCAAATCTGGGCACAAGTTTGGAAATTGCTATTCTAATCTCTCTCTCAGTGTCCAAATGTGATCTGTAGTTGGTTTTGATGGCTGCCAATGCTGAAAACCCGGGTCTCACATAAGTAGGTAGTCGCTAAAGGAATTAAAACTCCTAGAGCCTTCGTGCCCACTTCTGGGTATTCTTGTTTAACAAAGCTCCAATGAAAAGTAGGAAAGAGATCTCAGGCGACAAAGAAAAATATTAGTTTAACATTGTGGTACAGCAGTGGCGAAGTTGACGAGTTGGACTGTGGATAGGGGTTTGTGGAGAAACATCACCTACGCCCGGCATGGTGCTTGATGATGATGATGTCAGCGGAGACCCTAGCAGGCACTTGCATAGCGCCCAGGCCCCGCAGAGCACAGTTTGATGACCACTGGCAAGGTAAAAGGTAACGGTAAAGTACGAGACTTGAACCGGCGTCTTAGAACGCGAGTTTACACCCATATGTGCTCGGCCGCCTATCCAGAAATATTTGGAGATTTCTGTATAGTGTCGCCTCAAGCATCGAAACTCAGATGTGAGGTGACATTCCTCACCTTCCCATGGTACCCATTTCTGCCAACGGCTGGGTCGACCGTGGGGGTATTTTTATTTTCCAACCACGAGCACAATTCACACTGCTCCAAGCGGGAATCGAACACGTGTTGTCTGAGCGTCGGTGGTCCAGTCGGGTGGTTTTCCCAACTAGGCTACCGAGGCCCCCACTGGTGTTAGACCAACATCCAAACATGTAAGGAGAAATGAAAACGATAGAAATAAACTGTGCAGTTAAAGCTTTATGTGATAAGTGGAGGACATAAAATAGAACGTTTCAGCTCAATAGGTCTTCTTTAGCAGGAACAAACATACAACATACACACAGATATGTATTTAAAACAATCATCATCAAGTACTCTGCCTGCTGGCGTAGGTGATCATGTCTCTCTACAACTTTCGATCTCGACAGTTATTTATCATTTTCATTGTTGACCTTCTGCCAAGCCATTCTCTTAAGCTGTCTGGTATCTTTTCTCTTTGCTTCCCTCTATCTCTTCATCCCTCAATTTTTCCAGTAAAACAAATAATATAAAAAATTAATAATAAAATAATTAGAATAAATTTGAACTATTGTAATAATATTTCTGTGTGTTACCGGGGCCTCATTATGAGGGAAGTAAAGAATAGTGACACTGTGACCTTCCAGGCATGTCGTAAGAGGCGACTAAGGAGGTTGATCAATGGCTTGACAAGCTGTCATTGTAAAAGTATTGTTATGGAAACAGCGCCATATATTTTAGAAGCAGTGATCTCTGCAATATGTGCCACTTTGGCATGCAAGGTTTCTGTTTTTGAAATTGTGGTTCTGCCCTAGGTGCCGTCTTCGGCTCGAAAGAACAATAGATAGATAGATAGATAGATAGATAGATAGATAGATAGATAGATAGATAGTAATAATAAGTTAGAACTAGAATGAGACTCACTCAACAGTAATGACATTACTGTAAAAATGTACCAACAATAATGCCATTGTAAATAAATACAACAGTAATGACATTATTATAAATATATACCAAAAGTAACAACATTAATGTATATAAATATCAACAGACCAGAACCAAAAGTAACAACATTAATGTAAATAAATATCAACAGACCAGAACCAAAAGTAACAACATTAATGTAAATAAATATCAACAGACCAGAACCAAAAGTAACAACATTAATGTAAATAAATATCAACAGACCAGCACCAAAAGTAACAACATTAATGTAAATAAATATCAACAGACCAGAACCAAAAGTAACAACATTAATGTAAATAAATATCAACAGACCAGAACCAAAAGTAACAACATTAATGTAAATAAATATCAACAGACCAGAACCAAAAGTAACAACATTAATATAAATAAATATCAACAGACCAGAACCAAAAGTAACAACATTAATATAAATAAATATCAACAGACCAGAACCAAAAGTAACAACATTAATGTAAATAAATATCAACAGACCAGAACCAAGTCAAACTGACCAATCAGAATAGGCTATACCTTTTCTGGGTCATGTATAAAGGAGATACTGTGACCTCCTGGCCCCAATTTGTATGCTTGATAGTAGAGATTGATGTTGTAGCAGATGGCTCTGTGGACTGGTCATCACCCCCAACAACTGGTGTTTGTTCTTGGGTATGTACTGCAATGATACAAACAGATGACTGCATGGATACAGTACAATTATATCATTGCATTGACGGAAACAAAGTAATCAAATGATATATTAATACAGACAAGACATTAATGAACTACAGTAACAGCAAACATTACAAAAACGGGTGAGACAGGAATGCACACTTTTTCCATACCTGTTCAACATCTATGCTGAGATGTTCATGAGAAATATCAGAAACGATGATAGATTTGTTAAGTTAGACCCTTTCACGATAAATGGCAACATAATTCCAGAACTCAGATATACTATTGACACAGCCCTCAAACAGTGCAGGATTAAACAAAACAATTGACAGTGTTAAAAGAGTGAGTCGGTGTTTGTTCATACTAGGTAGTGTATTGTACGAGACTGCATTAAGTTGCGTATTGTACAAGACTGCATTAAGTTGTGTATTGTACGACAGCATTAGGTTGTGTATTGTACGACTGCATTAAGTTGTGTATTGTACAAGACTGTATTAAGTTGTGTATTGTACGCCTGCTTTAAGTTGTGTATTGTACGAGACTGCATTAAGTTGTGTATTGTACGAGACTGTATTAAGTTGTGTATTGTATGAGACTGTATTAAGTTGTGTATTGTATGAGACTGTATTAAGTTGTGTAATTTACGACTGCATAAAGTTGTGTATTGTACGACTGCATTCTTCCAGTCCTAGAGTGTGTCAATGTTTGTCCACACTAGGTTGTATATTGTACGAGACTGTATTAAGTTGTGTACTGTACGACTGCATTAAGTTGTGTAATTTACGACTGTATTATGTTGTGTATTGTACGAGACTGTGTTAAATTGTGTATTGTACGAGACTGTATTAAGTTGTGTATTGTAATGGTAACAACAAAGAAAAAGACATCACCTCAGTGCAAAATAAAGACAAGTGGAACAATATTAAAACAGGTAAATGAATTTAAATATTTGAGAACTTTGTTAATCTCAGATGGAAGATGTACAAAAGAGGTGAGATGCAGAATGGCTTAGGCAAAAGCAGTTTTCCAAAAAATGAGGAAGATATGCAATCCATTTTTGACAATAGAAACAAGAAAAAGAGTTCTTAAATGTTATGTAGAGCCAGTCTTAACATATGGATGCGAGTCATGGACAATAGGACAACAGACAAGAAAATCACTGGAGTCTGTAGAAATGTGGTTTTACAGAAGAATGTTGAGAATACCATGGAAAGCTAAGAAGAGTAATGAAGAGGTTCTGAGAGAGGTCAAAGCAAAAAGAGAGCTAATTTCCAATGTTAGGAAGAGACAATCATCATTTTTTGGCTATGTAAGGAGAAGAGAACAACTTGAATATATTGTAACAACTGGAAAAATTGAGGGACGAAGAGATAGAGGGAAGCAAAGAGAAAAAAATAACAGACAGCTTAAGAGAGTGGCTTTGCAGAAGGTCAACAAAAGAAATGATAAATAGCTCCCAAGATCGAAAGTTGTGGAGAGACATGATCACCTACGCCACCAGGCCCGGTACTTGATGATGATTGTACGACTGCATTCTTCCAGTTCTAGAATGTGACAGTGTTTGTCCACACTAGATTGTGTATTCAATGTAACCAATTTATTTCTGAACTCTTCGCAGCCTTGATTAATTCAAAAGAATTAGGGTTGGGTGCTTTGTTTCTGCTCTCACAGATTCTATCATTTCAGATTTTAAATGGGCCATTCTTTTAACAACAAACAGTCCATTTATTGGGTTATGTAGCCTGTATCAGGTCACGTAGCCCTGCTTTCCCTGAAAAAAAAAAACTCTGGCAGAGGTCAAGGGAAGTTCAAATTTATGCCGGCTCAAACAAATTTTCCATATCTACCAGTTGAATCAGACGGACTATGGCAAGCATGCTATCCACTCAGCCACTATGGCTTGGGTAAGTCTTTAGTTCAGACTGTCATCACCATAATCGGGGTATTCCCATATCTGTTCCGCCCCCATTCCAACAACATTCGAAGTGTTCATTTACTGATAAAATAAATAGAGTTAAGACCAACATTATGAGAATTAATGCAGTTGGCAATAACCAAATAAAATTAGGAGAAATAATTCTACCAGACGTACAATCTTACATATATATCTGGGCAGTAATATAGATAAAGAAGGAGGAACAGAAAATGATACCAAAATAAGGATATCAAAAAGCAAGAGGAGCTTTTGTTGCACTGGGAAACGTATGGAAGTCCAAAGAAATTAGGTTAAATACAAAAATAAAAATTTTCAACTCCAATGTTAAGTCAGTCATATTATATTGCTGTAAAACATGGAGAACAACAAAATTGACAATCATGAAGATACAGATCCATCATTAATGGATCCTTACGCAGAATAAAAGGATGGAAATGGCAGGACAAAATCACTAACATAGAATTATGGAAATGTACCAGTCAAATACCAGTGGATAAAGAAATACAGTGAAGATGATGACGCTGGAAGAACACACACTGTGGAAGCCAACTGAGAGTATTACACAACAGGCCCTTTTTTGGAATCCCCAGAGGAAAAGATAAAGAGGAAGGCCAAGAAATTCTTGGAGAAGACAGACAGAAGCAGAGATGAAGATGATGGGGAAGACATGGAATGATCTTAAAATAATGGCAAGAAACAGAACGACTTGGAAAGTGTTTGTTGAAGACCTATGCTCCACAGGGAGCTGAAAGGTAGAAGAAGTCAGTCAATATTTTAAATAAATCAAGAAGTTGTGCACAGAACAAGCACAGACTATCGAGGTGAAAAAAGTAGTACAATCAGTGATTTATGTTCTGGGTAAGTCAGTCAATATTTTAAATAAATCAAGAAGTTGTGCACAGAACAAGCACAGACTATCGAGGTGAAAAAAGTAGTACAATCAGTGATTTATGTTCTGGGTAAGTCAGTCAATATTTTATATAAATCAAGAAGTTGTGTACAGAACAAGCACAGACTATCGAGGTGAAAAAAGTAGTACAATCAGTGATTTATGTTCTGGGTAAGTCAGTCAATATTTTATATAAATCAAGAAGTTGTGTACAGAACAAGCATAGACTATCGAGGTGAAAAAAGTAGTACAATCAGTGATTTATGTTCTGGGTAAGTCAGTCAATATTTTATATAAATCAAGAAGCTGTGTACAGAACAAGCACAGACTATCGAGGTGAAAAAAGTAGTACAATCAGTGATTTATGTTCTGGGTAAGTCAGTCGATATTTTATATAAATCAAGAAGTTGTGTACAGAACAAGCATAGACTATAGAGGTGAAAAAAGTAGTACAATCAGTGATTTATGATCTGGGTAAGTCAGTCAATATTTTATATAAATCAAGAAGCTGTGCACAGAACAAGCACAGACTATCGAGGTGAAAAAAGTAGTACAATCAGTGATTTATGTTCTGGGTAAGTCAGTCAATATTTTATATAAATCAAGAAGTTGTGTACAGAACAAGCACAGACTATCGAGGTGAAAAAAGTAGTACAATCAGTGATTTATGTTCTGGGTAAGTCAGTCAATATTTTATATAAATCAAGAAGTTGTGTACAGAACAAGCATAGACTATCGAGGTGAAAAAAGTAGTACAATCAGTGATTTATGTTCTGGGTAAGTCAGTCAATATTTTAAATAAATCAAGAAGCTGTGTACAGAACAAGCACAGACTATCGAGGTGAAAAAAGTAGTACAATCAGTGATTTATGTTCTGGGTAAGTCAGTCAATATTTTATATAAATCAAGAAGTTGTGTACAGAACAAGCATAGACTATAGAGGTGAAAAAAATAGTACAATCAGTGATTTATGATCTGGGTAAGTCAGTCAATATTTTATATAAATCAAGAAGCTGTGCACAGAACAAGCACAGACTATCGAGGTGAAAAAAGTAGTACAATCAGTGATTTATGTTCTGGGTAAGTCAGTCAATATTTTAAATAAATCAAGAAGCTGTGCACAAGAACAAGCACAGACTATCGAGGTGAAAAAAGTAGTACAATCAGTGATTTATGTTCTGGGTAAGTCAGTCAATATTTTATATAAATCAAGAAGTTGTGTACAGAACAAGCATAGACTATAGAGGTGAAAAAAGTAGTACAATCAGTGATTTATGTTCTGGGTAAGTCAGTCAATATTTTATATAAATCAAGAAGTTGTGTACACGACAAATACAAATCCTTGATCCTTCCCATGCTGTTTGAGGTCCCATAGGGCTTGTAGTGTTTTTCATCATCCATCTCTATTCTGGCTCAGTGGTTAGTGAACCGGACTACAAAGGACAAGAGAGAGGGTTCGATCCTGACTGATGGCTTCCAGGTTCACTCAGTTTTAAATGGGTACCGGACTTTTTCTGGGAAAGTAAGGTGGCACAACGTAAAACCGACCACATGACCCCAAAAATCATATACCAAAGGTCTGTAAAAATTATGGTGACTAACACCATATTCCCTATACGCCTCTTGGTGTGATGGGGCTCTTTACTTCTTCTTTTTTTTTTTTAACTCTATTCTGGGCAAGATGTTTGATCTTATCTAATGAGTCTATGCCTACCACCTTTGCTTCTTTTATAAGTGTTGTTTTCACTATCTATCAAGGTCTTCCTCTTTTCTTGTATCCTGATGTTTCCCACTGTAGAGCCTGTTTTGGAATTCTCTTCTTGTCTCTTCTCAGCACATGTCTGACATATGTCCATCTTCTCTTCTTAATTGTAGATGAGATCGTTGGTTGCATGGCCATTTCTCTTATCTCTATATTAGTAAACACAGATTGCCAATGTGGAAAAATCAGCACAAATAGTGATTTGTGCTCTGGCTAAATAAATCAATGTTTCAGATTTTTTTATTTCCGTGTTCACCACCTCTGGTTAAATCCCTAGAAACTAGGAGCTAAATTTTGCGTGTTAATCTGTTTTCCCCTGGCAGCCATGTGCACAAGGGCTGCTCGCCACACAGGCAAATAAACCCATCTTCAGAAGTAAACATTTCAGATAAATCAAGAAGTTGTGTACAGGACTATCACAGGAATTACCATCATGTAAAAGGTTCCAAATATTTGTACGAGGAGTCAGGTTGCTGCTTGGTGTTAACACACTCGTGTCAGAAATAGAAATCCTCTGCTGCTGAACTGGAGTCTGCTCTTGTGTCCCGACACTTCTTCTATTTGAAGATCTACTCACAACTTTCTTTGGGGCTCCCTGAGGAAGTCTGAATGCTTTTGGTTCTGTATCGGTCACAGCCAGTAACCCGGCAATCTAAGAATATATAAATAGAACATTGTTATAACTACTAAAAGTACTGTCACTGGCAATGTAAAAAACAGAAATTAGAACACTGTATATTACTACTAAAAGTAGTGTCACTGGCAATCTAATAATACAGAAATTAGAACATTGTTATAAATACTAAAAGTAGTGTCACTGGCAATCTAATAATACAGAAATTAGAACATTGTTATAACTACTAAAAGTAGTGTCACTGGCAATCTAATAATACAGAAACTAGAACAATGTTATAAATACTAAAAGTAGTGTCACTGGCAATCTAATAATACAGAAATTAGAACATTGTTATAAATACTAAAAGTAGTGTCACTGGCAATCTAATAATACAGAAATTAGAACATTGTTATAAATACTAAAAGTAGTGTCACTGGCAATCTAATAATACAGAAACTAGAACAATGTTATAAATACTAAAAGTAGTGTCACTGGCAATCTAATAATACAGAAATTAGAACATTGTTATAAATACTAAAAGTAGTGTCACTGGCAATCTAATAATACAGAAATTAGAACATTGTTATAAATACTAAAAGTAGTGTCACTGGCAATCTAATAATACAGAAACTAGAACATTGTTATAAATACTAAAAGTAGTGTCACTGGCAATCTAATAATACAGAAATTAGAACATTGTTATAAATACTAAAAGTAGTGTCACTGGCAATCTAATAATACAGAAATTAGAACATTGTTATAAATACTAAAAGTAGTGTCACTGGCAATCTAATAATACAGAAACTAGAACAATGTTATAAATACTAAAAGTAGTGTCACTGGCAATCTAATAATACAGAAATTAGAATGTTATAAATACTAAAAGTAGTGTCACTGGCAATCTAATAATACAGAAATTAGAACATTGTTATAAATACTAAAAGTAGTGTCACTGGCAATCTAATAATACAGAAATTAGAACATTGTTATAAATACTAAAAGTAGTGTCCAGCTAGGGTGATCCCTTGGTAGTATTACTACCTCTAGAACAGCTCTTGAGGATATGGGAACACAGGCTCCTCTACCACTTTGTCTTGTAGCACATGAGAGGAGTAAATTTATACAGATGCTCTACTAGTCAAATTTAAAAGCATAAAACATTATTTTATAGAAGAAAATCTATAGTTATGTTTCATGGTGTCAGATCTGATCGGTTCTAATTGAGGCCATCAGATCTGGCTCATACCAAGATAATTTCTAAAATAGGTACTTTGATAACAATTTCAAAATAGTCTGTTGTGATTTAAAACAAGCTAGTTAGATAGCCCTTGATGCAAGCTAAACAATGATACATGAATTATGTCCGAACGGCAATTAGAAAAAAAAGTTATGAATTTTTAAATGAATTAATATTGACTTAAATTGGTTAAGAGGAACATATAGGAAAATATCATGGGGCCCTTTTGGACAGTTGTTCATGCCTGGAAAATTGAGAGTTGGCCGATTATGATGGCACAATGGGTTTTAAAGGCGATAGTCCCTCCATTTAATAATTTATTTAGACATAAAATAATAGACAGATCACTTTCAAATTTCACATACTTATATTTAAATAGTAAATGAATTTTTTAAATTAATTATTGTTGTTGCCCCAATTTAATTTAAAAAAGCAGAGCTATTCTGAGACATGGGATTTGATTATAAAATATGGCGTGCGACATGATTTCTACCCATGGAGATGCTCCCTTTAAATTATTATTTCCACTGATATTATAGGCAGATCGCATTCAAATGTGTGCATGCTTATGTCTAAATGGGTGCTGAATTTAAAAATCTGTGTTTTGTCAATGCCAACTAATAAATTTACTGTTTTAATATGGGAAAAAAATCATTAAAATGTTTCAATAATGTATTTAAACACGAATATCTTGAAAATGGCTACTGGTATTCGAATAATTCTTTCACAGGACAGTAGGGTGTTTCCTAACCTTTCACCTAACATATAAATAGTAACACAAGTCATGTGACATCTCCAGGAAAATGTGTTAAAGTGCGAGCCCCTTTAACCAATTTCCGAAAATGGCGGTGTTGTACCAAAAAAAAATTGAATTTGGCTTTTCATTGCACCCGGAAGTTACCAAATTCAATTTATCAAAGTCCCTATCTAAAAATGTGCGTCTCATTATAGCAACAACAAAAAAAAAAAAAAAAAAAAAAAAAAAAAAAATTGTATGCTGACTTACGTTAGATCTAGGTGTGAACGTATCATCCTGATCAGATGCCAAAGATTCACTGGCCAATCCTTGAACATTTCTGTTATCTGCTCTCAGAGGAATGGTCTGAGCAGATGTCCGAAGGGAACCTCTTGTCTGTGGCTTTGTGCTGGAGCCTGAGTAAGTCGTCTGTAATTGCAATTTTTTTACAATGGAGTCCTTACCAATATTCCTGGGCGATCGTCTTACAATAACATCTTGGCCAGAATCTTCTTGTGGTGTCTGGACACCAACATGGTCTCCAAGAGTACCAAAAGTCCTTGCTCTTGTAAACAAATTTCGTGGTGTTTTATAAACCTGATCACTCATTTCCAGATATTTCTTTCCTTGCTTTTATTGACTAGACCATAACCTGTCAAAAATGACCAAAAATAAAATGAATTAAAAATACTAAGATTATTGTCAGATTCATGCTATCTATCTATTGACCTTTTGAGCCGTTGCCGGCCCATAGGGCGTAGACCAAGATACTCCTTCTCTTATCTGACTTTTTGTTCTAGCAGTTTTCAATTCTTTTAAAGATATTTTATCAAATCTCGCCATTTGTCTCTGTTCTGTGCAAGCAGCTCTATCTCATTGAGGGAGCCAATTCCTGCTGCTCTTGCCTCTCTCATCAATGTTCTTCTCAGTGTCTCTCTGGGTCTTCCTCTTTTTCTCTTACCTGTTGTTTCCCACATGAGGGCTTGCTTTGCTATTCGGTTATTATCTCTTCTCATCACATGTCCAACATATGACCGTCGTCTTTTCTTTTTTACTGAAAATATTAGTGGTTGATTGGCAATTTCTCTAATTTCCTCTGTTTTGAATTCGTTCCACGCTCTACCAAGTATTTTCCTTAGACATTAATTTTCGAATGCGTTCAACTTTGTTTCTATATCTCTTGTTGTTTTCCAGCTCTCACATGCATACGTAAGGGTTGATAGTACATTTGATTTGAATAATCTAAGTTTTGTGTTTGTGCTGATAAGTTTTGATTTCCACAACTTTTCAAGGTTTCTGAAAGACATTGCTGCTTTAGCTATTCTAATTGTTCTGTAAATTCTAATTTACTTGTTTCCCCTTCCCGATCAATGTGACTTCCAATATAGAAAAAGTGATCGATCTTTTCTACTAGTTTGTTTTCCATGTATATTTTGTCGTCTGTTGGAATTAAGCTTTTCATGGCTTTAGTCTTTTCATGATTGATCTCAAGCCCAATTTTGCTGGCTATTGATGATAGTTCATTTATGTTTTCCTGCATCATTTTTATTGGACTGCTGATGAGAACTATGTTATCAGCAAAGTCGAGGTCCACCAAATGGTCTCCTTGTATCCATTCAATGCCTTTATTACCAGTGCAGCATTTCTTCATTATGAAGTCCATAACAACTCCAAATAACAAGGGCGATAAAATACATCCTTGTTTAACCCCAGTTTCTATTGGGAAACATACGCTCAGTCCTTCCTCTGTACGAACTGCACATGTGTAACCATCATACATGTCTTTAATAATATTTATGACTTTTTTATGGTAAACCATATTGCTTCAGAATTTTCCACAAAGAATCTCAATGAATACTGTCAAATGCTTTTTTGAAGTCGATGAAGTTAAGTACAAAAGGTTTTTGCTTTTCAATGTGTTCCTCCAATATAAGTCGTAGAGTAAAAATGTGGTCAAGGCAGCTTCTCCCTTTTCTAAACCCTGCCTGTTCTTCACGCATTACTGTATCTATTGAATCCTTTATTCTATTTAGGATGATTTTGCAGAATAACTTTGAGGCAACTGACAAAAGTGTCACGCCTCTCCAGTTGTTACAATCTCTAAGATTGCCCTTTTTTGGAATCTTGACAATGATTCTTTTTTTCCATTTATGAGGCGTCTCCTCTGCTTTCCAAATGATGTTGAGCATTTTCTGGAGATGTATTAAATTATGGCTATCAATTGGTATTAAATTATGGCTATTAATTGCCTAGAGGATCTCAGCTGTTAACTTATCCTCTCCAGCAGTCTTGTTATTGGTCATACACTTTAAGGTGGTTTTTATTTCACTCAAGGTGAAGTCATCTAAATTTACATCTAATTCTGCTGCTGGTGTTTCAGCTTCAAAATCTATTAAACTGTGGGGTAGTGGACGGTTACGAATTTCTTTGAAGTGTTCCGCCCAACGGGCTTTTATGTCTGCGCTTGTTGTTAGCATTAATCCAGATTTGTCTAGAATTGGTGTTCCATTGGATGTATAGGTGTTTGTCGGCATCTTTTGTACAGTATAGAGAGTTCTGCTGTCTCCTGTAATTGCAGCTGTCTCTGCTTTCTCTGCCAAATTGTCTATATAAGCTCTTGTATCTCTTCTTGCTGAACTTTTCACTTTGTTGTCTAATTCTTTGTATGTTGCTTTTGCCAGGACCTTTCCAAGATCTGTCTTTACATTAGTCATGGCTCTCTTTGCTTCTCTTCTTTCTTTGATGTATTTCCATGTGGCAGATTCATTACTGATTCTAAATTTATTTCATTATATATTTTTACAGTTCTGACGCTATAATTGTTGACACGTGATAGTAGAAAATATATTTTATTGAACTTTCTTCTGTTTTGTTCACCATCAGTGAATTATGTCGCAAAAAAAAAAAATTTGCGATGCTGCAATAGAACTGGTAAGTGTGGAACATCATCATCATCATCATGTGCCATACCGATTGGCGTAGGTGATCATGTCCCTCCACAATGCATCGTATCAGTTCTGTTGTTGACTGTTTTCCATGCCATGACACCAAGCTATCCAGTATTTTCTCTCTTTGTCGCTCGCGATCTCTCTTTCCTTTTATTTTGCCAGTTGTAACCAAGTATTCCAAATTTTCCTCTTCTCATGATGTGCCCGAAAAATGTTGATTGCTTCTTTCTGACGTTTTTTAAGAGCTCCCTTTTTGTGTTGGCCTCTTTGAGAACTTCCTCATTGGTCTTTTTATCTGTCCAGGGAACTTTCAACATTCTTCTGAGAAATCCCATTTCTGTGGCCTCTAATCATCTTTTCATTTGTTTGTCTACTGTCCATGATTCGCTTCCATAGGTCAGAATTGGTTCTATATAGCACTGATGTGTGGAACATAGTAAAGAAATAAAAGGTAAAAGCTTTACTAAAAGAGCGTTATAAAATAAAACAATATGATCTTTTTACACTGCCTTATTCACAAACACAAGACACAAAAGAGAGGCACTAAGGTCTAACTTCATATAGTAGAAAGTGAAAAATACAGTAAAAAATTGTAAAGATAAGATTATGTTGCACGTTGTGGTACAACACACACACAACATCAATGTGATCAGGATTTATTGAGGTTGAAAATGGGGACATCAGCGATTTATTCTACTGCTGCATTCACTTTCCTATTCTCAGCAAAATATATCGAGAGATGAGTTGCTCAGAGAGTGGATGGCTGAATCGCTAACAATAGAATATGGGTTTAAATCCCAGTAAAACCAAAAGTTTTCTTCTATCGGGGGTGAAATAAAAACTCACACCTAAACACCTCGTAGCGACTGCATTGAACAAGCTGCCTTTATTCTCTGGTCCTATAAGTCTCCCTGGCAGACCCCAGTGATGGGAAAATGCTATCAAGATGTTGGTTTTTCTGGAAGTGTTGCTAATGCCATGAGTCTAATTACTAGTAGAAGTTGCTTTGATAAACTACCCAAGGGATGGAACACTGAGTGGCTTTCCTTCCTTAACCCTACCAGACCGCTGTAACTAGTTTTTGGTAATTTTCTAATCCGCCACAATGCCGCTGTCCCTAAATTTCTGTACTTTGCCTAGTATGTGAAAAAAATGCATCACAAACTAAAAATAACCAACCAATCGTGGTCAAACCTCATGGTTAGCCATTGCAAATGTCTGCCCCCGTGTGTTTGAATTGACTTTGTGTGGTTTGACATAAAAAAATTATGAAAATTCACAATGAAACGTGCGGCTGGTGAACCAAGCACTTCAACAGGAAAGCGAAGTAGGTCTAGGCTTTTCACATTCCAACAGGAGATCGATACTTTGGTTGATTCAGACTTTGAGGAGTCAGATTTTCATAAAAAATATGTCTCCAGTTCAAGTGTCACAGACAGTGAGGAGTCAGATTTTCATAAAAAATATGTCTCCAGTTCAAGTGTCACAGACAGTGAGAGCTTGTGTGATGAGGAGAATCTTGAACCTTATAGATCTAGATCGATAGTAAGAGAATGGAGGGTGTGTGTGTCCCTCAAATAACTGATGGGGGTACCTCTGTGTGAAACAAGGCTCATCCTGCTGGGTGGATTGACACACAAAGGTGGAATATTGGTGCTAGATGACAGGTAGACCTATTTTCTACAAAAGTTCCATCTTATTCTAACCACTTGTTTGCATGTAACTAACATTTTTCTATATCATGTTGGTTTTTTCTCTTTAATGCTCATGAGCCCAGGTATATGGGGCAGTTAGGTTCAGGGCCACAGGTCTGGTTGGGTTAAACCTAGATCACGATACTGTCGTACAAATTACTGCATCAAAATATGAATTCTTCACAATTTTAGTCTGCAGTGTTCAAACATCCGCCCCCTCCCCCGTGTACCTTCCTAATTACTACTTCTGGTGACCCCTGAGTGTTGGATTTGTGTCCTCATGTCCTGTGTAAGTGTAAAAACTTTCATAGCCTCATGTCCTGTGAAAGTGTAAAAACTTTCACAGCCTCATGTCCTGTGTAAGTGTAAAAACTTTCACAGCCTCATGTCCTGTGTAAATGTAAAAACTTTCACAGCCTCATGTCCTGTGTAAATGTAAAAACTTTCACAGCCTCATGTCCTGTGTAAGTGTAAATGTAAAAACTTTCACAGCCTCATGTCCTGTGTAAATGTAAAAACTTTCACAGCCTCATGTCCTGTGTAAGTGTAAAAACTTTCACAGCCTCATGTCCTGTGTAAATGTAAAAACTTTCACAGCCTCATGTCCTGTGTAAAACTTTCACAGCCTCATGTCCTGTGTAAATGTAAAAACTTTCACAGCCTCATGTCCTGTGTAAGTGTAAATGTAAAAATTTTCACAGCCTCATGTCCTGTGTAAATGTAAAAACTTTCACAGCCTCATGTCCTGTGTAAGTGTAAATGTAAAGACTTTCACAGCCTCATGTCCTGTGTAAGTGTAAATGTAAAGATTTTCACAGCCTCGTGTCCTGTGTAAGTGTAAAGACTTTCACAGCCTCATGTCCTGTGTAAGTGTAAATGTAAAGACTTTCACAGCCTCATGTCCTATGTAAGTGTAAATGTAAAGACTTTCACAGCATTCAGAACTTTTGATCACTCTAGGTGACATGTTGCTCTAGCTTCTATAGCTTCAAAATTATAAGCTATGCTGCAGTGATAACTGGTCAGGATCAGGGAGTGCAAATGTGAAAACAAAAGGAAATATCTGTCTGAGAGAAAGAGGCATAGAATTGTGTAGATGAGCAGATATTCAGGTCAGAAGAGAGAACAAGAAAAAAGTTCTTTAAAAATTTTTTTTTTTAAAATTGTAAATGAAATGATGCTTTAAAGGTTTTCTTTCCTTTCTTATTTGCCTTTCGCTTGTAGGAGGGGGGAGACATAATTTGCGATCTTTTGCTTTTCTGTTGGTCTCTGATGATGTTATGTTTCTTCATGTTTCTAATATACCATCAATCAATCTGTTTCTTGGTTGGTCCTTTAGTCTCATGTTCATGCAACATTTATTAAAGACTCGTTGTGTTTTGGTATGGCAGGAATTATTCCTAGCTTTTTTCTCAGTTCATTTCTGATCTTATGTCTCATTCATCATTTCTGATCTTATATCTCATTCATCATTTCTGATCGTATGTCTCATTCATCATTTCTGATCTTATGTCTCATTCATTTCTGATCTTATGTCTCATTCATTTCTGATCTTATGTCTCATTCATCATTTCTGATCTTATGTCTCATTCATTTCTGATCTTATGTCTCATTCATCATTTCTGATCTTATCTCTCATTCATCATTTCTGATCTTATGTCTCATTCATCATTTCTGATCTTCAGGCTGTTTCCTGTCATTCGTCTAATACACTTTACACTAGAACATGCTTTACAACTATCAATATAAAATTATTTGTCAATTAAGGTTAGGTTAGTTGTGACAAGCTAAAGTGACCATATCATGTCCATTTAGCTGTGGACAACAGACTAAATATAAATATGATTCTATCAGATCTGAATTAACTTATAGACTAATTGTATAGCAAGTAGTTATAACTTGACAATAATCTATCTGATTTTTATTCTTTTTT
Organism: Megaustenia siamemsis; assembly: GCA_032433765.1. Taxonomy (NCBI): domain Eukaryota; kingdom Metazoa; phylum Mollusca; class Gastropoda; order Stylommatophora; family Ariophantidae; genus Megaustenia; species Megaustenia siamemsis. The sequence continues at coordinate 38,590,838 of JAVIAB010000025.1, read as the reverse complement.
TTTTTTAATCACAATGTTTTGTGAGCTTTCAAGTTCAGAACAGGCTTGAAAACAACACTTACTGTCACTACAGTACAGTCCAACACAGAAAGTTAAACTCAAGACCGTCAAAAAATTGCACTTGGGAATCAACAATGTCAATTGCCATGACAGATGGAGCCACTGCCCCCACCCACCTTAAATCGGCCTTAAGTTTAGATTAGAAAGCGTCATCGTGACTGATCAGAATTCAGATAATCCAAGATGAGCTAGCCTCAGACTTTAAATGAAATATTTTCTGCTTAACTGCTAAAGTTAAAAGTTGTTTTACTTCACTCTGGGGCGGATGGTTGTCAGTCACTTGTCAGAAGGTGTACACTTAGAATTAGAATGTAACAAGATTATTATTTTAGGTTTGTCTAGTGTTGGTCTTGTCACATTTAAGTGACAATTTAAATTTTAATTCATAATTGTTATTATAAATATAATTTCATCCTCACTGAGTGCCATCTCCGCATCGAAGGTTGGCTTCAGCGCCATTCCACTCTGTCTCTTGCTTTGATGGTGCATGTTGTCATAGGTTGACTTATGACTTGCCCCATCTTTTGATGTTACTCGTCCATGTTAAATGATATTAGTCTCAGTCTACCTCTTTTACCTTGTATTTTCCCTTCCAAGATTACTTTTAGCAGGCTGCTGTGTCTTTTACATGTCCCCAAAAAAATCATTTGTCTTGTTTTTAAATGTGTTAAGTAGTTTTCTTTATATTTTTCTTGTTTTTTTAAGCTTTCAATGTCATCATTAAATATAATATAAACAATTATAGTAAAATATGTACGCTTTTTGGAGTCTGTAGAAATGTGGTTTTACAAAATAATGTTGAGAATACCATGGACAGTTAAGAAGAGCAATGAAAATGTTCTGAAAGAGGTCAAAGCAAAAAGAGAGCTAATTTCCGATATTAGGAAGAAACAATCATCACTTTTTTGCCACGTAATGAGAAGAGAACAACTGGAATATATTGTAACAACTGGGAAAATTGAGGGATGAAGAGATAGAGGGAAGCAAAGAGAAAAGATACCAGACAGCTTAAGAGAATGGCTTGGCAGAAGGTCAACAACAGAAATGATAAATAACTGTCAAGATCGAAAGTTGTGGAGAGACATGATCACCTACGCCAGCAGGCCCGGTACTTGATGATGATGTACGCTTTATCATCATCATCATCATGTACCCTGCCGGTTGGCGTAGGCGATCATGTCCCTCCACAATCTTCTATCTACAGTGCATTGTATCAGTTCTGTTTTGACTGTTTTCCATGCCATGACACCAAGCTATCCAGTATTTCTCTCTTTGTCGCCCGCGATCTCTCTTTCCTTTTATTTTGCCAGCTGTAACCAAGTATTCCAACTTTCCTCTTCTCATGATGTGCCCGAAAAATGTTGATTGCTTCTTTCTGATGTTTTTTAAGAGCTCCCTTTTTGTGTTGGCCTCTTTGAGAACTTCCTCATTGGTCTTTTTATCTGTCCAGGGAACTTTCAACATTCTTCTGAGAAATCCCATCTCTGTGGCCTCTAATCGTCTTTTTATTTGTTTGTCTACTGTCCATGACTCGCTTCCATAGGTCAGAATTGGTTCTATATAGCTCCGATGAACTCTCTTTCTCATTTTTATTGACATAGATTTGTTGCACAAGATATTTTTCATTTTCTGAAATGCTATTTTGGCCTGAGCTATTCTGCTTTATAGGATTACTTTTATTTACTTACATATCTGTGTGTGTTTGGCCCTGCTGAAGGCCTATTGAGCCGAAACGTCATTCAAATTTGTGTCGTCTATCAATCATGTAAAGCTTTTACCATAGTGCAGTTGAATGCATGGACTTCAGAACAATAAGCCTAATGAGCCATGTTACAAAAATTGTGCTAAAAGTTATACAAGGAAGGATTCAGAATAAAATCAATACTGAATTAGATGAGCAGCAATTTGGATTTAGTAAAAATAGTGGGACAAAAGAAGCCATATTCTGCATGAGAACATTAATCTAAAAGTACACAGAAATAAACAAACCAATATATGACTGCTTCATAGACTACACCAAGGCTTTTGATAGAGTACACCACAAACAACTTATTGAATGCCTAAAAGAGATACATCTAGATGACATGGACATACGACTAATATGTAATCTATACTGGGAGCAAACAGCAATAATAAAATATAAAGAGAACTCTACACCCATGGACATAAAAAGAGGAGTAAGACAAGGATGCATCCTATCACCAAGCTTGTTCAATCTGTGTTGAACAAATTCAAAATGTTCACTGAGCAAATCTTTAAAAACATCACAGAGATGCCAGGCCTACAAATTAATGGAAAGATAATCAATAACCTAAGATATGCTGATGATACTGTACTACTAGCAGAAACATGGAAATGAGACAAGAAAACAGAACAGAGAATTGAAGCCTTTGAATTGTGGATATATAGAAGACTAAGTAGAATTGGATGGAAGGAAAAGAAAACAAACGGTGAAGTCTTAAAACAACTAAAAATTAAAAGAGAACTACTAAAACACAATTGAAACAAGACAAATGTGATTTTTGGGCCATGTTAAAAGACATAACAGCCTACTAAAAGTAATCCTAGAGGGGAAAATACAAGGTAAAAGAGGCAGACCAAGACTAACATGGACGAGTAACATCAAAAGATGGACAAACTAGCCTATGACAATCTGCACCATCAAAGCAAGAGATCGAGCAGAATGGCGCTCCATGGTAGCCAACCTTCGATGCGGAGATGGCACTCGATGATGATGATGAAAGCTTTTACCATACCATTTTTTTCAATTCTCCCTCACATTTATTTCTAGCTTTATTGCTGCTTCACATTTGTATGCATTCATTTGTATTTCTTTGCCTTAACCCCATACTAGTAAAATATATTCCAATTCAATTGTTTATGATGAATGATGATATGGAACACACAGTTACTAACGGAGTTAGCTGTGTTCACTTTCTGCGCGGTTTTGCCTTGTTTTTTGGCGTGTGCTGAGACTGCTACGATGGGGACTACAGCTACCTTTGTTTGTTTGGGAGAAGAGATTATTAATTCTGATGATTACGCTGGCACAGGCGGTTGAGCAATTATGGATTTTAATTCGTTTGCAGTGATACCGGGGCCTTCCATAACCAAATAGTAAAATATTTAAATGTTATAAATATAAACTATTAAAATAATAATACAATTATTATTTACTATTACAATAAGTTTTAGATATCAAAATAAAATATACAGAATAAAAGATTAAAACGTACAAAAATAAGAAACAGTGAGTTTCTCATTTCTGTTAAGTTCACTCACTAGTGATTATCACTCAGTGAGGGGAGCGAATTCATGAATTATAATATTCTATCTATCTATCTAATGTCTTTTCCAGCCGAAGACGGCACATAGGGTAGAACCACAATCTCAAAAACAGAAAACTTGCGTGCCAAAGTGGCACATATTGCAGAGATAACCATTACATATCATTATAATATTAGATTGATTTGCTTGCTTGCGTTCGCCTGATGACTAAAGTATTCTAGAGTATTCATAGACTGTAGAATTCCTCTTCGTCATCCGTCCTTAAAAGGACGTTAAGTGGACGTGTCTGCGTTGTGTACTGTTGTGGTTTGCAGTATAATTTATATTTGCGCCTTTCGGCCAACATTTATCCGACTTCAGCACGACATTTTGAAATTTGAGTACCGGGCTGTCTTCCCTCTTCGATCCCTGCACGCTTGGCCAGACTAGACAGGTTAGTCTGTTACTGGAGGCACCACGAAGAGGTGGAGCAGGGTCTTGATGGTTTTGGTTCACCGATCTGGCGCAAGCCATCAGCTGTGGGTCGCTGACAACTTCCACTACTTCCAGCTCTGGTGCTGGGAGGCGCGCCTTCGCCTCCAGATGAGATTGATTAATTTAAATGTAATTATTAGTTCAGGAAATTAGAAACAACATTTAGCTGACCCTGATCTCTTTAAACAACCATGTTTACGTCTGCAGTAAATACAAATATGTTCAGATTCCCGAAGACATTAAATGAAAGAACTTTTCTGGAACAAATTGAAGAACTCATCTCTATCTTCTTCCACCAGCGGGCAGTTGTTTGGGTCTGTGGTCTGTCGTCTGCGTTTGGTTGGTTGAGGGATGGACTTCCGGTTATGTCCAGATTTGGACAAGCAGCAGCGGCGAACAGAAGAGCAAAAGACCGCAAATTATTTCTCCCCTCGACGCTGAAAGGCAGATGATGAAGGAAAGAAGAAGAAGAAAAGTGAACATTTTAGGATCTGGTTATGATTGTAGTTTAATTGTGTTATATGTCTAGCTATATTTTGTCTGTTATGTCTAATTATGATTTGTAGTTAGTTTCTTTGTATTTATATTTTTGTTGTTCTAGCTGAAGGCCTTCTTGGTCGCAAAGTCGTCCTGCTTGTGTTTTGTTCATCACCAACGTCAAAATGTTATCATACTACTTTTTCCTTCTTTAAAAAAAATATTATCATCAGCTTTACAGTGTCTTCGCCTTTCTATGCATCTTGACGCCTCTAGCCCGTTACTAGGATCTAGTTATCTGCCATATGGATGTGATTCATGTGCAATATGACAACAGACAAGAAAATCGCTGGAGTCTGTAGAAATTTGGTTTTACAGAAGAATGTTGAGAATACCATGGACAGCTATGAAGAGTAATGAAAACGTTCTGAAAGAGGCCAAAGCAAAAAGAGAGCTAATTTCCAATATTAGGAAGAAACAATCATCATTTTTTGGCCATGTAATGAGAAGAGAACAACTTGAATATATTGTAACAACTGGGAAAATTAAGGGACGAAGAGATAGAGGGAAGCAAAGAGAAAAAATACCAGACAGCTTAATAGAATGGCTTGGCAGAAGGTCAACAACACAAATGATAAATAGCTTTTGAGATCGAGAATTGTGGAGAGACATGATCACCTACGCCAGCAGGCCCTGTAATTGATGATGATGAGTTATGTACCTTACAACTGTTGTGTCATGTTTTTTGACTGCTGCGACTGTCGCTCGCATGGAATGCTGGCACCGACAAGATGAGCCGATCAGGGGCAGAGATACGTCGAAGGTGGTACAAGGAATTCGTTCTCTTTGTGTCACAACAACGATTTGCTGTGTAAACTAACATATATACATTATACAATGTCTGGTCAGTTACGCTAATTAACTGGCTATAACTGACTCACTGTCTTCAGCGTCACTCCTCGAGTCTTAGTCTAAGTCTCAATCATGATCAGTATTATTATCATTTATTATGAGTATATGTATCAAATGTATCGTATCATCAAGCTACTAACTAACTGGAAGTTCCAGTGGAACTCACAACTAAGTAACAAAGTACAAAGTTACTGAAGTCCCGACTTGTTAAAAAAAACAACTTTGAAGTTGGTCATAAAAAGGACATAACAATCATAATAAAAGTAATTTATAAGTATTTAATATTAAAACATGATATTAATTAAAAAAAAAAAAAGAACAGAACATTGAGGCCTTTGAAATGTGGATTTATAGAAGAATTATAGAATAGGTAGAATTGGATGGAAAGAAAGAAAAGAAAATAAACGAGGAAGTTTTAAAACAACTAAAAATGAAAAGAGAACTACTAAACACAATTAGAGCAAGACAAATGAAATTTTTTGGTCATGTTAAAAGACACAACAGTCTAATAAAAGTAAGGTAATTTCCTAGTTTGATCAGATATATTATTTCAGTTGGAAGAGTGATGTCCCTAAAATATGTCTGCCAAAATACAGTGATTCTTGGCGTTGGGGTCATTACGCTGGCATGTAATCATTTCGGAATATCTGTTGATTGGGCGTTGGGTCCAGGGGTTAGGTTTAGCTTTAGTGTTAAATATTTATAAATATATTATAACGCGTGACAAAAACGACCGAACGCCACGCTGACCCAAACGCCAGTGTGAGTGACACATGCCAGCGTAATGACCCCAACGCCAAGAATGCGTAGAACCACTGTATTTTGGCAGACATATTTTAGGGGACATCACTCTTCCAAACTGAAATAATATATCTGATCAAACTAGGAAATTACCCAGTACTGTACTAACTGAGTACACTAACTGGAAGTTCCAGTGGAGTGGACCGAGTGGAACTCACAACAAAGTAACAAAGTACAAAGTTACTCAAGTCCCGACTTGTTTAAATAAAAAAAACTTTGAAGTTTGTCATAAAAAGGACATGACAATCATAATAAAAGTAATTTATAAGTATTTAATATTAAAAACATGATATTAATAATAAAAAAAGAACAGAAAATTGAGGCCTTTGACCTTTGAAATGTGGATTTATAGAAGAATAGGTAGAATTGGATGGAAAGACAAGAAAACAAACGAGGAAGTTTTAAAACAACTAAAAATGAAGAAAGAACTACTAAACACAATTAGAGCAAGACAAATGAAATTTTTTGGTCATGTTAAAAGACACAACAGCTTAATAAAAGTAATATTAGAAGGGAAAATACAAGATAAAAGAGGCAGAGGCAGACCAAGACTAACATGGACGAGTAACATCAAAAGATGGACAAGTCAACCTATGGCAATCTGCTCCATCAAAGCAAGAGACAGAGTGGAATGGCGCTCCATGGTAGCCAACCTTCAATGCGGAGACGGCACTCAATGATGATGATATTAATAATAAATAAATTATAATTTTGTTATTCAAACTACCCAGAACTGTAGTAACACACTTACACACTAATCATATTTTTCCTAATAAATAAAATATTTGGTGAAAGTAAAGGTCTAGTATAGTTTGATAAATTATTTAAGCTAGAGTGATCTCCCCTTAGTTGACATCACAACACAACTACGGTGGTTCTCAAAAACTGTTGAAAGTCACAAATGAGATCGTTCAATTCAGGTGCTATTATTTTTTGTTTATTAATTAGCGTGGACATTTAGTTGGTATAACTTTGTATGTTCCCGTGTGTTTCCCTGATGAAATATGCCCTAACTTTAAATGAGTGCTAATTAATTTGTGATCATTAGGACATGCTCGCTTAGAGCAAATATCAGTAATGAGATATAACAGAGTGTCACTATCTCTAAGTCGTAAATCTTTTGTGCCAATGGGAGTTGGCTACATTTCCCGCATCTAGAGATAATCTTTAATGCTGAGATGGCATTAGATGATAATCATGATGACTGATATTGTTGTAAAAATCTGCCCCAAATGGACAGCATGACTTTACCCCTATTTATGAGAAATATAGGACTTTACCCCTGCAATGTTTCTCTTTTCTCTAGAATTAGGGGTCTTCTAATGACAGACTGAGAACCACCAAATAAGGTGCAATGTTATCACAAGGGGACACTAATCTTCCGAACTGAAATAATGTGCATGACTAAACTTGATCTTTACCAAATATTTATTATATTATTATATCAGCAACTTTTTAGGCTGCATTGAGATCAAATTCAGAAGACAAAAGACACAGAAGAAAGGAGACGAGGCCATGAGACGAGAATTGTGGAGAGACATGATCACCTACGCCAGCAGGCCCGGTAACAAGATGTATCATGAATACATCTTGTTCATTCTGCGGTCGGATCTGTCTGTCCAATATCAGCAGATTCAGCCTTGAGAGAAGCAGTTCAGTAAAACAGCATCCAGTATAAGACACTAATATTTTACCAACCACCAATTGACTATTATTTTACCTACTGACTTATCATGATTGTTTGCTACCAACCGTCTGTCGAGGTGCCAAAGGCCATATATATATATATATATATATATATATATATATATATATATATATATTTATATAAAATATTATTACTGTTGTACTTTCAGCTTAGTTTTCTTGTTTCAGTCTCGTTGTATCTGTTACAAACACTGTTCTACTAAATGTGTCCATCAATTTTTTTGTTTTATATTTTTGTTCTCTTTTGAACTTGTGTTTGTCTTGAAAGAAGGAAAAGAAAGAGACCCATCATGCACCTGGTGTTTATTGAATATATTGTTACTGTTAGACATGGAAAGATAACATCAAAGAATGAACAGGTCTCAACTTTATAGAGCCCCAAAGATTGACGGAAGGTTCTGGTTCAACAATCTGGCATAAGTAGTCAGCTATGAGTCGCTGACCACTTTCAGCCCTGGTGCTGACATGTGTCTTTGCTCCTTAATTCATCGTTTAAGCACTCATTATTGTTATTACATAATTATAACTTATACAGTGCTAAATATGAGTTTTACAATTTTTTAGATTTTGTAAAGAAAAATTAACTCGTTTACAGTTGGTACTTCATTATCTGTTCCTCAGTGAGAACCAGTCAAAAGTGATCCAAGATCGCGTTACCAATATAGAGCAGCATCTAGGGCAGATATGTGACATAGCTTCATCATACACACGTAAAACAGCCAGACTAAGAGATAAAGGTGATTTCTTTGATGTGGTCCTATCTGGCATGTCAAGGTGTAATGTCAAATTTTTTACATAGGCAAACATTGAAATAATGTTTGAATTATTCATAGATGCCAATTTGCTTGCAACAGATGACAAAGTTTATGCATATTGATGAATCCAGTAAAACTGCTTCATTTTTGTATGAAATAGGTAATTAGCATGCTGACAGACTTGCCAGTTAGGCTGATGCTGAGTATGGAAGGGCTATGGACTCCACTGACATTCTGAATGCCCTCAGGGAAGCTGGATGAAAGAAAAGTGACTCAAAAAATGACCTTTAATCCACAATCATGATCAGACTGCATGAATATCATCTCAAGTTGGGAGATGCCAGATTGGATCGTTATGTGGGAATCCAAGGAAGACTTGTCAACCAACACAACACTGGTGTCATTAGTCACTGTACATTGAGGGATATACTTTGGAGATCTGACCACTTATTGACTTGTCCGATGTGCTATGAGGATGACCTGTCAGCTAAACTAAACTCATACAGTGGACTCTTAAGAAATCCAAAAGAAGGGCACACAGAGTGCATGCCTGGTGAAGAAAGGTGGAATCATCTTGTCATAATTTTATACATTTTGACTGCACAACTCAGGAGAAGATTACCACCAATAGCACTGGTTAGATCTTTGCTAGTCTTGTCTTATGGAAGTGAATCCTCGACATTTGGATAGAAGACAAGAGACCACAGAAATATGTTTTTACAGAAGAATTTTTAGAATACCATGGCAGCTAAAAGAATTAATGAGAATGTTCTGAATGAGGCCAGAGGAAAAAGAAAGATTGTTACCAACATCAGGATGTAAATTCATCAATTTTTGGCTGCCATGAAAAGGGAACAGATAAAATACATCGTAGACTGGATGATAAAACATCAATCTCTGGACAGCAAGGTTCCTGGTTAAAATACCACCAACATTTAATTACATCCCTGGCTTTCTTTGGAGTGTTACGTGATGAGGCTCCAATCTCTTTCACGGTGGTCTGCCATATTCGTCTTTCGTGTTCTGAATATGCCTCATGTGTACCACACACTTTGCTGTTTTCGCCTTCTGGGCCGTTGATCATTTTCGATTTATCCGTCCCATCCACCGACACAGACTTTTTATAAAAGACACAACAGCCTACTAAAAGTAATATTGGAAGGAAAAATACAAGGTAAAAGAGGCAGAGGCAGACCAAGACTAACATGGACGAGTAACGTCAAAAGATGGACAAGTCAACCTATGTCAGCCTGCACCATCAAAGCAAGAAACAGAGTAGAATGGCGATTCATAGTAGCCAACCTTCGTTGCGGAGAAGACACGCGATGATGATTTAATTACCATATTTAAACATTGTTTAGTGGGCATGTAAGAAGAATGATCAACCAACACAGAACTGGAGTCGTCAGTCTCTGGACGCTGCGAGACTTGCTGAGGAGGGGATCTGAGCACCTGTGGACATGTTCGGAGTGCAATGATGATGACCCGCTAATAACTCAATAACAATTTAAACATTGTTCTAATTTGTGTTGTCGACTTATTACGTAGAGCTTTAACCATACCTTTTTAAAATATTTTTGTCTGTAGATTTTTTTTCATTTCTTCTAACAATTATCTTTACTACAACTCCACATTTTTATGCATTTATTTGCCTTAAAATACTACCACAAGTGGTCTCCTTGGTCTCTGGGTAGTAAGATCTAAAGTTTCTCCTGCTCGGAAAATGACAACAAAAAAAAAACAGAAGGTCCCGTGTGCACTCATGCATGTTAAAGAACCCTCAGCAGTTAAAAGTTGAAAAGAGTAGGGCAAAAATGGCAGCAGAATGAGCAAAAATGAAGTAAAAATCTACCCATGCTAAAAACATGTGTTGTGCCTAAAGGCACAAATATTGAACTTTACGTAAACTAGTGACACAAGAAAAAGAGTTCTTAAATGTGATGTAGAGCCAGTCTTAACATATGGATGTGAATCATGGACAATAGGACAACAGACAAGAAAATCACTGGAGGCTGGAGAAATGTGGTTTTACAGAAGAATGTTGAGAATACTATGGACAGCTAAGAAGAGTAATGAAAATGTTCTGAAAGAGGTCAAAGCAAAAAGAGAGCTAATTTCCAATATTAGGAAGAAACAATCATCATTTTATGGCCATGTAATGAGAAGGGAACAGCTGGAATATATTGTAACAACTGGGAAAATTGAGGGACGAAGAGATAGAGGGAAGCAAAGAGAAAAGATACTAGACAGCTTAAGAGAATGGCTTGGCAGTAGGTCAACAACAGAAATGATAAATAACTGTTGAAATAGAAAGTTGTGGAGAAACATGATCACCTATACCAGCGGGCATGGTACTTGATGATGATGACACAATGTATCCACATCCACATAATTGGTGAAAGGTAAGATGAAAATGAAGAATACATTGTGGCAAAAGAAAATTGAGGGAAAAAGATATAGAGGAAAACAAGAGAAATGAAATCAAGTTAAGAGAGTGGTTTTTTAGGATGTCAGATAAACAACCGTAGAGATAGAAAGTTGTGGAGAGACATGATCACCTATGCTAGCAGACATGGTACTTGATAATGATGACACAATGCATCCACATCCACATAATTGGTGAAAGGTAAGACGAAAATGAAGAATACATTGTGGCAAAAGAAAATTGAGGGAAAAAGATATAGAGAAAAACAAGAGAAAAGAAATCAAGTTAAGAGAGTGGTTTTTTAGGATGTCAGTGATAGAATAAACAACCGTAGAGATAGAAAGTTGTGGAGAGACATGGTCAACTATGCCAGCAGGCACAGTATGTGATGATGATGATTTTTAGTTTTTTAATAATGGCTCACATTTCCTGGTTTTCTTAAATAAATAGACACTAACAGGCATATGTGCCCTTATGTTTGCCGTTCTTGTAGGAGATTTGCTGGCGAAAGAACTCGTGGGGTTCTCAGAGTACGAGAAATGGAATCCATCACTAAGCTCAGGGATGGCCAAATTCGCTGAGAGTTTGTCAGCTGTTCAGGATTATAGAGAGGCTGAGGTTTGTGTTGAATTAGAAATAAAGGGGCTGAGGATTGTGTTGAATTAGAAATAAAGAGGCTGAGGTTTGTGTTGAATTAGAAATAAAGAGGCTGAGGTTTGTGTTGAATTAGAAATAAAGAGGCTGAGGTTTGTGTTGAATTAGAAATAAAGGGGCTGAGGTTTGTGTTCAATTAGAAATAAAGAGGCTGAGGCTAGTGTTGAATTAGAAATAAAGAAGATGAGATTTGTATTGAATTAGAAATAGAGAGGCTGAGGTTTGTGCTGAATTAGAAATAAAGAGGCTGAGGCTAGTGTTGAATTAGAAATAAAGAGGCTGAGATTTGTGTTGAATTAGAAATAAAGAGGCTGAGGCTAGTGTTGAATTAGAAATAAAGAGGCTGAGATTTGTGTTGAATTAGAAATAAAGAGGCTGATGTTTGTGTTGAATTAGAAATAAAGAGGCTGAGGCTAGTGTTGAATTAGAAATAAAGAGGCTGATGTTTGTGTTGAATTAGAAATAAAGAGGCTGAGGTTTGTGTTCAATTAGAAATAAAGGGGCTGAGGTTTGTGTTCAATTAGAAATAAAGAGGCTGAGGCTAGTGTTGAATTAGAAATAAAGAGGCTGAGATTTGTGTTGAATTAGAAATAAAGAGGCTGAGGCTAGTGTTGAATTAGAAATAAAGAGGCTGAGATTTGTGTTGAATTAGAAATAAAGAGGCTGAGGCTAGTGTTGAATTAGAAATAAAGAGGCTGAGATTTGTGTTGAATTAGAAATAAAGAGGCTGAGATTTGTGTTGAATTAGAAATAAAGAGGCTGATGTTTGTGTTGAATTAGAAATAAAGAGGCTGAGATTTGTGTTGAATTAGAAATAAAGAGGCTGATGTTTGTGTTGAATTAGAAATAAAGAGGCTGAGGCTAGTGTTGAATTATTAATAAAGTGGCTATGGCAAATACATTTTAGCGAGAAGAGAATTAAGTTTTATATATAAGATATACACATGTTGGGGGGGGGGGGGGGGTGGGTGGAATGAGGGCAACAAATGATTTTGAGACAACTCTGCTTGCCTTCCATATAATACAGGATTACCATAATTTTTGTGAATTTTTCTTTTAAAAAAAGGTCTGTATGCCATATAGTTCAATCTGTATGGGAAACAGGCCATTTGTCAGACTTTCTGCATTAATTTTTTTCTTCTTAAAATTAACCAACAGATAAAATGTTACAAAATTACATTTATACTTCATCATCAAGTACCATGCCTGCTGGCGTAGGTGATCATGTCTCTCTACAACTTTCGATGTCGACAGTTATTTTTAATTTCTGTTGTTGACCTACTGCCAAGCCATCCTCTTAAGATGTCTGGTATTTTTTTCTCTTTGCTTCCTTCTATCTCTTCATCCCTTAATTTTCACAGTTGTCACAATATATTCCAACTGTTCCCTTCTCACTGCATGCCATAAAAATTATGATTGTTTCTTCCTAATATTGGAAATTAGTTCTCTTTTTGCTTTTAACATCTATATGTTAAGACTGGCTCTACATAACATTTAAGAACTCTTTTAAATGTATGCAGAATTGTGAAAGTGGTTCTCCTTATATGTGAGTCAGCCAATCAAGTCGCACTGACCTACATTTGTAGGCAATGTAAAAGCATGTGATCCACGAGAGGCCACTTTTATCTGGCATTTTCTGCTAAGAATAAAGTGGTAAAACACCGAGTGAACGGCTGTTCATCACGTTTTTTTCTTTCTTTATCTGTAGTGACGAATCTCAGTTTGCAATATGATCATTACTTATGTATAAGCACATATATTTCTAATCTATCATTATTTTGGATGTTTTTTTTTTAAGTTACATTAATTTGGCTTCAGATGAATTTTGAAATTATCTGCTCTCTGTTAACAATTACCAACCTCACAAGTGAGCACTCATTGAATTATAAACATTTACGGAAAATGTGAGTAAATAAGATCAAATTGTTATTAATATAATATTTATATATGCGAACTAACGTTGAAGTTTCGAAGCTGTTGCTGTTTAGTTTTTGCTGCTTTTTTAATTTGTTTGTTGAAAGTTTGCTGGACCGCTAAAAAAGACCAATAAGGAAATTCTCAAAGAGGCCAAGTCAAAAACTATCAAACCAGAACTATCTAGACCCTACTCCACATCTTTGTAATGCCCCTAGAACAGGCTAACCTGTCTAGCCTGGCCTAGTGAGTAGGGATTGAGAGGGAAGACAACCCAGTACTCAAAAATGCTGTGCTACAGTTGGATGCGTTGGGTCGCTACTTATCCATCCATGCACAAATATTAGTTCCCTGCCAACTTAATGTCTTTTTAATGGTGAATGATGAAGAAAGAAACAATCAACATTTTTCAAGCACATCACGAGAAGAGGAACGTTGGAATACTGGGTTCCAACTGGCAAAATACAGGGAAAGAGAGATCGTGGACGACAAAGAACGAAAATACTAGATAACTTGGTGTCATGGCATGGAAAACAGTCAACAACAGAATTGACACGATGCGTAGTAGATAAAACACATGATGATTTAATTTGTTTTTGCAATGAAAATTCATTCTACTTTTGACTTTAACTATACAGCAATTGCCAGCTCTGTTCATTATTAATTCAGATCTTGTACAGTTTCAACTGTTTTTACTGTAGGGGTTTCCCCCCAAGTTACCACTTTGTTATTTACGATTGTTACATAAAATGACAAAAATCAGCAGTTTTTGTAAGGTAAAAAAAAATCAGCAATTTTTGTAAGGTAAAAAAAAAATCAGCAGTTTTTGTAAGGTGAAAAAAAAACAGCAATTTTTGGAGGGTATTGAATTTTTTAAATTATATTCGGATACATCAGCTGTGCTTTTTTTCCCCCAATATTTTAATAATTTGTTCATTAATGTTTAAAATAAAAATGAAATGTTGAATTTAGCACTCATTTAACCCTTAATTATGGTACATGTCTGTGGTTGACGTTTTACGATAGCGGTAAAAATTACTAGCACTATTAGCATATAAACACCATTATGCAACAAGCAGAGAAATACCAAAGGCTCCCTAACTATCCCATGCACCAAAGAATCACCAGTTTTGGAAAAGGAAGACTAAAGAGGAGCAAGTTCACAGCAATCTTCAAAGATTTGACAAGTAGCGATCCAGTACTGTCCCAAACAATGCCAAAATCCATATGACCATCCTGTATGACTCCCCATCAGAAATATAAAATACCAGAACTTAAGGGAAATATAATAGGAGTCATGAAAAAAGGCACACAAAAAGACACAGTGAGAAAATACATAGCAGAAAAACACAGATGACAACTACCCACAGGACTCCTGGTCTCACAAATACATGGATCGCTCTGCTACAAACGCCACCAGAAATGGAGGAGGAGGTGTGTTCCTGAGGCTGAATAACCAGGAAGAGATTACCAAATAGTAACTACTGGGAAACTATCAACTATAAAACAGAAACTGAATCCCATCTCTGTGGTCTCTAATTGTCTTTTCATTTGTTTGTCTACTGTCCGTGATTCACTTCCATAGGTCAGAATTGGCTCTATATAGCATAAACAAACTTTCTTTCTCACTTTAATTGACATAGACTTGTTGCACAAGATGTTTTTAATTTTCTGAAACACTATTTTGACTTTGAGTTATATTTAAAAGAATTAGCAGACACAATTTACAGCATTTGGTAGTGATTGAGTTCAGTGAATTTTGTTTGTATTTCCACATTAATCCAGGTCAAGCGATTGGAGGGGAAGATACTTACACCTCTTGTCAATTATGGTCTTCTGTGTAAACAGACTAAGGTATTGGATGATTGTTTGTCTGTGGGATAAAATGGATTGTTTGTCTGCGCGATGAATTTGATTGTTTCTTTATAGGGTAAAATTGATTGTTTGTCTGTGGGATGAATTTGTTTGTTTCTCTATAGGGTAAAATTAATTGTTTATCTGTGGGATGAATTTGATTGTTTGTGTAATGGGTAAAACTGATTGTTTTAAACAAAATTTCGTTATAACAGATGACATATTTCAGACATATAGAGGGACATAATAACATACAAAATAAACTTAAATGGTATTGAGCAGCTAGGGTAGCACTGTAAAGTACCCTGAAAATATTACAGAGTACTTTATGTAAGGGAGTGTTTTGTGGTTAGATTTTGTTAAAGTGTTTTATTAAATGATCTATGTTGATAGGTGTTGTGATTAGATTTTGTCAGAGAGACTGATTGGTCTCGAGGCAAGATGTTAGTCTTGAGCAGTGAGGTTTGAGTTCAAATCCTGGCTGCACCAGTTGGGATTTTTATTTGTGATGTTTCTTTGTGGCAACCACCCCTGGTCTCAGCAGCAAGGCCAGCCTGAAACGTCAATTACTTATCGACGGAAAAAAATGAGTACCTCAGAAGATGGAATTATTTGCCTGTGCAGCAAGGAACCCCTGTTCTCATGGCTGCCAGGGAAAAATGGATTAACATGCAAAATTCAGTTCCTAGTCATGAAAGCTGGTGAACACAAAAAGAAAGAAAAAAAGATAAAGGTAAGGTAAAGTACAAGACTTGAACCAGCATCTTAGCACGTGAGTTTTCATCCATATGTGCTTGGTCGCCTATCCAGAAGTGTTCGAAGACTTCTGGATAGTGTCGCTCCAAGCATCGAAACTCACGATGTGAAGTGGCATTCTTCACCTTCCCGCAGTACTACCCTGGTACCCATTTCTGCCAGCAGCTGGGTTGACTGCGTGGGTATTTTTTTGCCAAACACGAGTACAACTCACACTGTTTCCAGCGGGAATCAAACACAGATTGTCCGAACGTCGGTAGCTCAGTCGGGTGGTTTTTCCAACTAGGCTACCGAGACCTCACTTAAAAAAAAGAAAATAAAGTTTCTGTCAAGTGAGAATTAAATGATCTATGTTGGTGGGTGATAGTGTTAGATTCTGTCAAGTGAGAATTAAATGATCTATGTTGGTAGGTGATAGTGTTAGATTCTGTCAAGTGATAATTAAATGATCTATGTTGGTAGGTGATAGTGTTAGATTCTGTCAAGTGAGAATTAAATGATCTATGTTGGTAGGTGATAGTGTTAGATTCTGTCAAGTGATAATTAAATGATCTATGTTGGTAGATGATAGTGTTAGATTCTGTCAAGTGATAATTAAATGATCTATGTTGGTGGGTGATAGTGTTAGATTCTGTCAAGTGAGAATGAAATGATCTATGTTGGTAGGTGATAGTGTTAGATTCTGTCAAGTGATAATTAAATGATCTATGTTGGTAGGTGATAGTGTTAGATTCTGTCAAGTGATAATTAAATGATCTATGTTGGTAGGTGATAGTGTTAGATTCTGTCAAGTGAGAATTAAATGATCTATGTTGGTAGGTGATAGTGTTAGATTCTGTCAAGTGAGAATTAAATGATCTATGTTGGTAGGTGATAGTGTTAGATTCTGTCAAGTGAGAATTAAATAATCTATGTTGGTAGGTGATAGTGTTAGATTCTGTCAAGTGATAATTAAATGATCTATGTTGGTAGGTGATAGTGTTAGATTCTGTCAAGTGATAATTAAATAATCTATGTTGGTAGGTGATAGTGTTAGATTCTGTCAAGTGAGAATTAAATAATCTATGTTGGTAGGTGATAGTGTTAGATTCTGTCAAGTGATAATTAAATGATCTATGTTGGTAGATGATAGTGTTAGATTCTGTCAAGTGATAATTAAATGATCTATGTTGGTAGGTGATAGTGTTAGATTCTGTCAAGTGATAATTAAATGATCTATGTTGGTAGGTGATAGTGTTAGATTCTGTCAAGTGATAATTAAATGATCTATGTTGGTAGGTGATAGTGTTAGATTCTGTCAAGTGATAATTAAATGATCTATGTTGGTAGGTGATAGTGTTAGATTCTGTCAAGTGATAATTAAATAATCTATGTTGGTAGGTGATAGTGTTAGATTCTGTCAAGTGAGAATTAAATGAACTATGTTGGTAGGTGATAGTGTTAGATTCTGTCAAGTGATAATTAAATGATCTATGTTGGTAGGTGATAGTGTTAGATTCTGTCAAGTGAGAATTAAATGAACTATGTTGGTAGGTGATAGTGTTAGATTCTGTTCAAGTGTTCCATTTAGGGCCATAATTCTAGTCTTGTTATAAAATCTATATTAACTCAAACTTATTTTCTGTCTACATGACACATTTCACTTGCAATGTTGCTCAATGTTTCCCCAGAATGACTTAAAGTTTGCTTTCGCTGCCAGGGATAGAGAGACCAACCAGAAGAAGAAGCTTGAAACCATAAAGAACAAAAACCCAGGAGATCGTCAGAAAATTGTATCCTTGAGAACAATATAACGTGTGCCATGTGTGTTTTAGGTTGTCCTTGTATATCCTGAATATATATATGGTGGCTGATATAGTAAAAAAGTTAAGATGGCCATCTCTTGTTTAAATCCTAATGAACAAAACTCCCCCTGATGTGAAGGTTAGTGAGCTTGTGTGCAAATTCATAGCAGAGATAAATGATTAAATCTTAAGTTTTGTATTCAAGTAGAACATGTATAGAACACTTGGCAGCTGCAAGTGGAAAAGTTACTGTCTTTATTGTACATGTGTGTGTACTGTCTACATTTCTATATGTCTAGAAAACATGGACACTAAGTTGCAGAATTATATAAAAGCTGGTTTGGTGTGTGTACTGTCTACATTTCTATATGTCTAGAAAACATGGACACTAAGTTGCAGAATTATATAAAAGCTGGTTTGGTGTGTGTACTGTCTACATTTCTATATGTCTAGAAAACATGGACACTAAATTGCAGAATTATATAAAAGCTGGTTTGGTGTGTGTACTGTCTACACTTCTATATGTCTAGAAAACATGGACACTAAATTGCAGAAATATATAAAAGTTGGTTTGGAAATAGGATGTTAATATATGATACTGGGGAGCCGCAATTGCTCAAGTTTTTTTGTTATGGTGTTATCTAGCTTTAACCTCTGACGAAGTCCCCAGAGACTAGGAACTTATTTTTCATGTTAATCCGTTTTTCCCTGGCAGCCATGTACACAGGGGTCCCTCGCCACACAGGCAGATAGCTCCATCTTCGGAGGCACTCATTTTTTTTCCATCAATGAGTAATTGGTGTTCAAGCCAGACCTCACTGCTGAGACCAGGGGTTGTTGCCACAGAGAGAAATAATAAATAAAAATCCCAACCGGTGCAGCCGGGATTTGAGAACGCACAACCTCTCTGTCTCGAGGCCGGCATTTTGCCTTGAGACCAACTAGTCCCCTTTCTTGGAAAGTAAAGCAGCACGGGTGTAATATCGACCATATTACCCCAAAAATCATGTGCCGAATGTCTGTAAAAATTATGGTCACTAACACCATATTCTCTATATGCCACTGGTTTGACAGGGCACTTTACATTTTTATTTACTTTATATGATACTATGTATCTTATATGATCAAGATCCTGCCAGCACCGCTAGACATCACACAGGGTTCATAGTGCTTTTCACCATCCATCTATAATTTGGCGAGATGCTCGATCTTATCTAGTGAGTCTATGCCTGCCAAATTTGCTTCTCTTATTATAAGTGCTCTTTTCATTGTCTCTCTAGGTCTTTCTCTTTTTCTGTATCCTGATGTTTCCTATAGAAGAACCTGTTTTGGAATTCTCCTGTCTCTTCTTAAAGCATGTCTGACATAATGCCTTCTCTTTCTAATTGTAGATGAGATCATTGGTTGCATGGCCATTTCTCTTATCTCTATATTAGTTTTGAATTAATTCCATTGTACGGGGACTGCTTAGTCTTAAGGCAAAAAATGCTGGCCTTGAGACACAGAAATTATGAGTTCAAATCCTGGCTACACCAGTTGTGATTTTTATTTGTGATTTCTCTTTGCAGCTACCACCCCTGGTCTCAGCAGCGAGGCCCGGCTTGAAACATCAATTACTCATCAACGGAAAAAATATGAGTACCTCCGAAGATGGAGTTATCTGTCTGTATGGCGAGGGATCCCAGTGCACACGGCTGCTAGGAAAAAATGGATTAACATGTAAAATTCAGTTCCTAGTCTCTAAGGACTTCGCCAGAGGAGAAAAGTAAAAAAAAAAGTAAAGTACCCCCGTCACATCAAGTGGCGTATAGGTAATATGGTGTTAGTGACCATAAAGTTTACAGACCCTCGGCACATGATTTTTGAGGTAATGTGAGAGGTGAAAAGTGGTGAATGCAAAATAAGAGAAAGAAAAAACTCCATTGTGCACAGAGTATCCTTTATAGGCATTTGTCTTCAGAAGTCTTTAGTTCTTTTATCAATCTCTTTTGTTGTTTTCCACCTTTCACAAGCATAGATAAGGGTTGTTAATACAATTGTGTTGAATATTTTAAATTTATTTTTTTTGCTTTATATTTCAAATTTCTGTATTTTGTCCAGGTTTTTAAAAATTTGCTGCTGCTTTTGCTTTCCTGCTTGTAATCTTAGTGAGCAGACACTAATTCTATTTTCAACTGACAGAAGTGGGAAATTGAACCACTCTCACTCTATCACCAAGCCTGGAGCTAAAGTCCAAAGAAATTAGGTTAAATACTAAAATAAAAATGTTCAACTCCAATGTTAAGTCAGTCGTATTATATGGCTGTGAAACATGGAGAACAACTAAAATGACAGTCATGAAGATACAGACTTTCATTAATGGATGCTTACGTGAAATAAATGGATGGAAATGGCAGGACAAAATCACTAACATGGAATTATAGAAATGTACCAATCAAATACCAGTGGATAAAGAGATACAGTGAAGATGATGGCGCTGGATAGGACACACACTGCAGAAGCCAACTGAGAGTATTACACAACAGGCCCTTTTTTGGAATCCCCAGGGGAAAAGACAAAGAGGAAGACCAAAGAATTCTTGGAGAAGACAGATAGAAGCAGTGATGAAGATGATGGGGAAGACATGGAATGATCTTAAAAGAATGGTAAAAAACAGAACGACTTGGAAAGTGTTTGTTGAAGACCTATGCTCCACAGGGAGCTAAAAGGTAGAAGAAGAAGAAAGAAGAAGCCTGGAGCACTAACTACTACTTTACTGATAATCTCTCAATTAAATGACAAAAACAACATGTAAAAGTATTTTTGCATAACTGGTTTTTACTTTAATTTCCTTAATAGTTGTCCAGTCACAGGTACAAGTAGAAATTCATGGTTCATGTGTCAAACAGGAATTTGTGTGAATATGTTATTTTTTTTAAATTCATGGTTCATGTGTCAAACAGGAATTTGTGTGAATATGTTATTTTTTAAAATTCATGGTTCATGTGTCAAACAGGAATTTGTGTGAATATGTTATTTTTTAAAACTTATGGTTCATGTGTCAAACAGGAATTTGTGTGAATATGTTATTTTTTTAAAATTCATGGTTCATGTGTCAAACAGGAATTTATACAAATTATGAATTTGTTATTTTTTTTGGTTTAAATTAATGGTTCAACTGTCAAACAGTAATTTTAAACTTCATTCAGAATGTTTTCATTCATCTTATCCATCCAAGCTATTTTCAGTATTTATGTTTTTTTTACCTACCTGTTTTGTTTTGGCTACCAGTGCAATTATTCTTTTTATCATTATTCTTCTTCCTTTCAACTTCCAAAAGACCACAGGTATTCAATAAACATTTCTAAGCTCTTTTGTTTTATGCACTTTTCTTAAAATCATTTCATGTTTGTTTGATAGTTATCCATAATTCACATACATAAGATAAGACTGGTTCCATGTAACATTGAAGAAGCTTTACTTTCACTTTTATTGACATATTTTGTTGATGAACAGCTTGAGAGTGAGTTACAGAGGGCCAGTTTGGACGCTTCCCGTAGCACCAAGGCTCTGGAACAGCAGATAGACAAGTTTGAAGAGAGGAAGCTTAAGGACCTCAAGGTTTGTTTACAAACAGAATTCATTCTTGAAAGGAACATAGTACCAGCTGTGCCTTATTGATAGGGACTTGATTAACTCTTTCTATACGCTTCGCCGCACTGTGCGCCATGCTGATTTCGGCAGCGTACGTTTCGCCGCATAGTGCACCACGCTCAATTTGATTAGTGTGATCGTCATCAAACCATATTCTTTTTTCACGTCTTGTATCATCTTGGTATTGGTGAAATCGAATACCTTGTTCAATTATCTAAAAATTCATATATAATATGTTATATATTCATCATCATCATGTGCCTTACCGGTTGGCGTAGGTGAGCATGTCCCTCCACAATCTTCTATCTACAGTGCAACGTATCAGTTCTGTTGTTGATTGTTTTCCATGCCATGACACCAGGCTATCCAGTATTTTCTCTCTTTGTCATCCGCGATCTCTCTTTCCTTTTATTTTGCCAGTTGTAACCAAGTATTCCAACTTTCCTCTTCTCATGATGTGCCCGAAAAATGTTGATTGCTTCTTTCTGATATTTTTTAAGAGCTCCCTTTTTGTGTTGGCCTCTTTGAGAACTTCCTCATTGGTCTTTTTATCTGTCCAGGGAACTTTCAACATTCTTCTGAGAAATCCTATCTCTGTGGCCTCTAATCGTCTTTTCATTTGTTTGTCTATTGTCCATGATTTGCTTCCATAGGTCAGAATGTTATATGTTAGATAAATATAAATATGTAGATTGATTCTTAAAACCATGAACAATTTTGTCTCTGAAATCTCTTCCGTTGGGTCGATAAAAAAACTCCCGTACAGAAAGAGTTAATTCATAATAAGAAGAACAATTAACTATGTTTTGGCAAATGCCTTCATCAGGTATAACAAACGAACTATACAAATTAAATGCATAAATCCAAGCCAAAAAATACAACACAGATGTAAAAAAAAAATGGCAAAAAAGACAGCGGCCAGGATTTGCACAGAATCTGGTTAAAATATTAATAGACAATAGAGCAGGTAGAATTTAGTTACGCCAAAAGGAGCCAAACAGTGAAAAATTGGAAAAATGAAAGGAGGTGTCCCATGGAGTATTTAAGAATCTGTGTTTTTTTTTTTGGCTTGGATTTATGTGTTTCATTTCTTTGTTACACCTGATAAAGGCTTTTGCCAAAACGTTGCAGTTTGTCTTGTTTTTCTGTTAGTTTAGTTGGTCCATGCCTCTTCATATATATATATATATATATATGATGTCTAGTTTGACTTCAGACTTGTGGAGTCTTATAACTTCTCCATCAACATCCATTGCTTCACACTTTGTTTATTCAGACGGCTGCTGTAAATCCATCAGTATGTTCAGTTACCTCAAAGCGTTATTTGCTGCATTTCCCAAGTATAAAGGGTTGTTTGATATCAGTCGATGACCAAGGAAATTTCCCTGGTCACAGCAAATAAGAACAAATGAAAAACAACCAGTCTGTTGAAATGTGGCGAATTTTTTTTGCGTATTATAATATCGTATCTCATGAAATACAAAATTAAAAAAAAAAAAAAATTCTACATCAATCGAAACAAATCCAACATTCAGGGGTCACCGGAAGTAGTAATTATGAAGGTACACAGAGCACAGAGAGGAGTAATGTTTGAACTTGACTATCAAATTTGGAAGAATTTGTGTTTTGATTGTTGCTACGGTATCAGGGAGCGTAATCTAGGGTTAAATGCTTGAGACCTCAAAATGTCTTATCTACCCACCAGCAACAGTTAGTAGCTCACTTTGTATTTTAAAATAATATTTTAGTTTGATCTGTAAAGTGATTTTAAAAGTTAATATTTTTATTTATTTGTATTTTGAACTTGTGAGTCCATTTTTCAGAAAATTATGCGAGAGTTTGTGACCATCGAGATGCATTTTCATGCAAAAGCTTTAGAGTTGTACACACATTGTTTCCAGACACTGGAGCAGATAGACCCAGACTCAGATTTGGAGGTGAGTTGTGTTCTTTTTTACTATCTTGACAATCACTAGGGAAAACAAATATGTAAGGTAAACATCTTGACAATCATTAGTGAAAACAAACATATAAGGTAAACATCTTGACAATCATGAGTGAAAACAAATATGTAAGGTAAACATCTTGACAATCATTAGTGAAAACAAACATATAAGGTAAACATCTTGACAATCATGAGTGAAAACAAATATGTAAGGTAAACATCTTGACAATCACTAGGGAAAACAAATATGTAAGGTAAACATCTTGACAATCACTAGGGAAAACAAATATGTAAGGTAAACATCTTGACAATCACTAGGGAAAACAAATATGTAAGGTAAACATCATGACAATCATTAGTGAAAACAAACATGTAAGGTAAACATCTTGACAATCATTAGTGAAAACAAACATATAAAGTAAACATTTTGACAATCACTAGGGAAAACAAACATGTAATGGTAAACATCTTGACAATCATTGGTGAAAACAAACATATAAAGTAAACATCTTGACAATCACTAGGGAAAACAAACATGTAAGGTAAACATCTTGACAATCACTAGGGAAAACAAATATGTAAGGTAAACATCTTGTCAATCACTAGGGAAAACAAACATATAAGGTAAACATTTTGACAATCATTAGTGAAAACAAACATATAAGGTAAACATCTTGACAATCATTAGTGAAAACAAACATATAAGGTAAACATCTTGACAATCATGAGTGAAAACAAACATATAAGGTAAACATCTTGACAATCATTAGTAAAAACAAACATATACAATCAACATCTTGACAATCATTAGGGAAAACAAACATAAAGTAAAAATCTTGACAATTACTAGGGAAAACAAACATACAAAGTAAAAATCTTGACAATTACTAGGGAAAACAAACATATACAATCAACATTTTGACAATCATTAGGGAAAACAAACATATAATGTAAACATCTTGACAATTACTAAGGAAAACAAACTTATAAGGTAAACATCTTGACAATCATGAGTGAAAACAAACATATAAGGTAAACATCTTGACAATCATTAGTAAAAACAAACATATACAATCAACATCTTGACAATCATTAGGGAAAACAAACATATGAAGTAAAAATCTTGACAATTACTAGGGAAAACAAACATATAAAGTAAACATCTTGACAATCATTAGTGAAAACAAACATATAAAGTAAACATCTTGACAATCATTAGTAAAAACAAACATATACAATCAACATCTTGAAAATTACTAGGGAAAACAAACATATACAGTAAAAATCTTGACAATTACTAGGGAAAACAAACATATACAGTAAACATCTTGACAATCACTATGGAAAACAAACATATACAATCAATATCTTGACAATCACTAGGGAAAACAAACTTATACAGTAAACATCTTGACAATCACTAGGGAAAACAAACTTATACAGTAAACATCTTGACAATCACTAGGGAAAACAAACTTATACAGTAAACATCTTGACAATCACTAGGGAAAACAAACTTATACAGTAAACATCTTGACAATCACTAGGGAAAACAAACTTATACAGTAAACATCTTGACAATCACTAGTGAAAACAAACTTATACAGTAAACATCTTGACAATCACTAGGGAAAACAAACATATAAAGTAAACATCTTGACAATCACTAGGGAAAACAAACATATAAGGTAAACATCTTGACAATCACTAGGGAAAACAAACATATAAAGTAAACATCTTGACAATCACTAGTGAAAACAAACTTATAAAGTAAACATCTTGACAATCACTAGTGAAAACAAACATATAAAGTAAACATCTTGGCAATCACTAGTGAAAACAAACTTATACAGTAAACATCTTGACAATCACTAGGGAAAACAAACTTATACAGTAAACATCTTGACAATCACTAGGGAAAACAAACTTATACAGTAAACATCTTGACAATCACTAGGGAAAACAAACTTATACAGTAAACATCTTGACAATCACTAGGGAAAACAAACATATAAAGTAAACATCTTGACAATCACTAGGGAAAACAAACATATAAGGTAAACATCTTGACAATCACTAGGGAAAACAAACATATCAAGTAAACATCTTGACAATCACTAGTGAAAACAAACATATAAAGTAAACATCTTGACAATCACTAGTGAAAACAAACATATAAAGTAAACATCTTGGCAATCACTAGTGAAAACAAACATATAAAGTAAACATCTTGACAATCACTAGTGAAAACAAACATATAAAGTAAACATCTTGACAATCACTAGTGAAAACAAACATATAAAGTAAACATCTTGACAATCACTAGTGAAAACAAACATATAAAGTAAACATCTTGACAATCACTAGGGAAAACAAACATATAAAGTAAACATCTTGACAATCACTAGGGAAAACAAACTTATAAAGTAAACATCTTGACAATCACTAGGGAAAACAAACTTATACAGTAACACAGACATGTGGTGAGATACAATGAAGGTTCTATGCAAAGTCTGACACTTGATAGTAAAGATTGTCAGACATAGAGTCAACAATTTCTGTACCAACTCTAGCTTGAAAGAACAATAGATATATCAAAGTTGTCACGGGTAAATTGGGCCTGACTGTAGCCAATGTCAGGAATCTCACGCACAACTGTGGAAACTTTAAAATTGCTGTCATGCTAACCAATTTCAACAGGGACAAGCTAAATACAGATGAATTGTTTAACAGACAGTTGTAATTACATTTTAAAGTGTGGAATGTTGCTGTATTTATCTGTCAGTTTTGTGTTTTAGGAATTCAGAAGACAGCTTCGGCCGGAAGGGCTCACTCGATCAAATATTGCCAGATCTGCATCGCAAGCTTCTCTTGATTCAAAACAAAATTCTTCAGGAAGCAACACTCCCAGAAAGTTGACATCAAAACAGCCAACTCCTCCTCTGACAGACAGCAGAAAGAAGATTCCGGTACCTAATGTTCATGTAAGTTAAAGTTTAAATTGGAGAATTCAAAGCAGAAAATGGTAAAAGTATTCACATCGTTGTTTGTTTGTGTTCCCAGCTTTGCATTTTTAGCGAAATCTTGAAGGACTGAATTTTGCATGAATATAAGTTATTCTTATTTTTGACACTAATAGCTGTCTGCTCAGGTATCCCCATACAGACAACTTTTCTCCAACTTCAGTGGCACTCTCATTTTTTATCGTTGAGAGTTTTGATATTTTGGCTAGACCTTTACTATCACTTTTGCCAGGACAATGCCCATTTTTTGCCTACTCTTTTTATTTTTTTTAATTTTCAACTGCCAATGATTCCTTAACGTGTGCAGAGGACACAGGGCCTCCTGTTTTTTACTGTTATCCTAGAGGGCTAGACATTGAATCTCACAACCCTGAGACAAGGGAAGGGAAAAGCCACAAAGAAACCAAATAAAAAAAAAATTCCCATTTATGTGCTGGAAATCGAACCTGGGATCTTCTTGTCCAGAGGCAGGCATGTAACCTCTAGACTATCTAGTCCCCTGGCTCACTTGATATGTGATAGTGTAGAGGTTTGATAGATTTGAAGTATATGTCTTTTTTTAATGAAAATTTTAATTATATTTGTTTCTGGTTTATTCAGGGTGTATTGACAATTCAGATGCGTTAACGTAAATATATTTGTAAAAAGTCTGTGATTACATCCCCTTAATTTGCGTTTGCCTGATGGTTATTCCCTTTCCACGTCCGTCTTTAAGAATGTTATAAAGGTATATGTTAATAGACTAGTGGACCTGACAAATGGTATGTTTTGTATGGAACTACAAGAGAACTTAGTCCTGAGTGTTAGTGTGGTTAGTGTTGGCCCGTACTGTATCCTTAAGGTTACCTAATGTTGAAGCCACCTTTCCGATTCGGGAATTTATTTCTTCTTCAAGGGAGACGGTTATTGTGACCATAAAACCAAGATAGGTGAACTTTCTCACAGATTCAAGGGTTGCGTTATTTAATGTTGTAGTTGTGGGTATGACTACACCCTGTTGAAGCACCACAGTCTTCTGGATACTGATTGACACGGAGAATAAATCACATGGTCTAGCTAGATTGTCAATCATTGACTGCAGGACGACTCTTCATGAGCAACCAGTGCAGCATCATCAGAAAGGAGATGAATCTGTCTATACAAAATTGGTAGATTCAGCCACAAGAGAAGCTGTTCAGTAAAACAACATCCAACATAAGACACTAATGCTTTACCAAACGACTGACTAATCGTGATTGCTTGTTACCAACCGTCTGTCAAGACGCCAAAGGCTATATACAAGGAAACTCAGAAATACCTGCAATAACATCATGGCATTGGGCCAAAGGACATCAACTCACAGGCTGCTGGATCCATAACAATAGCAACAATAAACTAGTGATATATAGGGAGCTGCATTATCTGCATACATGAGTTCAACACAAGTGGAACAATATTAAAACAGGTAAATGAATTTAAATATTTGGGAACTTTGTTAACCTCAGACGGAAGATGTACAAAAGAGGTGAGATGCAGAATGGCTCAGGCAAAAACAGCTTTCCAAAAAATGAGGAAGATACTATGCAATCCATTTTTGACAATAGAAACAAGAAAAAGAGTTCTTAAATGTTACGTAGAGCCAGTCTTAACATATGGATGCGAGTCATGGACAATAGGACAAGAGACAAGAAAATCACTGGAGTCTGTAGAAATTTGGTTTTACAGAAGAATGTTGAGATTACCATGGACAGCTAAGAAGAGTAATGAAGAGGTTCTGTGAAAGGTCAAAGCAAAAAGAGAGCTAATTTCAAATATAAAGAAGAAACAATCATCATTTTTTGGCCATGTAATGAGAAGAGAACAACTTGAATATATTGTAACAACTGGGAAAATTGAGGGACGAAGAGATAGAGGGAAGCAAAGAGAAAAAATAACAGACAGCTTAAGAGAATGGCTTGGCAGAAGGTCAACAACAGAAATGATAAATAGCAGCCGAGATCGAAAGTTGTGGAGAGACATGATCACCTACGCCACTCGGCCCGGTACTTGATGATGAGTTCAACACTTCCAACTTTAGCATAGCATTTTTTGTCTACTTTTTTTTTATGTTAAGTATTTTTTTAAAATATATCACTGCTGTTATCTACTGCAAATTGACACATTCTCTATCAGGTCTACGTTTCATTAACAAGAGTGTTTTTACGATAGTGGCTTGTTAGATCTCTGATAAGACAATGGACATATGTCGAGAAGAGATAGTAACCGAATAGCAGAGCAAGCAAGCCCTCAAGTGGGAAACAACAGGTAGGAGGAAAAGAGGTCGACCCAGAGAAACACTGAGAATAACATTGATCAGAGAGGCAAAGGCAGCAGGAATTGGCTCCCTCAATGAGATCAAGATGCTTGCTAAGAACAGAGACAAATGGTGAGATAAAAGATCTTTGCAAGGATTGAGACTGCTAGAAAGAACATTTTGAAACAAAGGAGAAGTATCAGAGTTTGTGCCCTTGGGCCGGTTACGGCTCAATAGGTTGATAGATAGATTTTGAATATTGACATATTTATTTGTGTTTAACATATAGATAGATTTTGAATATTGACATATTTATTTGTGTTTAACATATAGATAGATTTTGAATATTGACATATTTATTTGTGTTTAACATATATATAGATGGGGGGGGGGCTAATCCTCGGGAGGGAGGAAATACTGATATGAAGAAGAGAAATGAAGAGGAAGAGTAATAAAGGAAAGAATCAGGAGTAGGAAATTAGGATCGGATGAGAGGTAGAGGGTCAGGAGAGAATAGATAAGAGAGGGAGTCAGAAAAAAGAGAATAATAGAGGGATGGAGTGAAAGAAATGGGGCCCAGCGAGGTAGAGAGGAAGGGAACGGAGAGACTGAGGGGGATACTAGGAATGTGAATATAAAGAGGAGTAGGAAGTGTACATATGAGGAAAAGAGGGATGGTACGCAGGCAGTAGTGCCTAACGAGGTAAGGAGGTGGGGAATGAAAAGAAGAGGAATATAGGGATGGTACGCAGGCAGTGGTGTCAAAGGAGGAAGGGAAGAAGGGAAACAGAGAGACCAAGGGGATACAAAGAGAATTATACGCAGGCAATAGTGCCTAAAGAGGAAAGGAAGTATGGGAACAGAGAGACTAAGGGGATACACAGAGAAGTGGAGTGAGAGTGGCTAGTGAACAGACATGTACAGTCCTAGAACCGAGTAAAAGGGGGAGGGAGGTTATGTAGGAAAAGTAGGGTAGAGAAGTGGTGACAACAGGAGCATAGAGAATCCAGGGAGTAGATGAAAAAAGGGGAATAGGGAGTATCCATCAGAGGAAGCTATATTTTATTTAGCTATAGGTAAATTTCATCAAAACATTGAGAAAGAGATATCTATTAGAATAGGCATGTCTGCCCAAGCATTTAATAAACTTAGAAACATTTGGCGTTCAACTAGTCTCCATCTCCACACCAAGCTTAGAATTGACAAGTCAAATCTGCGATCCATACTCTTATATGCAGCAGAAACGTAGTGAATGAACCATAAGATAGAAAGTCGACTAAGGGGATTTGAATGTCGCCGCCCATCTAAAGAAGATTCTAAGTATCCATTGGGATCAACACATTACAAGCAAAGAGAAAAAAATAGTTTGCCAATTTTTTATTAAAATAGTCAGTTTTTTTGTTTTTTTTTAATCTTTCATTATTTGAATATTTTGTATAACTCACTTTGATTTCATTTTATAACATTGTTTCTTTTAAGGATTTGGAAGATGACAGCGATTATGAAGATGATGACGACGATGATGATGAGGAAGATGACTCTGAGTATGAAGATGAGACTGAAACAGACAAGCCTCCACCACGGAAATGATTCAGCCAGACCTTAGTTGTCTCATGAAGATTGAAATGCAAGTTATGTCCCTTAACATGATTGTGTCCCTTGAATTAAAAAAAAACAGAGTTAACCACCTTGAAATAGTTCAACTGGACATCCTTGTTGGATACACATTGAGATGTATATTATCTCCCTTTATTCTGTTAATAACACTCTTCATAAAGAAAGTGGATTAACTATGGAAGAATGTCATCATTTACAATTTTAGTAATATCTTTTTCTGTGAATTGTTTGAAGCAATAATCAAATCAGTCAGAGCTCTTCTCTTTCCCAACACTACTTTTATCAAAATGTTAAATTTCATAGAATATCTATAACTACTCTTATCAAAATGTTAATTTTCAAAGAATGCCTATAACTACTTTTATCAAAATGTTAATTTTCAAAGAATGCCTATAACTACTTTTATCAAAATGTTAAATTTCATAGAATATCTATAACTACTCTTATCAAAATGTTAATTTTCAAAGAGTGTCTATAACTACTTTTATCAAAATGTTAATTTTCAAAGAGTGTCTATAACTACTTTTATCAAAGTGTTAATTTTCAAAGAATATCTATACTACTTTTATCAAAATGTTAATTTTCAAAGAGTGTCTATAACTACTTTTATCAAAATGTTAATTTTCAAAGAGTGTCTATAACTACTTTTATCAAAGTGTTAATTTTCAAAGAATATCTATAACTACTTTTATCAAAATGTTAATTTTCAAAGAATGCCTATAACTACTTTTATCAAAATGTTAATTTTCAAAGAGTGTCTATAACTACTTTTATCAAAAGTGTTAAATGTCAAAGAGTGTCTATAACTACTTTTATCAAAAGTGTTAAATGTCAAAGAGTGTTTTTAACTACTTTTATCAAAATGTTAAATTTCAAAGAATTTTAATAATTTTATTAAAATGCTAAATTTCAAAGAAAGTCTATTACTACTACTTTTCAAAATATTCCATTTCTAAGAATTTCAGTAAATACGTCTATCTGTACACAAGAATTTCACTTGTAACCATGTTGACATCAGTCTTAAATTTACCATAGATAACTGAAAACAATAAATGCAGTTGGCAATGAATCAATATAAATTAATGACCTAGATCAACTATGGGGAGATAATCAGTGAATTTCTGCAACAGCAGAATGTTTGAAATGGACATAATAAAATACTCTTATAGTTTTAGTTGAGAAAAAAGTTTAAAGATAAATAAATAAATGAGCTTGCTTTGGTAGAGATGTGTAATACGTTCAGTCCATATGGGTTAAGAATGCCCGTTAACCATTGATATAATTAGTTATTTAATCTTTGTTAGTTAACCCTAGATTACGATACATGTCTCTGAATCTTGTTTTAACCAAATGTTCGTTAAAATGAGGAACACCCTTTGTAGTGTGGAGAAATATTATTTCCTTTTAACTTTTGCCACAAAGCTTTGTGTAATAAGCTTTGTGTTTACTTAAGAAGAGCCACAGGAATAAGAAGATGTAATAATTTGCCTGCTTAGGTCCGATTTATGGTCCAGAATTCAAACACATAGCACTCTAGCTGTCGGGTGGGTTATTTATCTATTTACATATCAGCCGTCAGTCCAGCCCGTACATTCACTTTTATCTTAGCATCGTTCGTTGCTGATCCTTTGTTTACAAAGGTTTATTTGATGTCTCGCCAACAGCTGAAGAGATTTCCACAGTTAGAAGTGATGACAAATTTATTGCGCTTATGGCCAAATTTATTAAAGAAAGCCACACTTTTGCAATGCGTTAGTCTTTTTGATTAAGCGTGCAAGTGTTTGAAAAAAACAAATCTGCCAGCAATGATTTGTTAGGAACAATTAGGAAGGTATAGAGAGGGAACACACTTTTTCCCAGGGCAAACTGTCAAATATGAGCAGGAACAATTAGGAAGGTATAGAGAGGGAACACACTTTTTCCCAGGGCAAACTGTCAAATATGAGCAGGAACAATTAGGAAGGTATAGAGAGGGAACACACTTTTTCCCATAGCAAACTGTCAAATATGAGCAGGAACAATTAGGAAGGTATAGAGAGGGAACACACTTTTTCCCAGGGCAAACTGTCAAATTTAAAAAAATGTTTATTTTGACGAAGGTATTGTAATCTAGGGTAAAATGAATTATTGCATTTTTTAAAACTCTTTGCTCTTGTTTATCACATACAGTATGTTATTATCTTGTGATAATATGTTATATAAAGTATGTTATAAGATTAATATGTTAATTGTGTCATGCTCGTATTGATTAATGCAACATAACAATAGAGATATTTTTAATAGCAGATTATATAAATAGAGTGGATCTGGCAGACTCTAATTGTGATGTTCTGTCTATGGTGGCGATCAACACACTTAACCTGACGGCTGACTTCATGTGAGAGTCTGGAATCCTACTCTGATTGAGTCCTGATCACAGAGAGAGAGAGAGAGAGAGATAAATAGATTAACTCTAAATTAGGACATATATCAGTGAGTCACGTTCGATACGTTCGTTACAATGACAATCACTAATTGTTACATTTGGCGTTTTGAAAATAGTATTTTCTTGTAACTTTTGTTACATAGTTGTGTATTTACTCAAGAAGAGACATGATAAGTGGTAATTATTTCCTGGCTTAGATTAAATTTATGGCCTGAAATTTGACAGCAGTGGTTACGTTGTTAATTGACACATCAGCTGTCATTTCATCATTCCAGCCATATATTCGGTTTCCACTTAGCGTCATTCGCTGCCTATCCCATATTACAAAGGTTTGTTTAATGTCTTGCTGATGGCCAAAGAGATTTCCCCCATCATAAGAAATAAAAAAAAGAAAGAATTTCTTCAAAACTTGCCAAATTTTTTTTTTTTTTTTTAAATCCGCCCCATTGTTATGATTGCTTTGTAGGTTTTATGAAGCACACGTTGGTAAAAAATTCATCATCAAAGAAAGCACATCCAACACTCAAGGGTCTCCGGAAGTAATTATTAGGAAGGTAAAGGGAGGGGGATACAAGCAAAGAAATTAGAATCAGAATAGCTAAAGCAGCAATGTCTTTCAGAAGCCTTGAAAAGTTGTTGAAATCAAAACTCATCAGCACAAACACAAAACTTAGACTATTCAAATCAAATGTACTATCAACCCTTACAAATGCGTGTGAAAGCTGGAAAACAACAAGAGACATAGAAACAAAGTTGAATGAGTTCGAAAATAAATGTCTAAGGAAAATACTTGGTATAGCGTGGAACGATTTCAAAACAAACAAGGAAATTAGAGAAATCGCCAATCAACCACTAATATCTTCAGTAATAAAGAAAAGACGATGGTCATATGTTGGACATATGATGAGGAGAGATAATAACCGAATAGGAAAGCAAGCCCTCATATGGGAAACAACAGGTAAGAGAAAAAGAGGAAGACCCAGAGAGGCACTAAGAAGAACATTGATGAGAGAGGCAAGAGCAGCAGGAATTGGCTCCCTCAATGAGATAGAGCTGCTTGCACAGAACAGAGACAAATGGCGAGATTTGATAAAATATCTTTACAAGAAGTGAAAACTGTTAGAACAAAAATTTAGATAAGAGAAGGAGTATCTTGGTCTACACCCTATGGGCCGGCTATGGCTCGAAAGGTCAATAGATAGATAGATAGGGAGGGGGGGAAATGTTTTTCCATGGCAAACTGTTGAATTCAAAGAATTTTTATTTTGAGGGCATCTTGTATATCCTTTCTTGTCTGCCGGGGAATGCCTACCTGGGTTTGCCCACAGTTGACAGCTGTCAGTTCTTCATCAAAATTAATCATCCGCTTGACCCAGGATACAAAAGTGCAGTTCCTTATGATAATTCATTTGAACTTGTGAGCAGGATAAGACAAAAGTGATAAGAGATCATAGCTGTAAGAAGAAGCTAACAAATAATGTAGTTCAAGCATGATGAATTGTCAATCTTGCATGCATCCGTCCCCCCCGCTACACCATATCAATGATATTATAAGTCACTTGTTTATGTTTGTGTCTAAAATAATTGGTGTTTGTGCTAATGAATTACTTGGTGGTAGGATATGTTTGATTGTGATGTTTTGTGGTAGGATATGTTTGATTGTGATGTTTTGTGGTAGGATATGTTTGATTGTGATGTTTTGTGGTAGGATATGTTTGATAGTGATGTTTTCTTGTAAGATATGTTTGATAGTAATGTTTTGTGGTAGGATATGTTTGATAATGATGTTTTGTGGTAGGATATGTTTGATAGTGATGTTTTGTGGTAGGATATGTTTGATAGTGATGTTTTGTTGTATGATATGTTTGATAGTGATGTTTTGTGGTGGGATATGTTTGATAGTGATGTTTTGTGGTGGGATATGTTTGATTGTGATGTTTTGTGGTAGGATATGTTTGATTGTGATGTTTTGTGGTAGGATATGTTTGATAGTGATGTTTTGTGGTAGGATATGTTTGATTGTGATGTTTTGTTGTAGGATATGTTTGATAGTGATGTTTTGTGGTAGGATATGTTTGATAGTGATGTTTTGTGGTAGGATATGTTTGATTGTGATGTTTTGTTGTAGGATATGTTTGATAGTGATGTTTTCTTGTAGGATATGTTTGATAGTGATGTTTTGTGGTGGGATATGTTTGATAGTGATGTTTTGTGGTAGGATATGTTTGATTGTGATGTTTTGTTGTAGGATATGTTTGATAGTGATGTTTTGTGGTGGGATATGTTTGATAGTGATGTTTTGTGGTAGGATATGTTTGATTGTGATGTTTTGTTGTAGGATATGTTTGATAGTGATGTTTTGTGGTAGGATATGTTTGATAGTGATGTTTTGTGGTAGGATATGTTTGATAGTGATGTTTTGTGGTAGGATATGTTTGATAGTGATGTTTTGTGGTAGGATATGTTTGATAGTGATGTTTTGTGGTGGGATATGTTTGATAGTGATGTTTTCTTGTAGGATATGTTTGATAGTGATGTTTTGTGGTAGGAAATATCTTGTAATTGTATCCTTGTCTTAGGATTTGTTTAATAGCATTATCTTGGAGTTGTCATATGGCAGTTTTATAGTGGTGCTATATGATACAGTGTGTTAATCTGTGTTATATTGATGGTGTCTTGAGCTTGTACAAATTGTTAAATTTTGTTATAGAGATGGCCTTGTAAGGTATGACAAGTCTGATGGTGATGTCTTACAGCAGGACATTAAAATGTGTTAATATAGAGGTGTCCTATGGTGGGACATCAAACTGTGCTATAATAGTAGTGTCCTTTGGTAGGCAATCAAACTGTGTTATAATAGTGGTGTCCTATGGTAGGACATCAAACTGTGCTATAATAGTGATGTCCTATGGTAGGACATCAAACTGTGTTATAATAGAGGTGTCCTATGGTAGGCAATCAAACTGTGTTATAATAGAGGTGTCCTATGGTGGGACATCAAACTGTGTTATAATAGAGGTGTCCTATGGTAGGACATCAAACTGTGTTATAATAGTGGTGTCCTATGGTAGGACATCAAACTGTGCTATAATAGTGATGTCCTATGGTAGGACATCAAACTGTGTTATAATAGAGGTGTCCTATGGGTGGACATCAAACTGTGTTATAATAGTGGTGTCCTATGGTAGGACATCAAACTGTGTTATAATAGTGGTGTCCTATGGTAGGACATCAAACTGTGTTATAATAGTGATGTTTTATGTTAAGATTAGACACAACAATCTCCCAAATGAAATGTTAACTTTCTATATCGCTGTTATCTTAATCATATTTTATCAATGTTGTTTGATGAATTTATCACTTTAGTTGTTATCAAACATGTAACTATCATGTATTTATTTTGTAACTATTCTATCACATTACACAAATATTTCACTACAGGTTCCTTGTTTGTTTTATTGATCTTTGTTGCCTTAACTTTATGTAGTTTTGATTTCTTTTCTCATTTTTTCCTCTTCATCTTTTGTTATTTTGGAAACGATCAA
Source organism: Megaustenia siamemsis (assembly GCA_032433765.1). Taxonomy (NCBI): domain Eukaryota; kingdom Metazoa; phylum Mollusca; class Gastropoda; order Stylommatophora; family Ariophantidae; genus Megaustenia; species Megaustenia siamemsis. The sequence goes on along the minus strand of JAVIAB010000025.1, from coordinate 38,554,517 downwards.
GCTGCTGTTTGTTATAAAAGATCAAGCTGCTGTTTGTTATAAAAGATCAAGCTGCTGTTTGTTATAAAAGATCAAGCTGCTGTTTGTTATAAAAGATTAAGTGATGATATTCTTGAAATTAAAAATAATCAAGTGATGATATTCTGTTAATTGACAAATACCAAATGATAATCACTCTGTTAATTGACAAATACCAAATGATAATCACTCTGTTAATTGACAAATAACATGTGATATATTCTGTTAATTGACAAATACCAAATGATGATCATACTGTTAATTGACAAATACCAAATGATAATCACTCTGTTAATTGACAAATACCATGTGATGATGTTCTGTTAATTGACAAATACCATGTGATGATATTCTGTTAATTGACAAATACCATGTGATGATATTCTGTTAAATGACAAATACCAAATGATGATCATGCTGTTAATTGACAAATAACATGTGATGATATTCTGTTAATTGACAAGTTCCAAGTTATGGCATTCTGTTAATTAACAAATACCATGTGATGATATTCTGTTAATTAACAAATACCATGTCAATTAACAACCATGTGATGATATTCTGTTAATTAACAAATACCATGTCAATTAACAACCATGTGATGATATTCTGTTAATTAACAAATACCAAGTGATGATATTCTGTTAATTAACAAATACCAAGTGATGATATTCTGTTAATTAACAAATACCATGTGATGATATTCTGTTAATTAACAAATACCAAGTGATGATATTCTGTTAATTAACAAATACCATGTGATGATATTCTGTTAATTAACAAATACCAAGTGATGATATTCTGTTAATTAACAAATACCAAGTGATGATATTCTGTTAATTAACAAATACCAAGTGATGATATTCTGTTAATTAACAAATACCAAGTGATGCCACACTTTTAATTACAAAATAATGAAGTAGTGATTCTCTGTTAGCTCTTGTGCTCTGTTCAACTCTATGTGGTCACTCATGGTGTTGATTCACTGGCTGTAACAGATTCTTCATTGATCTTATTAATACTTGCTTGACCTTTATTTCATCGGTGCTATATAGAACCAATTCTGACCTATGGAAGCGAATCATGGACAGTAGACAAACAAATGAAAAGACGATTAGAGGCCACAGAGATAGGATTTCTCAGAAGAATGTTGAAAGTTCCATGGACAGATAAAAAGACCAATGAGGAAGTTCTCAAAGAGGCCAACACAAAAAGGGAGCTCGCAAAAAATATCAGAAAGAAGCAATCAACATTTTTCGGGCACATCATGAGAAGAGGAAAGTTGGAATACTTGGTTGCAACTGGCAAAATAAAAGGAAAGAGAGATCACGGGTGACAAAGAGAGAAAATACTGGATAGCTTGGTGTCATGGCATGGAAAACAGTCAACAACAGAACTGATACGCTGCACTGTAGATAGAAGATTGTGGAAGGACATGATCACCTACGGCAACCGGTATGGCACATGATGATGATGATGATGACCTTTGTTGTCTCTCTTGGCTTTCAGTACAAGGGAAGTAATTGTTTGGGTTCAAGGGGAGCAGGAAAATAACTTCAGTGCTGCTGTGAATGTGGTAGTAGGGTGTAACATAGACTCCTACAGAGTTTGGTGACAGCTTTAGATAAAAGGGAGCCGCGATAGCTCAGTGGTTAGTGAACTGGACTACAAAGGACAAGGGGTAGGGTTCGATCCCAACCAATGGCTTCCGGGTCCACCCAGCCTTAAATGGGTACCGGATTTTTTTCTGGGAAAGTAAAGCGGCACGGGCATAATACCGACCACATTACCCCAAAAATCATGTGCTGAAGGTCTGTAAAATTTATGGTCACTAGCACCATATTTCCCTATACGCCACTTGGCGTGACGGGGGTACTTTACTTTTTTTTTTTTTTACTTTTAGATAAAAGGAACCCAACAAATTATAAGGACGGGCTGGCAAGCATGTTTCTGGTGAATTGTCGGAAAGAAAAGAAACATGTGTAGACAGAGAGAAAAGATTACGAATGACATAACAAAATGTCTTCAAAAATATAAGAGCAACTGAAATGATAAAATACCTGAATGTCAAATATCGTTACAGAAATTAAATTTCTGTAGCAGAAATAGACTCAAGATGCAACAAAGTTTGTCAAATCATTAGACAGCTATCACCATTATTGTCCAACAAGGAAATAACTCTGGAGGCAAAACGAGCACTCTACATTACAATCTTCATACCAACGTTGTGCTACCAATGCCAGACCTGGACCCTAGATGTAAGAACAATAAGAAAAATAACCTATTCTTCTTCTTTCCTTCCTCATTTGCCTTTCAGTGTTGAGGGGAGATATAAACTGCACTCTTTTGCTCTCCTGTTCATCTCTGCTGCTATGTTTCCTATTGTTTCAAATATTCCATCAATCCATCTTTTGCTCTCCTGTTCATCTCTGCTGCTATGTTTCCTATTGTTTCAAATATTCCATCAGTCCATCTTTTGCTCTCCTGTTCATCTCTGCTGCTGTGTTTCCTAATGTTTCAAATATTCCATCAACCCATCTTTTTCTCTCCTGGCCATCTCTGCTGTTTTGTTTCCAATGATGTATATATTGAGAGAGTAAGAAATCTAAAGATGGAATAGGGTCTTTTCGATCCGGAGTTCTTAGTGAGGAAAGGAGATGTATCTATAATCAACACCTGACAGGAACAATCAGTCTGTATACGCTTCGAGAAATGATGGGACGGGCGGTGGAGGGGTTATGTGGGTGTCCCAACTGAGTGAACCTAATTCCTTGAATAGAGAAAGTGGCCTTTGTTCTTGGGTCCAGAGAGCCGCGATAGCTCAGTGGTTAGTGAACTGGACTTCAAAGGTCGGGTTCGATCCTGATCGACGGCTTCCGGGTTCACCCAGCCTTTCTGGGAAAGTAAAGCGACACCTACGTAAATACCGACCAGTTTACCACAAAAATCATGTTCCGAAGGTCTGTGAAAATTATGGTAAAAATTATGCGTGACGGGTCATTAACACCATATGGACTTCCGTTTCCAAGATGGCGGAACTAAGTCACATTCTCTCGATCGCTGCGGAAATTTCTTTGGAATCTTATCAATTTCGGGTTTCCGTTACAATGTTCTGCATCCAGTCGAAATTATGTTTACTTGTCATATCTGCGCCATTGATTTGGCGTTGCACGCACGGCAATACTCCGTTTTGACAAATCAAGTGTTGTGAATGCGCCTTCCACCGTCTAATGTTGACTTGCGTTTTACGTCACACTGAGTGCTGTTCAATGACCGTTGATGGTGTTTTGCCGCAAGTTATTTACAATTTCCAACGCATTAATGTGGTGGGCTCCGTCAAGTCAGCCGAAGTTTTATCTCTTTGGGAAGTTTGCACCATGTTTCGTTCGTTGTAGACTGCATTCACTAGAGTAATCATGAATCTATGGGCGCAGCCATATTGTGCGTGCTACGTCATCATAATGGCTCATCGTGTGTCCCAAGACCGACCATGCGCTAATCTTGCGATCTGTTGTTTGGTGTGCAACGGGGATAATCTGACGATGAACTGTGTTTTGTATGTTCGTAGTTGGAGTCAAACACGATGTCCTAACGTCATCAAGCGCTATACATTTAAATACTATGACGATCATCATTTTCAGGAGGACGTGAACTTCCGGGCAATATGATGGATAGGCGGCAGGAACCATTGAAGGCTATGTATGAAAGTGTTCCTTGTTGCAGTTTCCTCATATTCCAAGTCCGGCTTGTTGCAGGAGCTACTGAGTTAAGTGCTCTGTGCACACTGTGAGCTGTGTGTTTCATCCGTTTTGATCATGTTCCGATATTCCAATTGCTTACAATGAATGCTGATATCGTATGACAGGGAACAGTTGGTCGTGTTCACTTTCTGTGCGGTTTCGCCATATGTCTTTTGGCGTGTGCTGAGACTGCTATGATGGGGACTACAGCTACCTTTCTTTGTTTGGGAGATGAGTTAGTAATTCGGATGATTCCACTGGCACGGGCGGTTGAGCAATTATGGATTTTAATTCGTTTGCAGTGATACCGGGGCCTTCCATAACTAAATAACACCATATTCCCTATACGCCACTTGGCGTGACGGGTCACTAACACCATCCATTTTCCCTACACGCCACTTGGCGTGACGGGTCACTAACACCATATTCCCTATACGCCACTTTGCGTGACGGGTCACTAACACCATATTCCCTATACGCCACCTTGCGTAGCGGGTCACTAACACCATATTCCCTATACGCCACTTTGCGTGACGGGTCACTAACACCATATTCCCTATACGCCACTTTGCGTGACGGGTCACTAACACCATATTACCTATACGCCACCTTGCGTGACGAGTCACTAACACCATATTACCTATACGCCACCTTGCGTGACTGGTCACTAACACCATATTCCCTATACGCCACTTGGCGTGACAGGTCACTAACACCATATTCCCCATACGCCACTTGGCGTGACGGGGGTACTTTACTATTTTATTTTTAAACTTTGGTCGTAAAAAAATCCTTATGGTAGGCTCAAAGTCTATGGTTTTGGAAGACCCCAATTTCACTGCAAACGAATTAAAATCCATAATTGCTCAACCGCCCGTGCCAGTGGAATCATCTGAATTAAAACTCATCCCATTGAAGGATCCAAAACAAAGAAAGACAGCAGCAGTCTCCATCATAGCAGCTACAGCACTCGCCAAAAGAATTAAGGCCCCAGTGGCATGAAAGTGAACGCAGCTGAACTGTCTTTCTTTGTACATATCATATCATTCATCAAAAGCTATCGAAATATTGAAACATGATCCGGATGAAAATCACAGCTCACGGTATGCACAGAGTAGTAAACTCAGTAGCTCTGGCAGCAAGTCACAGTAATGGGCAAATGACGTAAAAGAAGATCATCATCATCATCGAGTGCCATCTCCGCAACGAAGGTTGGCTACCATGGAGCGCCATTCTGTTCTGTCTCTTGCTTTGATGGTGCAGGTTGCCATAGGTTGATTTGTCCATCTCCGCATTGAAGGTTGACTACCATGGAGCGCCATTCTGCTCTGTCTCTTGCTTTGATGATGCAGGTTGTCATAGACTGACTTGTCCATCTCCACACCGAAGGTTGACTACCATGGAGCGCCATTCTGTTCTGTCTCTTGCTTTGATGATGCAGGTTGTCATAGGCTGACTTGTCCATCTGCACACCGAAGGTTGACTACCATGGAGCGCCATTCCGCTCTGTCTCTTGCTTTGATGGTGCAGGTTGTCATAGACTGACTTGTCCATCTCCGCATCGAAGGTTGACTACCATGGAGCGCCATTCCGCTCTGTCTCTTACTTTGATGGTGCAGATTGTCATAGACTGACTTGTCCATCTCCGCATCGAAGGTTGACTACCATGGAGCGCCATTCTGCTCTGTCTCTTGCTTTGATGGTGCAAGTTGTCATAGGATGACTTGTCCATCTTTTGATGTTACTCGTCCGTGTTAGTCTTAGTCTTGGTCTGCCTCTTTTACCTTGTATTTTACCCTCCAATATTACTTTTAGTAGGCTGTTGTGTCTTTTAACATTCCCAAAAATCGCATTTGTCTTGTTTGAATTGTATTTAGTAGTTCTCTTTTCATTTTTACTTGTTTTAAAACTTCATCGTTTGTTTTCTTTTCTTCCCATCCAATTCTACCTATTTTTCTATAAATCCAGATTTCAAAGGCTTCAATTTTCTGTTCTGTTTTGTATTTTATTTATTTATTTTGTATTTTTCAACTCTGGAACTCTTCAGCGCCGGGAGATATTCTTTAAAATACTGTTACAGAATAAAAAGTGTGACAAACGACAACCAGAAGACAAGGCGCCCTCCTACATAAGAGCAGGTGCCCGTTGTACCATCATTTGAGAATCGTTGACTTATCGCGTCTTGACTTGTCACATTTATTGGGGCGGGAAAGAAAATGAATAGCGGGCGTTAAAAAAATGAGAATGTTATGGGAATTACCTTCAATCTGTTAGCTGTCGGTTCGCCGTGCTTCTACAATGTCGCGTCGGCAAGAACTGCTCATTCAGTTATTATTGTTATTATTTGGAAAGTATTGGAAATCTAGGGTATTCGGGTGATCAGAACCAAGCAATAGAGATCGATATGTCTGTGTTTGGTTGGAACTGAGAGAGTTGGTGTCCTGATTGAAGTTAGGTAAGTAGTTTATTGTTTCGTTTCGTTATCATAATATGAATTTTAAGTATTTTCATTTATTCCTTCTTATATTCAATATTAATTCAGATAAATCATCATCATGTACCACATATGTTGGCATAGGCGATCATGTGGTTTTATAATTTTTCTCTCTACAGTGCATCGAATCAATTCTGTTGTTGGTTGTTTGCAGTGCCATCACACCAAACTATCTTCTCTTTTTGTCGACCGCGATATCTCTTTCCCTGTACTTTGCCAGTTGTAACCAAGTATTCTAACTTTCTTCTTCCCGTGATGTGCCCGTCAAATGTTGATTGTTTCTTTTTGGTCTATTTTAGGAGCTCCCTTTTTGTGTTGCCCTCTTTGAGAACTTCCTCATTGGTCTTTTTAGCTGTCCAGGAAACTTTCAACATTCTTCTGAGAAACCCCATCTCTGTGGCCTTGAATCAGCTTTTATTTTGTTTTGGCTTATGAGAAATATTTTTGCTATATCTGAGGAAGGCTCTTGCCGAAACGTTGTAGTTTTTCTTATTTTTTTTTTTAACATAGTAGCTCAATTCAATGTTATGTCTATTTGATATGTACTTTTAAGCGAATTATACCCTTGCTAATACATAGGCTGAAATAAATAAAAGAATAGGTATGGCAAAAAAGTAATTTCAATGCCATGAAAAATATACTAACATCAAAACAAATAACAAACGGGCTAAAACTAAGAATAGCAAAATGTTACATCTTCTCAATATACCTGTATGGTGCAGAAACATGGACATTAGACCAGAAAACTGAACAGAAAATTGAGGCCTTTGAAATGTGGATTTACAGAAGAATAGATAGAATTGGATGGAAAGAAAAGAAAACAAACGAGGAAGTTTTAGGACGACTAAAAGTGAAAAAAGAACTACTAAACACAATTAGAGCAAGACAAATGACATTTTTTGGTCATGTTAAAAGACACAACAGCCTAATAAAAGTAATATTAGAGGGGAAAATACAAGGTAAAAGAGGCAGAGGCAGACCAAGACTAACATGGACGAGTAACATCAAAAGATGGACAAGTCAGCCTATGACAATCTGCACCATCAAAGCAAGAGACAGAGTGGAATGGCGCTCCATGGTAGCCAACCTTCGATGCGGAGAAGGCACCCAATGATGATGAATACATAGTTTAATATTAAGCGGGAGCCGCGATAGCTCGCTGGTTAGTCAACTGGACTACAAAGGACAAGAGGTCGGGTTCGATCCTGACCAACGGCTTCCGGGTTCACCCAGCCTTAAATGGGCACCGGATTTTTCCTTGGAAAGTAAAGCAGCACGGGCGTAATACCGACCACATTACCCCAAAAATTTACCTTTTTACCTTTTTTCACTGTCAATTAATGTTCAGAAGACAGTAATACTAAATCAAGGTGACTTCAAACCTCTATCTATTACTCTAAAAGACTGCCCACTAGAATCAGTACAGAAATTTACATATCTTGGATCCACAGTTACGCAAACCATCTCTCTTGATGAAGAAATAAACTGTCGAATTGGTAAGGCAGCTACGACCTTCGGCAAACTCACAAAAAGGGCATGGAACAACACGAAACTAACTCAAAAGACTAAACTCTTAATATATCAAACATGTGTGCTTAGCACACTACTATATGGATCCGAAACCTGGACAACATACTCAAACCAGGAAAAAAGACTAAATGTCTTCCACATGCGATGTCTCCGCAAAATAATGCACATCAAATGGCAGGACAAAATAACCAACTTAACTGTCCTGCAACGTGCTAAGACCCTAACAATCATGTCGATGCTCAGAAGTCGAAGGCTAATATGGCTGGGGCATGTCCAACGAATGGAAGAAAAACGCATTCCTAGGCAAATACTATATGGTGAGCTAAAACACGGAAAAAGACAAATCGGCAGACCTAAACTACGATATAGAGATATCTGCAAATCATCTCTGAAAGACTTCTCCATCTGTGAAAACGACTGGCAACATCTGGCAAGTGATCGCACATCATGGAGAGTATGCATAAGGAACGGTATAACAACATTTGAGACTGTGCTAAGACAGGACTTAGAAGACAAGAGACTCATGAAAAGGGATGGTAAACCCCGTGGATCAGCGATCCTGACCTGTTCATTATGTGACCGCGTGTGTTTGTCAAACATTGGTAGAATTAGCCACGAGAGAAGCTGTTCGGCAAAAACAATACCTCAAAAAAATACGCAATAGCCTCCACTAGACCGTCTGACAAGACGAAAAAGGGCCATATATATACCCCAAAAATCATGTGCTGAAGGTCTGTAAAAATTATGGTCACTAACATCATAAGCCACTTGGCGTGACGGGGCTCTTGACTCTTTTACTTAATATTAAGCACAACTGTTTGTCGCAGATACTTTAGCTTGATGGTTTATGTCTTTCTATGAAGATTAAACATAAACACTTCTTCTATTATACAATTGATGCTGTTAGAAGATGTCCTCTTCTCACGATGTGCCTTGAAATGTTGATTGTTTCTGTCTGATGTTTTCCGTGTGCTCTCTTCTTCCGTTGGCCTCTTTAAGAATTTCTTTCGTTGGTTTTTTTTCAACTGTCCAGGGGACTTGCAATATTCTTCTGAGAAATCCCATCTCTGTGGCCTCTAATCGTCTTTTCCTTTGCTTATCTACTGCCAATGATTCACCTCCATAGGTCAAACGTAAATAAATAATTTAGCTAACGATGTAACGGTGTGTGTGTGTGTGTGTGTGGTGTTACAAATTGAAAACACTCTCATCAAGTAGCAGTTTTAAGAATAAGGAGTATGTACTACATTGAAGACATCTTTCTTCATAACAGTAAACTAGAATAAAGACTCACCCGTCACGTCGCGTGATGTATATGGAATATGGTGTTAGTGACCTATCACGCCACGTGACGTATAGGGAATATGGCGTTAGTGACCCGTCACGTCACGTGACGTATAGGGAATATGGTGTTAGTGACACGTCACACCACGTGACGTATAGGGAATATGGAGTTAGCGACCTGTCACGTCAAGTGGCGTATAGGGAATATGGAGTTAGCGACCTGTCACGTCAAGTGACGTATAGGGAATATGGAGTTAGCGACCTGTCACGTCAAGTGGCGTATAGGGAATATGGAGTTAGCGACCTGTCACGCCAAGTGGCATATAGGGAATATGGAGTTAGCGACCTGTCACGTCAAGTGGCGTATAGGGAATATGGAGTTAGCGACCATAATTTTTACAGACCTTCGGCACATGATTTTTGGGGTGATGTGGTCGGTATTACGCCCGTGCCGCTTTACTTTCCCAGAAAAAAAATCCGGTACCCATTTAAGGCTGGGTGAACCCGACAGCCGTCGATCAGGATCAAACCCAACTTCTTGTCATCTGTAGTCCAGTGCCCTAACCGCTGAGCTATCGCGGCTCCCATCTCCCTCTGTACACGATGCAAATTTTCTAATTTAGAACTAAAATGTCACTTTTATATGAAAACAAAGAGCTTTGATATAGGAAACTGTTCCGGCGCGCTCCCACCGTCACAAGCCCTCACTACACACCGCTGTCTATACAAGTCTATGTATCAACACGCAACATACATTATATGGCTACATTGTGTTTGTTGTTCGATCATGAGAGCGCTTCACCATAGTTGCAAGATAAAACGATTGATAAGAGCATTCCAATCTGGCAATAAGGTAACAAGGTCATACATCTAGACCAGTGTAACAGTGTTATAGTAGCAATGTCTGCGTCTATCCTCGGTCGATTCTTTGCTATAATATATCATCTTTGGGAAGCCGTTCAACTGTTATTGATTTGGACTACTACGGACAAGAGTTTGGATTCAATCCTGATACACAGTTTCCAGGTCCATCATCATCTGTGCCCTGTCAATTGGAGGCGAAGGCGCGCCTCCCAGCACCAGAGCTGGGAGTTGTCAGCGACCCACAGCTGATGGCTTGCGTCAGGATCCGTGAATCAAAACCATCCAGACCCTGCTCCACCTCTCCGTGGTACCTCCAGTAACAGACTAACCTGTCTAGTTTGGCCAAGCGAACAGGGATCGAAGAGGGAAGACAACCCTGTACTCAAAAATGTCGTGCTGAAGTCGGATGTGTTGGGCCGAAAGGCGCAAATATAACAGTTATACTGTAAACCACAACACAACGCAGACACGCCCACTTAACGTCCTTTTAAGGACGGATGACGAAGAGGAATTCTACAGTCTACGAATACTCTAGAATACTTTAGTCATCGGGCGAACGCAAGCAAGCAAACAAAACATCGTATCAATTCTGTTGTTGACTGTTTTCCATGCCATGAAACCAAGCTATTTAGTAATTTCTCTCTTTGTCGTCCGCAATCTCTCTTTCTTTTTATTTTGCCAGTTGTAACCAAGTATTCCAACTTTCCTCATCCCATGATGTGCCGAAATGAAATGTCGATTGTTTCTTTCTGATATTTTTTAGGAGCTCCCTTTTTGTGTTGGCCTCTTTGAGAATTTCCTCATTGGTCTTTTTAGCTGTCCAGGGAACTTGCAACATTCTTCTGTGAAATCCCATCTCTGTGGCCTCTAATCACCTTTCCATTTGTTTATCTACTGTCCATGATTCGCTTCCATAGGTCAGAATTGATTCTATATAGCACCGATGAACTCTCTTTCTCCTTTCTATGAACATACACTTGTTGAACAAGACGTTTTTAATTTTCTGAAATGCTATTTTGGCCTGACATATTCTGCTTTTTATTTCTGAGGTGCATCTTCCATCTGATGTTATTATTGTGCCTAAGTATTGGACGCTCACCACTCATTCTCTCTCTCTCTCTCTCTCTCTCTCTCTCTCTCTCTCTCTCTCTCTATCTCTCTCTGATATATCCACATTTCAAAGGTTTCCATTTTCTTATCTGTTTTCTTATTGCTAATGTCCATGTTTCTTCACCACACAGGAATATTGAGCAAATATAGCATTTTACTGTTAGTAGTTTTAGTCCTGACGTTATCTGCTTTATATGAGTATATTTTTCATGCTGTTAACTTATTTTTTGCCATTCCTATTTTGTGTGTGTTTATTTCTGTACTACCGACCACATTTCCCCCAAATGGTAATGGGCACAGCCAGAAACGAAAAAACTTAGTGGGTGTGTAAGAAGACTTTTCAACCAACACAGAACTGGAGTCGTCAGTCGCTGGACACTGCGGGACTTGCTGAGTGAGGAGGGTATCTGAGGACCTATGGACAAGTTCGGTGTGCAATGATGATGACCCACAAATAACTCACTAACACACAACAAATCATGTGCCGGAAGTCTATTAAAAATCTGGTAGCTACGTGATAGGTACTTGAATGCTCTGAGTTCAAATTCAAAGTGGCTTGAATTTGTTTTTAATTATCTGTTAAAATGTTGCTGGTGTTAGATGTCCAGCATCTTCAATCTTTTGCATTATTGGTACATTCTGAGAGACCATTGTGCTGTTTTAGCTGGTACATTCTGAGAGACCATTGTGCTGTTTTAGCTGGTACATTCTGAGAGACCATTGTGCTGTTTTAGCTGGTACATTCTGAGAGACCAATGTGCTGTTTTAGCTGGTACTTTCTGAGAGACCATTGTGCTGTTTTAGCTGGTACATTCTCGAGAGACCATTGTGCTGTTTTAGCTGGTACATTCTGAGAGACCATTGTGCTGTTTTAGCTGGTACATTCTGAGAGACCATTGTGCTGTTTTAGCTGGTACATTCTGAGAGACCATTGTGCTGTTTTAGCTGGTACATTCTGAGAGGCCATTGTGCTGTTTTACATGACAAAAGTATTTTATTTTTTATGTTTATATGTTCTACATCACCGGGTTTCTTAAATATTCAGTTCTTGTTAAATCGTCATATTTACTCCCTTCTTTGCGATGATTAATCAAAATGGAATCTTCCCATAATACGCTGTACCTTTAGGGCTGTTTGTTTTGCAGCGTAATCCGTTCTGGCAACAAGTCTTTTAACTTCTTTCCTTCCACATCTGCCTTTCAGCGTCGATGAGAAATATAATTTGCGGTCTTTTGCTCTCCTGTTCGCCTCTCCTGCTGTATGTTTCCTAGTGCTTCTAATATTCCATCGATTCATCTTTTTTTGTGGTCGACCCTTGGGTCTGTTGTTCTCGAAACATTTATTTAAGGCTCGCTGTGTTTTGATCTTTCTGCCTTGTCACGTGATCAAACCATTGTATGTGTTGTTTCTTTGTATATTCTATGGCGGGAGCTATTCCTAGCTTTTTTCTCGGTTCTTAATTTCTGATCTTATCTCTCAGGCTGCTTCCTGTCATTCGTCTAACACATTTCATCTCAGTAGAGGTTATTTTCCTTATTGTTCTTGCATCTAGGGTCCAGGTCTGGCATTGGGTAGCACAACATTGGGATGAAGATTGCATTGTAGAGTGCCCGTTTTGCCTCGAGTTATTTCCTTAGACAATAGTGGTGATAGCTGTCTAATGATTTGACCAGCTTTGTTGTATCTTGAGTTTATTTCTGCTTCTTTTGAATGATCTATTGACAATATCCGATATTACCGCTAGTACCAGCTCACGGAACGGTAACTCGCATAGTTATGTGCTAAGGGGCGCTATCAAGTTTGTTCATTGTGCAGATGTTTAAACTTAATTAAAAAAAAGAGTGCCGAAGTTCAACTTGTCCAGACCGTCAGCAAACATGATGACGCTCTGGGTGCCGCATGTCACAGCATCTAACGGTCGGATCGAGGGAACAATATTTGTAAAAAAAGAAAAAAGAAACTATCTTTACGGCATTTTCTCATGACTGGGGTCTGCCTGGGGGAATAGTAGGACCGGAGAATAAAGGTCGCATGTCCAATCGCCGCGAGGAGTTCGGGTCTGAGTTTTTATTTCACCCCCGTTAGAAAAAAAAAAACAATGTTGACCCTACCGAGATTCAAACCTGTGTTCTCCTGGTTTGGAGCCGACAAGTTATCGACTCGACCATCCTCTCTCCAGCGAAACAATGAGAGACAGAAATCAGAGAATTATACAACAGAAAAATTAGTTGGTTATGTAAAATGTTGGACCTGGGTAACAACGAACAAATCCAGAAACAAACACACAACAATGGGGAAACTGGAGAAAGATCACGGAACCACTCATGGAGCTGAAACCCCAATAGTTCCCAGTGGAATTAAAGGATCATGCGAGATAAAGCACGACGTGGTATCCAGGACTGCTATTTCGCCAATTACCACAGGCAATGTTTACATAATCGATTGACTTCTAACGCGACATGCCACAGCCGCATTTGAACAAACACCAAACTGGCAAACCAATTAACTCCCTCACAGTATCTTTGCTGTGCTGCTAAATTAGCTACAGAAGTTCATTCTGGCAATACAGATTACAAATTAAAAACTCACACAACAAAGATGGGCATTCTGTTTATACTGCAGTTAATTTTTAGGGATCTCTATGGTAAGAGCATAAAAAAAGAGTTCTAAAACGTCATGCAGACCCAGTCTTAGCATATGGATGTGAATCATGGATAGTATGACAACAGACAAGAAAATCACTGGAGGATGTAGAAATGTGGTTTTACAGAAGAATGTTGAGAATACAATGGACAGCTAAGAAGAGTAATGAAAATGTTCTGAAAGAGGCCAAAGCAAAAAGAGATGTAATTTCCAATATTAGGAAGAAACAATCATCAATTTTTTGGCCATGTAATGAGAAGGGAACAGCTGGAATAAAAAAAAAGATACGAGACAGCTTAAGAGAATGGCTTGGCAGAAAGTCAACAACAGAAATGATAAATAACTGTCGAGATCGAAAGTTGTAGAGAAACATGATCACCTACGCCAGCAGGCATGGTACTTAATGATGATGATGATGATAGTACTAGCCTCCTTTTGGATTTAACCCTTAGAACACTATGGGGTCGAATATTATTATTTTTAGGATAACTCTTGATTTTGTTTTGTAAGATCCAGTAACTGCCCTTTTTTTTAACCGAAAAAGAAAGAGGTTATTAGTTATGTCCGGGTAAAAATTCAAAACGAATAAAATTCTTACCATGACGGACATCAACCTTAGATCTTGTACACTTATAACAAAGCTTACCATGACGGACATCAACCTTAGATCTTGTACACTTATAAAAGAGCTTACCATGACGGACATCAACCTTAGATCTTGTACACTTATAACAAAGCTTACCATGACGGACATCAACCTTAGATCTTGTACACTTATAACAAAGCTTACCATGACGGACATCAACATTAGATCTTGTACACTTATAACAAAGCTTACCATGACGGACATCAACCTTAGATCTTGTACACTTATAACAAAGCTTACCATGACGGACATCAACCTTAGATCTTGTACACTTATAACAAAGCTTACCATGACGGACATCAACCTTAGATCGTGTACACTTATAAAAGAGCTTACCATGACGGACATCAACCTTAGATCTTGTACACTTATAAAAGAGCTTACCATAACGGATATCAACCTTAGATCTTGTACATTTATAAAAGAGCTTACCATGACGGATATCAACCTTAGATCGTGTACACTTATAAAAGAGCTTACCATGACGGATATCAACCTTAGATCTTGTACACTTATAAAAGAGCTTACCATGACGGACATCAACCTTAGATCGTGTACACTTATAAAAGAGCTTACCATGACGGACATCAACCTTAGATCGTGTACACTTATAAAAGAGCTTACCATGACGGACATCAACCTTAGATCTTGTACATTTATAAAAGAGCTTACCATGACGGATATCAACTTTAGATATTGTACACTTATAAAAGAGCTTACCATGACGGACATCAACCTTAGATCTTTTACACTTATAAAAGAGCTTACCATAACGGATATCAACCTTAGATCTTGTACACTTATAAAAGAGCTTATCATGACGGATATCAACCTTAGATCTTGTACACTTATAAAAGAGCTTATCATGACGGACATTAAGCTTAGATTCTGTACACTTATAATAGAGCTTATCATATTTGTTTCTTTGGTTATGGAGGGCCCCGATATCACTGCAAACGAATTAAAATCCATAATTGCTCAACCACCCGTGCCAGTGGAATCATCCGAATTACTATCTCATCTCCCAAACAAAGAATGGTAGCTGTAGTCCCCTTCATAGCAGTCTCAGCACACGCCAAAAGACATAACATTTCGACCAAAGGCGAAACCGCACAGAAAGTGAACACAGCCAACTGTTTCCTGTCATACGACATCATCACTCATCGTAAACAATTGGAATATCGGAACATGATCAAAACGGATGAAACGCACAGCTCACGGTGTGCACAGAGCACTTAACTCAGTAGCTCCTGCAACAAGGATTATCATATTTGTGTAGTGATGGCGCTTGATCTGTGACAAAATAAGCGTGGGCTCGAGTCCGGATTAATACTTTTTCAGCTAGAGTCCTAGTTTATAGGCATAAATTGTTTCAGTTCGGAATAGAAACGTCCCCTTGAGCAAGCATTGCGCTTTATTATGAGGTTATCTAATATGTCATTTAATAATAGGGTTTAGGTTGAGTTAGGGCTAGGTTTTAGGTTGGGTTAGGGCTAGGGTTTAGGTTGGGTTAGGGCTAGGGTTTGGATTGAGTTAGGGCTAGGGTTTAGGTTGAGTTAGGGCTAGGTTTTAGGTTGGGTTAGGGCAAGGGTTTAGGTTGGGTTAGCCCTAGGGTTTGGATTGAGTTAGGGCTAGGGTTTAGGTTGAGTTAGGGCTAGGTTTTAGGTTGGGTTAGGGCTAGGGTTTGGATTGAGTTAGGGCTAGGGTTTAGGTTGAGTTACAGCTAGGTTTTAGGTTGAGTTAGGGCTAGGTTTTAGGTTGGGTTAGGGCTAGGGTTTGGATTGAGTTAGGGCTAGGGTTTAGGTTGGGTTAGGGCTATAGTTTGGGTAGGATTAGGGCTGGGGTTTGTGTTAGGAAACATAAAACTCGACCCTCACGTTGTTTCTATTTTCTATAGAATTAGGTGTCTTTTAATGACATGTTAAATTCTATAGAAAATAGAAACAACGTGAGGGTCGAGTTTTATGTTTCCTAACAGAAACCCCAGCCCTAATCCTACCCAAACTACAGCCCTAACCCAACCTAAGCCCTAGCCCTAACTCAATCCAAACCCTAGCCCTAACCCAACCTAAAACTTAGCCCTATCTATCTATCTATTGACCTTTCGAGCCGTAACCGGCCCATAGGGCGTAGACCAAGATACACCTTCTACTATCTGAATTTTTTTGTTCTAGCAGTTTTCTTTTAAAGATATTTTATCAAATCTCGCCATCTGTCTCTGTTCTGTGCAAGCAGCTCTATCTCATTGAGGGAGCCGATTCCTGCTGCTCTTGCCTCTCTCATCAATGTTCTTGTCAGTGTCTCCCTGGGTCTTCCTCTTTTTCTCTTACCTTTTGTTTTCCATATGAAACTTAGCCCTAACTAAATCTAAGCCCTAGTCGCAACCCAACCAAAACTCTAGCCCTAACCTAACCTAAACCCTAGCCCTAACTCAATCCAAACCCTAGATCGAACCCAATCAAAACTCAAGCCCTAACCAAATCAAAAACGTAGCCCTAACCCAATCAAAACACTAGCCCTAACTCAATCAAAACCCTAGCCCGAACCCTAGCCATAACCAATCAAAACCCTAGCCCTAACCCAAACAAAACACTAGCCCTAACCCAATCTAAACCCTGGTCCTAACCCAATAAAAACCCTAGTCCTAACCCAATCTAAACCCTAGCCCTAACCCAATTTAAACCCTAACCCTAACCCAATCAAAACCCTAACCCTAACCCAATCAAAACCCTAACCCAAAACGAATCAAAACCCTAACCCTACCCCAAACAAAACCCTAGCCTTAACCCTATCTAAACCCTAACCCAATCAAAACCCTAACCTTAACTCAATCAAAATCCTAGCTTTAACCCAATCTAAACCCTAACCCTAACCCTAACCCAATCTAAACCCTAACCCTAACCCAATCAAAGCCCTAGCCTTAACCCAATCTAAACCCTAACCCTAACCCATTCAAAACCCTGACCCTAACCCAATCCAAACCCTAGCCTTAACTCAATCTAAACTCTTGCCCTATCTCAATCAAAACCCTAGCTTAACCCAATCAAAATCCTAGCCCTACTCCAATCTAAACCCTAACCCTAACCTAATCTAAACCCTAACCCTAACCCAAACAAAACCCTAACCCAATCAAAACCATAGCCTTAACCCAATCTAAACCCTAACCCAATCAAAACCCTAGCCCTAACCGAATCAAAACCCTAACCCTAACCCAATCAAAACCCTAGCCCAAACCGAATCAAAACCCTAACCCTAACCCAATCAAAACCCTAGCCATAATCTAATCTAAACCCTAACCCAATTAAAACCCTAACCCTAACCCAATCAAAACCCTAGCCGTAGCCCAATCTAAACCCTAACCCAATCTAAACCCTAACCCTAACCCAATCAAAACCCTAGCCTTAACCCAATCTAAACCCTAACCCTAACCCAATCAAAACCCTAATCCTAACCCAATAAAAACTCTAGCCCTAACCCAATCAAAACCCTAGCCCAAACCCAATCAAAACCCTAGCCAGAGCCCAATCTAAACCCTAATCATAACCCAATCTAAACCCTAACCCAATCAAAACCCTAGCCTTAACCCAATCTAAACCCTGATCCTAACCCAATAAAAACCCTAGCCCTAACCAATCAAAACCTTAGCCTTAACCCAATCAAAACTCCAGCCTTAACCCAATCAAAACCCTAACCCAATCAAAACCCTAGCCCTAACCCAATCAAAACCCTAGCCCTAACCCAATCAAAACCCTAACCCTAACCCAATCAAAACCCCAACCCAATCAAAACCCTAACCCAATCAAAACCCTAACCTAAACAAAACCCTAGCCCTAACCCAATCAAAACCCTAGCCCTAACCCAATCAAACCCTAACCCAATCAAAACCCTAGCCTTAACCCAATCAAAACCCAATCCTTAACCCAATCAAAACCCTAGCCCTAACCCAATATAAACCCTAACCCGAACCAAATCTAAACCCTAGCCCTAACCCAAAAATAAAATTAGTTATTAAATAGCGTTAGTGAATAACACAGAGATAATTGTTAGAATTTGAAAACCACTGCAGATTTGTCGTGATGCGAAGTAAGGGGAGATCACTTTAATTTATGTCCCTCAACTAGGACTTTACCCTTATTAATTTAATTAATTTGTAAATAATGGGTACCTAGCTCAAATACAACAAGAGCGTTCCTCCACAAGTAGAAAGGCAGTAATGATCTTACTCCCAAATTTGTTATCCCTCACATCGACCGTTTCTGCTCAACACATCTACAACATTATATGTTGCAATGCATTATTTGTATGACTTCACGGTCCATGTCTACAGGCATGGGATACCGTGTCTCTTCACAATCCTTGATCTTGTTCTTTGTCCAGCAGTGAAAGTGTTGGTGGGTTTTCCGTACCACGCCATTAAACCATCCAGCATCTTTTCCATTTGTCTACCTCTATCTCTTGTAATGAAGAAATGCTGCACTGGTAATAAAGGCATCGAATGGATACAAGGAGACCATTTGGAGGACCTCGACTTTGCTGATGACATAGTTCTCATCAGCAGTCAGATAAAAACGATGCAGGAAAACACAAATGAACTATCATCAATAGCCAGCAAAATTGGGCTTGAGGTCAATCATGAAAAGACTAAAGTCATGAAAAGTTTAATTCCAACAAGTGACAAAATATACATGGAAAACAAACCAGTAGAAGAGATCGATCACTTTATCTATCTTGGAAGTCACATTGATCGAGAAGGGGATACGAGCAAAGAAATTAGAATCAGACTGGCTAAAGCAGCAATGTCTTTCAGAAGCCTTGAAAAGTTGTGGAAATCAAAACTCATTAGCACAAACACAAAACTTAGGCTATTCAAATCAAATGTACTATCAACCCTTACGTATGCGTGTGAAAGCTGGAAAACAACAAGAGATATAGAAACAAAGTTGAACGCATTCGAAAATAAATGTCTAAGGAAAATACTTGGTATAGAATGGAACGAATTCAAAACAAACGAGGAAATTAGAGAAATCGCCAATCAACCACTAATATCTTCAGTAATAAAGAAAAGACGATGGTCATACGTTGGACATGTGATGAGAAGAGATAATAATCGAATAGCAAAGCAAGCCCTCATATGGGAAACAACAGGTAAAAGAAAAAGAGGAAGACCCAGGGAGACACTGAGAAGAACATTGATGAGAGAGGCAAGAGCAGCAGGAATCGGCTCCCTCAATGAGATAGAACTGCTTGCACAGAACAGAGACAGATGGCGAGATTTAATAAAATATCTTTAAAAGAAAACTGCTAGAACAAAAATTCATATAGGAGAAGGTGTATCTTGGTCTACGCCCTATGGGCCGGTTACGGCTCGAAAGGTCAATAGATAGATAGATAGATCTCTTGTACCTTCTTTTTCCTGTTATTATTCGGTATTTCCATCTGTCACATCTTCTCCACAGAAACATGGACTGCTCTTTTCCTAATATCATCGTTCTTTTCACATCCTTATATTGCGAGCTCCATTGGTAGCAACAATTACAATTGATGAATGCTACGAGATATGTGAATAGCAACAATTACAAATGAAGAATGCTACGAGATATGTGAATAGCAAAAATTACAAATGAAGAATGCTACGAGATATGTGAATAGCAAAAATTACAAATGAAGAATGCTACGAGATATGTGAATAGCAAAAATTACAAATGAAGAATGCTACGAGATATGTGAATAGCAAAAATT
Source organism: Megaustenia siamemsis (assembly GCA_032433765.1). Lineage (NCBI taxonomy): Eukaryota > Metazoa > Mollusca > Gastropoda > Stylommatophora > Ariophantidae > Megaustenia > Megaustenia siamemsis. Next base: position 38,534,449 of record JAVIAB010000025.1, on the reverse strand, counting down.
ACAAATGAAGAATGCTACGAGATATGTGAATAGCAAAAATTACAAATGAAGAATGCTACGAGATATGTGAATAGCAAAAATTACAAATGAAGAATGCTGCGAGATATGTGAATAGCAACAATTGCAAATGAAGAATGCTACGAGATCCGTGAATAGCAAAAATTGCAAATTAAGAATGCTACGAGATCCGTGAATAGCAAAAATTGCAAATGAAGAATGCTACGAGATCCGTGAATAGCAAAAATTACAAATGAAGATTGCTACGAGATCCGTGAATAGCAAAAATTACAAATGAACAATGTTTAAAAAAAGCTGAAAAAAACCAGGCATTTCATCAAAATCATAAGGAAGACACAACCTACTTTTATTGGGCATGTAATGTGAAAAGAAGGCATTGAGAATACTATAACAACAGGCAGAATGAATGGAAAGTAAATAAGAGAAAAACCAAGAGAAAAAACATTGAACAACTTATCCAAATGGAAAGATTGAAATTCTGACATATCACCACTACAGGGAGTACGGCGATCCTAGCTTCTGTTCATCATCATCATCAAGTACCGGGCCTAGTGGCGTAGGTAATCATGTCTCTCCACAACTTTCGATCTCGGCAGCTATTTATCATTTCTGTTGTTGACCTTCTGCCAAGCCATTCTCTTAAGCTGTCTGTTATTCTTTTCTCTTTGCTTCCCTCTATCTCTTCGTCCCTCAATTTTTCCAGTTGTTACAATATATTCAAGGTGTTCTCTTCTCATTACATGGCCAAAAAATGATGATTGTTTCTTCCTAACATTGGAAATTAGTTCTCTTTTTGCTTTGGCCTCTCTCAGAACCTCTTCATTACTCTTCTTAGCTGTTCATGGTATTCTCAACATTCTTCTGTAAAACCACATTTCTACAGACTCCAGTGATTAGCTTCTGTTAGCCAACCTGATTAGACTCGGGTAGACTACGAGGAAGTAGAACTGTTAGGTCTTGATCAGCTAATGGTCTGTCAACCATGTTGTGATGCAGGTCGCACGTGCCTTTGCTCCCCCAGATAGGATGTAAAAAAGACTGGTGTTGTGCTGACAAAATCATTTTTTAAAAATGGGCAACGGTCAATGAAAATGATGGACACCTCATAACCAATCAATTTTATATTTTAACTTCAATCAAATGTTTCTAATCTCACTCAGCTTTAAAAAAATTAACATCAACTTTAGCGACATCAATATAATTGATTATAGGGTGCCAATCAATCAATCAATCAATCATTCTGCATATCGATCACACTCTTTTCCTCATGATATTTGTATTTCTTTGAGAGTAAAGGCCATAAACCGTAAGATATTGACACGGCGGTTCTAAAATTAGATGACAATGGCGCTGGAAACATCCACAAAGAATAAACTTCAGAAGTGTAAGAGAGATAGAAAGAGAGAGAGAGAGAGAGAGAGAGAGAGAGAGAGAGAGAGAGAGAAAGGGATAGAGAGAGAAAGAGAGAGAGAGAGAGAGAGAAAGAGAGAGAGTGAGAAAGAGAGAAAGAGAGAGAGAGAAATAGATAGAGAAATAGATAGAGAGAGAGTAGAGGGCACAGACCAGAATAAAGTAAAAGTAAGTAAAGTACCCCCGTCACGCCAAGTGGCGTATAGGGAATATAGTGTTAGTGACCATAAATTTTACAGATCTTCGGCACATGAATTTTGGGGTAATGTGGTCGGTATTACGCCCATGCCGCTTTACTTTCCCAGAAAAAAAATCCGGTACCCATTAAAGGCTGGGTGAACCGGAATCCGTCGGTTGGGATCGAACTCTACCTCTTGTCCTTTGTAGTCCAGTTCACTAACAACTGAGCTATCGCGACTCCCACAGACCAGAGTAAAGGAGACAATAATATGTGGAGTCGGAAATTTAATGAAAGAAGTGGTACATATTGATTCCGTTAGGGGAAAATAGCCCCATAAGGGCATCCATTTATTTGTATATGGTGAACTAAGAAAATAGCCCCATAAGGGCATCCATTTATTTGTATATGGTGAACTAAGAACACTCCTGCAGATGACAAGAGATTGGCGTACTTTCTCGCAGATCTTGCCTTGTTTAACTATGTCAGTCATGTACCCATTTTAACAGTTGGGTCAAATGGAGTGTGCTTGGCTGGAAACAAACCTATGATCCGTTGATCATAAAGCCAAATCGCTATCATTGTGTACTAGTCAGTACAGCCATATTAGGTATAACAAGCAGAAGAGTGTTTTCAAAATAAACAAAAAAGAAAAAAAAAACATAAGACAAGAGAAACATAGGAGGCCAAGCTAATTTGATTTTACAGAAATTTGTTGAGAATAGCGAGCCTTCAACAAACGTGAGAATACCAGACCCAAGGGTCGACCACACCAGACCCAAGGGTCGACCCTAGCAGATTCATGGTCGACCACGAAAGAGATGGATTGATGGAATATTAGAAACACTAGGAAACATAACAGCAGCAGAGGCGAACAGAAGAGCAAAAGATGGATTGATGGAATATTAGAAACACTAGGAAACATAACAGCAGGAGAGGCGAACAGAAGAGCAAAAGATGGATTGATGGAATATTAGAAACACTAGGAAACATAACAGCAGGAGAGGCGAACAGAAGAGCAAAAGATGGATTGATGGAATATTAGAAACACTAGGAAACATAACAGCAGCAGATCGTCTGTGTGTTTCTAAATCTCTGTAAATTATTACCAGAGATGTTTCTCTTTGACTGTAAAGCGCCCTGGCGTGGTGCTGCCTGCAACACCCATACGTTCACCGATGATCATAAAACCAACAGAGAGGTGCACCAACACATGTCAGTGGCATGCGGAGGAGCCACTGTGAGACAGATCACTGAACTGGAATGAAGCAGACCGGAAGATCGTATGAGATCAATAAGAGATCGATAAATAAATGGGTTCATGCCAAGACTAGCTGATAAGATTATATGAGTCGTCATAAAACTATTCGGGGCTGACTTGTTCCGGAAATAACACTAATAAATAATAATATGCAAATAATAATAATATAATAAATAATATAATAATAATAAAACACATTTAATTCAATGCGATGAAATATTTAAATACATTTTTTGAACGAAGATACGACATTTTTTTTGGAAAATTTGCCTGTTTATTTTTATTGTAGATTTATTATTAATATTCATGCGTTCATAAGCAATAAAGTGGTTTGGCTTTCAAATTGGAGAAAATCTGCGACAGATATTTTGACTTTGCCCAGTCAATAGTTTTTATTTTAATCATACAACTTGTGTAGTAATATAAACACAGAACATGCGATATTTTGAATAGACGAAACGAAAGATTAAGGTTCATTCAATTCTGGTTGATAATTACTTCTTCGTCTCTTTTGAATCTCGCCAAATATGTGAATAGAGAGATTATTTCAAATACTTGAATTATTTATATCTCACTGGTGTCAGAGTGTCAATGTTATATTAACATATTTTATTTGTTGAAAAGGCGTTGTATGTCTATTTATTTTATATATCGCATATATTCTACATAATGAAGATACAAGTAAACGAAACAAAGCTGATCGTGGTTTATAAACATATGAAAATAACAGCAAGAAAACAGAAGTCATGGTCATATCGAAGAAACAATCATCACCATCATAAAAATAACCAGGACAAATATGAAGCAAGTGCAACGCGTCAAATACTTGGGTACAACAATAACATCAGATGGGAGATGCACCACAGAAATAAAAAGCAGAATAGCTCAGGCCCAAATAGCATTTCAGAAAATGAAATATCTTATGCAACCAATTTGTGTCAATAGAAGTGTGAGAGTTCATCGGTGCTATATAGAACCAATTCTGACCTATTGAAGCAAATCATGGACAATCTTCTTCTTCTTCTTTTTTCTTCCTCATCTGCCTTTCAGCGTTGAGAGGAGATATAATTTGCGGTCTTTTGCTCTTCTGTTCGCCTCCGCTGCTGTTATGTTTCCTAGTGCTTCTAATATTCAATCGATCCATCTTTTTCGTGGTCGACCCTTGGGTCTGGTGTTCTCACAACGTTTGTTGAAGGCTCGTTGTGTTGTGTTTTGTTCTTTCTGCCTTGTCACGTTGCCGAACCATTTTATCTGTTGTTTCCTTATATATATCATGGACAATAGACAAACAAATGAGAAGACGATTAGAGGATACAGAGATGGGATTTCTCAGAAGAATGTTGAAAGTTCCCTGGACAGCTAAAAAGACCAATGAGGACATTCTCATAGAGGCCAACACAAAAAGGGAGCTTCTAAAGAAGATCAGAAAGAAACACTCAACATTTTTAGGGCACATCATAAGAAGAGAAAAGTTGGAATACTTGGTTATAACTGGCAAAATACAGGGAAAGAGAGATCGTGGACGTTAATGAGAGAAGATATTAGATAGCTTGGTGTCATGGCATGAAAACAGTGAACAACAGAACTGATACGATGTACTGTGGATAGAAAATTGTGGAAGGACACGGTCGCCAACGCCAACCGGTATGGCACATGATGATGATGACAACAGCAGTCTTGCCGTGATGGTATTGCACAGACAAGCGATTGGACAAGTCACGTGCATCAACAGAAATATGACGTTGGTGAAGAATGGTGGAAATACGATGACAAGTCGTCCATTCATGAACTTTCTTTACTTGAGAGCTCCAGCAGGTAGGATGGTGGGTAGCTCTGGCATTGAGTGTGGCATGACTCTGGACACAGAGGTGGTCGCCTTATCGAGGCAGAAAGAGCATTGAGTGTGGCATGGCTCTGGACACTGGTCGCCTTATCGAGGCAGAAAGAGCATTGAGTGTGGCATGGCTCTGGACACAGAGGTGGTCGCCTTATCGAGGCAGAACGAGCATTGAGTGTGTTTATGGCTCTGGACACTGGTCGCCTTATCGAGGCAGAAAGAGCATTGAGTGTGGCATGGCTCTGGACACTGGTCGCCTTATCGAGGCAGAAAGATCATTGAGTGTGTTTATGGCTCTGGACACTGGTCGCCTTATCGAGGCAGAAAGAGCATTGAGTGTGGCATGGCTCTGGACACTGGTCGCCTTATCGAGGCAGAAAGATCATTGAGTGTGTTTATGGCTCTGGACACTGGTCGCCTTATCGAGGCAGAAAGAGCATTGAGTGTGGCATGGCTCTGGACACTGGTCGCCTTATCGAGGCAGAACGAGCATTGAGTGTGGCATGGCTCTGGACACAGAGGTGGTCGCCTTAGCGAGGCCGAAAGAGCATTGAGTGTGGCATGACTCTGGACACAGAGGTGGTCGCCTTATCGAGGCAGAAAGAGCATTGAGTGTGTTTATGGCTCTGGACACTGGTCGCCTTATCGAGGCAGAACGAGCATTGAGTGTGGCATGACTCTGGACACAGAGGTGGTCGCCTTATCGAGACAGAAAGAGTCCATCGTCTTTTTAAGCAACTTTTAGTCACATTTTTGTTACATGGCATATTAAACAACGTTTAGCCAGATTTTTGTTACATGGCATATTAAACAACTTTTAGCCAGATTTTTGTTACATGGCATATTAGATAACTTTTAGCCAGATTTTTGTTACATGGCATGTTAGACAACTTTTAGCCAGATTTTTGTTACATGACATATTAGATAACTTTTAGCCAGATTTTTGTTACATGGCATATTAGATAACTTTAAGCCAGATTTTTGTTACATGGAAGATTGGATAACTTTTAGCCAGATTTTTGTTGCATGTTTCATTAGTCAGCTGTTAGCCAGTTTTATATTTGTTCACGGCTTATTGGATAACTTTTAACCAGATTTTTGTTACATGGCTTATTAGATAACTTTTAGCCAGATTTTTCTTGTATGGTACATTAGTCAACTGTTAGCAAGTTTTTTTGTGTTCACGTCTTATTAGAAAACTTTTAACCAGATTTTTGTTCACGGCTTTTTGGAAAACTTTTAGCTAGATTTTTGTTACACGCTTATTTGGCAACTTTTAGCCAGGTTTTTGTTCACGGTTTATTAGTCAATTTTTAGCCAGATTTTGGTTGCATTGTTCATTTGTCAACCTTTAGCCAGATTGTTGTTCCATGGTTCATTAGTCAACTTTTATCCAGATTTTGTTTGCATGGCTCATTAGTAAGGTGACAGGACGTCCCGATTTTTCCGGGACAGTACTGATATTTTACTGTTTTTTCAACCTTTGTCCCGGATTTGTTATTATCCCAAATTTGTCCTGATTTTGGCAGATTTTTTAGCTTTTGTCACGGATTTGTTAAAATACATTAGGGACACAACCTTTACCAATTTTGCCAACATGGTACACGTCTCTTCGACTTAAAAATAGACATTATTCCGTTGTTGTGTAGAAAATTGAACTGACTGTTCATTTGGCGAAACAGTATCAGTAAAATGCGCTCCAAGTTTTAAATCTTGTGGACAGAAACTGAAACTCAACAAGTAGCATCTTTGCGGCCACGACATTTCATATTTTTGTATGTTCATTGTGTTAATTTCGTTTACCGATAAAGTAATTCTTTTTATTGTGTTGTTTAGTGATAGAGGTTATTGCATTCATAGGATTTGATTGTCACTGTGTGACTATAAGCTACCCTTTAAATGTGTTCAAATATTCTGTATCATGTAACTTTGATAATACACTGAATGTGTAATGGAGAAAATGAGAGAGAGAGAGAGAGAGAGAGAGAGAGAGAGAGATGGAGAGAGATGGAGATGAGAGGAGAGGAGATTCAACTTGAAACAGAATTCTGTTTGGAACCTCCAATTTATTGATAAATTATTAACCTGACCTGTATCAAAGGGAAACAATTGAAGATAAAACATTTCTTCAATTCGATACAATCTTATCTCCCTTTACATTGGACTAACTGTGGAAGACATCTTTAACAATTTAAAAAAAAATTATGTTAATTTTAAAAATATTTTTTTTATTATTCATATGTTATCGTTATATTCATGTTTTTTAAAATTATATATTTTTTTATTTTTAAATACTTTAAAAAAATAATTTATATATATATATATATATATATATATAATTTTTTAATATTTTCTTTTAATTAATCATCATCATCATTGAGTGCCATCTCCGCAACGAAGGTTGGCTACCATGGAGCGCCATTTTGCTCTATCTCTTGCTTTGATGGTGCAGGTTGTCATCGGTTGATTTGTCCATCTTTTGATGTTACTCGTCCATGTTAATCTTGGTCTGCCTCTGCCTCTTTTACCTTGTATTTTCCCCTCCAGGATCACTTTCAGTTGGCTGTTGTGTCTTTTAACATGGCCTAAGAATCGCATTTGTCTTGTTCTAATTGTGTTCAGAAGTTCTCTTTTCATTTTTAGTTGTTTTAAGACTTTGTCATTTGTTTTCTTTTCCTTCCATCCAATTCTACCTATTCTTCTATATATCCACATTTCAAAGGCTTCAATTCTCTGTTCTGTTTTCTTGTCTAATGTCCATGTTTCAGAACCATATAGGAATATTGAGAAGATGTAACATTTTGCTATTCTTAGTTTTAGCTCTGGTGTTATTTGTTTTGATGTTAGTATGTCCTTCATGACATTAAAATTACTTTTTGCCATTCCTATTCTTTTGTTTATTTCAGTTGTACATTTTCCATCACTGGTTATAGTATGTCCAAGGTAGTTATAGTTCTGAACTGTCTCAAGGTCTATTCCTTCAATTTTGATATCCACTTGTGGGTTTTGAGTATTTTCTTTGTTTATGATCATAGTTTTAGTCTTTTTGATATTCATATCTAGTCCATATTTTTTGCTTGTCGTGTTTATTTCATTAAGTAATTGTTGTAGGTCTTTAGGATTTTCTGCTAGTAGTACAGTATCGTCAGCATATCTTAGGTTATTGATTATCTTTCCATTAATTTGTAGGCCTGGCATCTCTATGATGTTTTTAAAGATTTGCTCAGTGTATAGATTGAACAAGCTTGGTGATAGGATGCATCCTTGTCTTACTCCTCTTTTTATATCAATGGGTGTAGAGAACTCTTTGTTATATTTTATTATTGCTGTTTGCTCCCAGTATAGATTGCATATTAGTCGTATATCCATGTCATCTAGATGTATCTCTTTTAGGCATTCTATAAGTTGCTTGTGGTGTACTCTATCAAAAGCTTTGGTGTAGTCTATGAAGCAGGCATATATTGGTTTGTTTACTTCTGTGTATTTTTCGATTAATGTTCTCATGCAGAATATGGCTTCTTTTGTCCCGCTATTTTTCCTAAATCCAAATTGCTGCTCATCTAATTCAGTATTGATTTTTATTCTGAATCCTTCCTTGTATAACTTTTAGCAAGATTTTTGTTACATGGCTCATTAGGCTTATTGTTCTAAAGTCACTGCATTCAACTGCACCATTCTTTTTAGGCAATGCAATGAAAGTTGATGTTTTTAGTTCATTTGGTATGTATCCTGTGTGGTATATGTCGTTGCATATGTCTGTAATCAACTCAATGCCAAAATCTTCAAGTGCCTGTATCATCTCTATCTGTATGCTTTCAGGTCCTGCTGCTTTTCCCCTTTTCATTGTTTTTATAGCTTTTTCCACCTCAGATTTTAAGATTTTATAGCCTGATGTACATTTTATAACTGGTTTCTTGTCCCTTTGATCATGAAATAGTTCTGTTATATATTCCTGCCATCTATCTATGATATCCTTATTGTCTGTTAGCATTTTTCCTTTTTTGTCTGCAATGCATCCACCTTCTGTGGCTTTTTTATTTTTATTAGTCATTCTCTTTATTTCTGTGTGCATTCCTCTTAGGTCTTGTTTGCTTTCCATAGTTTCTATTTCTCTACATTTTTGGCTGAGCCAGTCTTCTTTTGCCTTTTTGCACATTTTGCGTATCTCATTATCTATTTTATTGTATTGGGCAGTGTTCTTCGCTTGTCTCCTTTCTTCCATTTTTTCTAAGATGGTGTTAGTTATCCATTTTTGTTTTTTGTTCTTTTCTCTTTTGGGTAAGGTGTCGCAGGCTTTTTGTATGCTTTTCTTTATGCATTGCCATTTGGTTGTTACTTTTTCATCAGGATTTTCTCTTCTGTATTGTTCAATTCCTTCCTCTAGCAGCTTCTGGTATGTGTTCTTTACTTGTATTGTATAGGTATCTTTAATATCTTTTTGATTTAAAGCTGTTATGTCGAGTGGGTTTGTTGATGAATCAGATTTTTGCTTGTTTCTCTTTAGTTTGATTTTCATTTTAATCATTACAGGATTGTGATCAGAATTAATATCTGCTCCTGGGTAGGTTTTGGCTTTCTTTACGCTGTTACGGAACCTTTCTTTTATCATTATGAAATCTATTTGATTCCTCTTCCTATCTCCAGGGCTTTTCCATGTGTATAGTTTCCTTTTCTCTTGCTCAAAGTAGGTGTTACATATTATCAGCCTGTTTTCTTCACAGAATTGTATTAATCTTTCTCCTCTGTCATTTCTTTTTCCTAAACCATGATTTCCTATAATTGTCTTATATTTACCTTTTCCTACTTTAGCGTTCATGTCACCCATTACAATCAAGATGTCCGAAGATTTCACTTGCTTCATAACTTTATTTAGGTCTTCATAGTATGCCTCTATTTGTTCATCTGTGTAGTCTTGAGCATATGTCTGTATTATTGCTATGTCGAATGGTTTTGCTTTCATCATGAGTAGTATAATCCTATCACTGTATGTCCAGTGGGTACTTATATATTTTTGTAGCTCTCTTTTTATCAGTATTCCTACCCCCCTTTGATGTTCTGTTGTGTTTCCTGAGTATATAAATGTATATTTTTCGTCTTCAATGTACCCACATTCCTTCCATCTAGTCTCTGATATGCCTAAAATATCTATATTTATTCGTTCTGCTTCTTGAATTAGATTTTCCAATTTCCCTTGTTGATATAGAGTCCTAACATTCCAAGTACTTATTTTAAGATCTTTCCTCCGACATAAGTTCGAATTTCTCCGACTCTCCATGGCTTCCTCTGGACTGGTTCGTGATGAGGCTCCAATCTCTTTCACGGTGGTCAGCCATGTTCGTCTTTCGTGTTCTGAACATGCCTCTTGTGTACCACACACTTTGCTGTTTTCGCTTTCTGGGCCGTTGATCATTCTTGATTCCTCCGCCTCCATCCACCGTCACAGACTTTTCACATAAGGGTTGAACATACCCGTTTTTCCGTTGACATTTTTGTCAAACCATGTGCTTGCCTATCGAACCGCGAACACACAACACAAAGAAGAATAAATCATATTCCACTTAAATATCGGCAATCACAGTCCATCCCCACGTTAGAAGTAAAACATACACCAAACGGGAGAATAGCAACACATAATTTCACAACTAGACTGTCGCATAAATCATTTAAATATATCAGCAAGAGCCGAATTATAAAAATCGACTACACGAAGCCGCCATGACACCGGAAGTGTAATTAATATTTTATTTATATTTTTAAAAAATATTTGATTAAAAATGAATTATTTATTTATATATATTTTATAATCTAAGGTGTGCTGATGATACAGTATTAATCGCTAAGAGTGTAAATGAGTTACAAGAAATGTTGGACATTATAGTGAAAGAAAGCAGAAATAAAGGACTCAGCCTTAATAGCAAAAAGACAGAGGTAATGATAACAACAAAGAAAAAGACATCACCTCAGTGCAAAATAAAGACAAGTGGAACAATATTAAAACAGGTAAATGAATTTAAATATTTGGGAACTTTGTTAACCTCAGACGGAAGATGTACAAAAGAGGTGAGATGCAGAATGGCTCAGGCAAAAGTAGCTTTCCAAAAAATGAGGAAGATACTATACAATCCATTTTTGACAATAGAAACAAGAAAAAGAGTTCTTAAATGTTACGTAGAGCCAGTCTTAACATATGGATGCGAGTCATGGACAATAGGACAAGAGACAAGAAAATCACTGGAGTCTGTAGAAATGTGGTTTTACAGAAGAATGTTGAGAGTACCATGGACAGCTATGAAGAGAAATGAAGAGGTTCTGAGAGAGGCCAAAGCAAAAAGAGAGCTAATTTCCAATATTAGGAAGAGACAATCATCATTTTTGGCCATGTAATGAGAAGAGAACAACTTGAATATATTGTAACAACTGGAAAAATTGAGGGACGAAGAGATAGAGGGAAGCAAAGAGAAAAAATAACAGACAGCTTAAGAGAGTGGCTTGGCAGAAGGTCAACAACAGAAATGATAAATAGCTGCCGAGATAAAAAGCTTTGGCGAGACATGATCACCTACGCCACTAGGCCCGGTACTTGATGATGATGATATAATTTTTAATTTTTAAAAATATATATTAAAATTAATTTTAAAAAAATATTATTTGTAATTTTTTTTTTCATATTTAAATAAATTATTTATTTATTTTTTAAATATTCTTTAAAAATTAATTTTGTATGTATATATATATTTTAAAATTAATTTGTTATTTATATTGCTTCTTTCTTACTTTTTCTTACCCTTAGAGAGCAACTATTTTTTTTTAGTTTAAAACCAAAGTCTGCAGAAAAATTAGCAAATTTAAAATAGGGTCAAACCCGGTCTCCAAGAACCCCTATGCACTGAGATATTCCGGGGGACAATACTCGACCCTGGCGAGAGGATCTTGTAGATGATGACCATCCACTCTTGTAGTAAGAGGTTTATCAGGACATCAGGAAGGACAGCGGAAGGTGACGTTCACACGGTCTTTGAGTTCCTTCTGTCCAGCGACTCGTGTTTAGCCAGCGCCGGCAACAGGCAGTCTCCCCTCAACTGCTACATCACAACCGGCAGTCTCCCCTCAACTGCTACATCACAACCGGCAGTCTCCCCTCAACTGCTACATCACAGCCGGCAGTCTCCCCTCAACTGCTACATCACAGCCGGCAGTCTCCCCTCAACTGCTACATCACAGCCGGCTGTCTCCCCTCAACTGCTACATCACAGCCGGCTGTCTCCCCTCAACTGCTACATCACAGCCGGCTGTCTCCCCTCAACTGCTACATCACAGCCGGCTGTCTCCCCTCAACTGCTACATCACAGCCGGCTGTCTCCCCTCAACTGCAACATCACAGCCGGCAGTCTCCCCTCAACTGCTACATCACAGCCGGCTGTCTCCCCTCAACTGCTACATCACAGCCGGCTGTCTCCCCTCAACTGCTACATCACAGCCGGCAGTCTCCCCTCAACTGCTACATCACAGCCGGCAGTCTCCCCTCAACTGCTACATCACAGCCGGCAGTCTCCCCTCAACTGCTACATCACAGCCGGCAGTCTCCCCTCAACTGCTACATCACAGCCGGCTGTCTCCCCTCAACTGCTACATCACAGCCGGCTGTCTCCCCTCAACTGCTACATCACAGCCGGCTGTCTCCCCTCAACTGCTACATCACAGCCGGCTGTCTCCCCTCAACTGCTACATCACAGCCGGCTGTCTCCCCTCAACTGCAACATCACAGCCGGCAGTCTCCCCTCAACTGCTACATCACAGCCGGCTGTCTCCCCTCAACTGCTACATCACAGCCGGCTGTCTCCCCTCAACTGCTACATCACAGCCGGCAGTCTCCCCTCAACTGCTACATCACAGCCGGCTGTCTCCCCTCAACTGCTACATCACAGCCGGCTGTCTCCCCTCAACTGCTACATCACAGCCGGCTGTCTCCCCTCAACTGCTACATCACAGCCGGCTGTCTCCCCTCAACTGCAACATCACAGCCGGCTGTCTCCCCTCAACTGCAACATCACAGCCGGCAGTCTCCCCTCAACTGCAACATCACAGCCGGCAGTCTCCCCTCAACTGCTACATCACAGCCGGCTGTCTCCCCCCAAAACTGCTACATCACAGCCGGCTGTCTCCCCCCAAAACTGCTACATCACAGCCGGCTGTCTCCCCTCAGCTGCTACATCACAGCCGGCTGTCTCCCCTCAGCTGCTACATCACAGCCGGCAGTCTCCCCTCAGCTGCTACATCACAGCCGGCAGTCTCCCCTCAGCTGCTACATCACAGCCGGCAGTCTCCCCTCAGCTGCTACATCACAGCCGGCAGTCTCCCCTCAGCTGCTACATCACAGCCGGCTGTCTCCCCTCAGCTGCTACATCACAGCCGGCTGTCTCCCCTCAGCTGCTACATCACAGCCGGCTGTCTCCCCTCAGCTGCTACATCACAGCCGGCTGTCTCCCCTCAACTGCTACATCACAGCCGGCAGTCTCCCCTCAACTGCTACATCACAGCCGGCAGTCTCCCCTCAACTGCAACATCACAGCCGGCAGTCTCCCCTCAACTGCTACATCACAGCCGGCTGTCTCCCCTCAACTGCTACATCACAGCCGGCTGTCTCCCCTCAACTGCAACATCACAGCCGGCAGTCTCCCCTCAACTGCAACATCACAGCCGGCAGTCTCCCCTCAACTGCTACATCACAGCCGGCTGTCTCCCCTCAACTCCTACATCACAGCCGGCTGTCTCCCCTCAACTGCTACATCACAGCCGGCTGTCTCCCCTCAACTGCTACATCACAGCCGGCTGTCTCTCCTCAACTGCTACATCACAGCCGGCTGTCTCCCTTCAACTGCTACATCACAGCCGGCAGTCGTCTCCCTCAACTGCTCTATCACAGCCGGCTGTCTCCCCTCAACTGCTTCATCACAGCCGGCTGTCTCCCCTCAACTGCTACATCACAGCCGGCTGTCTCCCTCAACTGCTACATCACAGCCTGCAGTCTCCCCTCAACTGCTACATCACAGCCGGCTGTCTCCCTTCAACTGCTACATCACAGCCGGCAGTCTCCTCTCAACTACATCACAATCGTCATTAGCTCATTCTTCACTTGACATAAAAGTAATCCACCATTAGCGAACCAGCCTTCTATGTTGGCCGCTGTACAGGTTGTAGGTAACAATGTCAGATTTTGTCGATCATCATCATCATCATCATCATCAAGTACCGTCTCCGCATCGAAGGTTGGCTACCATGGAGTGTCATTCCATTCTGTCTCTTGCTTTGATGGTGCAGATTATCATAGGTTGACTTGTCCATCTTTTGATGTTACTCGTCCATGTTAGTCTTGGTCAGCCTCTGCCTCTTTTACCTTGTATTTTCCCCTTCCTAGATTACTTTTATTAGGCTGTTGTGTCTTTTAACATGCCCCAAAAATGTCATTGGTATTGTTCTAATTGTGTTTAGTAGTTCTCTTTTAGTTGTTTTAAAACTTCTGCTACATCACAATCGCCGTCGATCATAAGTTTAAAAGTCTACAGTGAAGGCCTGAATGGTTGCTAGGCCTGTCCCCTGTAGAGTAACAGCCACAATTAATGCGGCCTGCCACTGGAGAAACATCAATTCTAATGTACTAGCAGCGCGGACTATCAAGAAAGCAATACTACCCTAGTGACGTCATTTGAGACGCACTAAAAAACCTGGTCCCGCCTTATTTCTGTTTTATGTCGGGAAAACCCGCAGTTCCTGGAATCGTTGAACTCAGCAATCTGGGACACAGATGGGTCTGTTACTGGGCACGTACGGAGGTCGTAGGCTTTCACGGTTCATGTTGGAGGTACAACTGTGAAGGAAGATGTGATACTTTCATGGTTCATGTTGGAGGTACAACTGTGAAGGAAGATGTGATGCTTTCATGGTTCATGTTGGAGGTACAACTGTGAAGGAAGATGTGATGCTTTCACGGTTCATGTTGGAGGTACAACTGTGAAGGAAGATGTGATGCTTTCATGGTTCATGTTGGAGGTACAACTGTGAAGGAAGATGTGATGCTTTCATGGTTCATGTTGGAGGTACAACTGTCAAGGAAGATGTGATGCTTTCATGGTTCATGTTGGAGGTACAACTGTGAAGGAAGATGTGATGCTTTCATGGTTCATGCTGGAGGTACAACTGTGAAGGAAGATGTGATGCTTTCATGGTTCATGTTGGAGGTACAACTGTGAAGGAAGATGTGATACTTTCATGGTTCATGTTGGAGGTACAACTGTGAAGGAAGATGTGATACTTTCATGGTTCATGTTGGAGGTACAACTGTGAAGGAAGATGTGATGCTTTCATGGTTCATGTTGGAGGTACAACTGTGAAGGAAGATGTGATACTTTCATGGTTCATGTTGGAGGTACAACTGTGAAGGAAGATGTGATGCTTTCATGACACATGTTGGAGGTACAACTGTGAAGGAAGATGTGATGCTTTCATGGTTCATGCTGGAGGTACAACTGTGAAGGAAGATGTGATACTTTCATGGTTCATGTTGGAGGTACAACTGTGAAGGAAGATGTGATGCTTTCATGGTTCATGTTGGAGGTAGAACTGTGAAGGAAGATGTGATACTTTCATGACACATGTTGGAGGTACAACTGTGAAGGAAGATGTGATACTTTCATGGTTCATGTTGGAGGTAGAACTGTGAAGGAAGATGTGATACTTTCATGACACATGTTGGAGGTACAACTGTGAAGGAAGATGTGATACTTTCATGGTTCATGTTGCAGGTACAACTGTGAAGGAAGATGTGATACTTTCATGGTTCATGTTGGAGGTAGAACTGTGAAGGAAGATGCGATGCTTTCATGGTTCATGTTGGAGGTAGAACTGTGAAGGAAGATGTGATGCTTTCATGGTTCATGTTGGAGGTAGAACTGTGAAGGAAGATGTGATGCTTTCATGGTTCATGTTGGAGGTAGAACTGTGAAGGAAGATGTGATGCTTTCATGGTTCATGTTGGAGGTAGAACTGTGAAGGAAGATGTGATGCTTTCATGGTTCATGTTGGAGGTAGAACTGTGAAAGAGGATGTGATACTTTCATGGTTCATGTTGGAGGTAGAACTGTGAAGGAAGATGTGATGCTTTCATGGTTCATGTTGGAGGTAGAACTGTGAAGGAAGATGTGATACTTTCATGGCTCATGTTGGAGGTACAATTGTGAAGGAAGATGTGATACTTTCATGGTTCATGTTGGAGGTCTAACTGTGAAGGAAGATGTGATACTTTCATGGTTCATGTTGGAGGTGCAACTGTGAAGGAAGATGTGATGCTTTCATGGTTCATGTTGGAGGTACAACTGTGAAGGAAGATGTGATACTTTCATGGTTCATGTTGGAGGTACAACTGTGAAGGAAGGTGTGATGCTTTCATGGCACATATTGGAGGTACAATTGTGAAGGAAGGTGTGATGTTTTCATGACACATGTTGGAGGCAGAACTATGCTCTATATTGGAGCTGAAAGCTACAAGAAAACTATAATTTCCCGAAATTTCACAACAATTTTCAATGCACATCATAATGATGAACATAGAGTGCCGTCTCCGCATCGAAGGTTGGCTACCATGGTCCGTCATTCCGCTCTGTCTCTTGCTTTGATGGTGCAGATGTTTATAGACTGACTTGTCCATCTTTTGATGTTACTCGTCCATGTTAGTCTTGGCCTGCCTCTGTCTCTTTTACCTTGTGTTTTCCCTTCCAAGATTACTTTTAGTAGGTTGCTATGTCTTTTAACGTGCCTCCCAAAACCTCAATGATGGTTTCACGTGTGTGCCCCGCAACATTGTGTCTCGGTAGTGAGATCCAATGTCTAGCCCTCTCTGGGTAGTGAGATTCGATGTCTAGCCCTCTCTGGGTAGTGAGATCCGATGTCTGGCCTTCTCTAGGTAGTGAGATCCGATGTCTAGCCCTCTCTAGTAGTGAGATCCGATGTCTAGCCCTCTCTAGGTAGTGAGATCCGATGTCTAGCCCTCTCTATTCAGTCACTTGACATTTTAATGTTTAACAACTTATGCTATGCATATGGTATAGTCATAGACAATTATTATTTAAACTATAGTTAGTTTGTAAAGTGTGTAACTGTTGCAGCAAATGGCATCAACACGTAAATGCGGTTTCAATCTATATTTACAAAAGGAATACCCGTTTCTAAAAAAAGTCTACATCAGACTTCACTGTGGGATGCAGTATATGTGCCTCTGGGTTTTCGATTAACCATAGTGGACGTGGTGATATTAAGAGCCACATAAATAGTGGGAGAGAGCAATCGCTACAGCTGCATCATGCTCGTCGTTAACAACATTTTTTCGAGCTGAACAGATTGGTAGCAAAGAAGAACAGTTAGCTGCTACAGAAGGTGCATTTGCCTATCATACAGTGATACACAATCATACATTTAGATCTATAGACTGCACATCACACTTACTTCAGGTTAGTTTCGAACTAAAATTTGCTTGTGCACGTACGAAAATAGAAGCCATTATTCGAAGTGTGTTCACACCCCATGTCCAAAACGAGTTGAGATGTGACCTAGAAAACTCAACATTTATTTCCATACTGACAGATGCCTCCAACCACAAGGCAATCAAGATTTGTCATTCGCTTGTCAGATACTTTGATCACAATCATCATCATCATCATGTGCCATACCGGTTGGCATGGGCAATCATGTCCTTCCACAATCATCTATCTACAGTGCATCGTATCAGTTCTGTTGTTTACTTTTTCCATGCCATGACACCAAACTATCGAATTATTTTATCTCTTTGTCGTCCGCGATCTCTCTTTCCTTTTATTTTCTCAGTTGTAACCAAGTATTCCAACTTTCCTTTTCTCATGATGTGCCAGAAAAATGTTGATTGTTTCTTTCTGATGTTTTTAGGAGTTCCCTTTTTGATCAAAATAAGGGGCTGAAAGTTAAAGCATTAGAAGTGAAGTCATTGCCAGGAGAAACATCTGATATTGTTAGTAGATTTATTAATGACTGTCTAACGGGAAAATGTTTAGAAAGGAAAGTAGTTAAATTATGTGCAGACAACACACATTCTCATTTTGGGAGCGCTGAAAGGAAATGAAAGAACGTTTTCATAAAACTGAAAGAAAACCTTGGACATAGTTTGACAGGTGTTGGTTGTGCATGCCATATTTTCCACAACACTGTTCGAGCAGCTGCGGATGTATTACCTATTGATGTTGAGATGATTATTGCTCAAATGTATCTGCACTTCAAATCATACACAGTTAGAGTTGAAAGTCTCAAAGAGTTTTGCCAGTTTGTGGACACAGACTTCCAGATGATTTTAGGTTATGTACAGACTAGGTGGCTTGCGCTCTTGCCTGCTGTTGAAAGGGTTCTTCACATGTTCCTGCCTTTAAAATCCTATTTTCAGTCTCAAGACAGATGCCCAGTCTTTACACAGAAATTCTTTGAAAACCCCCTGTCTGAAGCATGGCTTATTTTTGTTCACAGTCAGGCATCCTCTTTCCACGAAGCAGTCAGAAAGTAGAGGGACAGGTGGTCACTGTATTTGAAGTCATTGACAACATTAATGGGTTGAGAACTATCTTGGAGTCCAAACTGGAAGATGGTTTCTTGCCATCAAAAGTTAAGCTAATTCTTGACAAGCTGGAAATGGAAGGAATTCCACAGGATGATGTGAACAAGTCTAAAGCCAGTGTTTCTCCATTCTATAAAACAGCTTTAAGTTATTTGAAGAAATGGGCTGCAAATAATTTTCAAAACCTTGAGGCCTACAGCTGGGTAATGTTGAACAGAACATCAACTTGAGAAGATATTCAGAAATCTTCATCATTAGTGAGTCAAACAGTGCCTTCAGTCGACTTTCCAGGAAATGAAATGTATGACGAATATGTTTACATGGAGCAGGTTGTTACTTCTCAGAAAATGAAATGTATGACGAATATGTTTACATGAAGCAGGTTGTTACTTCTCAGAAAATGAAATGTATGACAAATATGTTTACATGAAGCAGTTTGTTACTTCTCAGAAAATTAATGAGTGGAGTATTAATAAAATATTACTAGGGCCGTGTTGGATTGACATGGCTTCCCACTTCAAAAACAGGCATGTGCCAATTTCACATATTCTAAAGCTGGCAGAGTTCTTTTACCGGAACAAATGCTGCAACGGAAAGATTGTTTTCACTGATGAACAGCTTGTGGACAAATGATAAAACACATCTAAGTGTGGACACAGGCCATGTTGATCACCAAAGTGAACAATGAGCAAACATGGGTTGAATGTTTTAAGATGCCCCAAACAAAGAAAGATCTTTTTTTAAAAATCCACTCATCAGAAAAGTACAGCAACTCTGCTTCACCTTCCATTTAAGTGAGTACCACTAATGTTTTTGTTTATCGCCTGATAACGTTTTGTAAGCATATATTGTTAAGTGCTTTAATTAGTTTTAAAATATATGAATTATTCACTTGAAAAAGACGGAGAAAATTTCATTTTATTGATGGAAAATTTAAGTCAAATTAATCCGTCCGGGATTAGAGTATCAAAAATATGGTCACCTTACTCATTATGCAACTTTTAGCCAGATTTTTGTTACATTTGTCATATGGCAACATTTAGCCAGATTTTTGTTACATTGGCCGTAAGGCAACATTTAGCCAGATTTTTGTTACATTGATCATAAGGCAACTTGTAGCCAGATTTTTGTTACATGGCTCAATCTTTTAAAAATCACTGCATTCACTCAATTCGCTTAAATAATTTACCGGGCTAAACTAGGACTTTGTCTGCTTCTCATTTCAGGTGGTATTGTTTTGTTTTTTTAAATTAAGGGTAGACATGCTTGAACGTCCTGGAAGCAGTGTGAGTTGTAATCGTGGTTGTAAAAAAAAAAAAAGATACCCCCTGGATGACCCAGCCGCTGGCAGAAATGGGTACCAGGGTAGTACTCTGGGAAGGTGAGGAATGCCGCCTCGCATCGTGACTTTCTCTGCTTGAAGCGACACTATCCAGAAGCCTCTAAATAATTCTGGATAGACGTCCGAGCACATATGGGTGGAAACTTGTGTGCCAAGACACCGATTCAAGTCTCGTACTTGACCTTTACCTTACCTTACTTGCCCCAAATTTAAATGAGTTACCTGACATATCCGCTATAAAGCACTTGTGTCTTTTAACTCGCTTTTTTCAGGACTTTACCCTCGCGTTGTCTCTCTTTTCTCTAGAACTAGGGGTCTTCTAATAACAGTTTGAGAACTTCCGAACAAAGTGAAATGTTTATTCAATGGGACACTACTCATCCGAACTGAAATAATTTACGGGACTAAACTTGACCTTTATCTAATATAATTTCAGGAATCTTCTTCACAAGCCTAACAGATATATCATCAAACATGGAGAGTTATGATTTCTGCCTTTAGTTCGGGTCTTCCCCCCGAGCGGAACTTACAGAAGGTCACAGTTCTGTCAGCGACCTTGAAGACCTTGTACATAAAGCTATCCCAGAAGGCTAGTGTTCTGTCTTCACTAAATCCTACTGTATCCAAGCTGAAGAGTGTAATCGAAGATAATGATTTAATCAATTATCGATTAAGATAACCTGTTGACAATTGTGAAAAGTGATGTTTACAAAATAATTCAACAATTAATTAATGACACTGCCTGTACGTCACAACTTGACGTCATTGTCCAATCATGAATGAGACTGAAGAAAGTGGGTGGAGCGACATCCACAGATGCGCCGCCCTGGGGTACATCAAGTCAATCGAGAGATTCGTGGAGGCGGACCGAGACTTGCTGGAGGCGGAGACAACAGATGACAACAGGCAGACACCATTTCTGGTCGCAGTCAGCAGCGGTCATCAGGGAGCTGTCACGTGCTTGATAGACTTGGGTGCAAAGGTCAGTACGCTGTTTGTCATCGATGTTTTAGTTGTCTTGTTAGCTGCTCAACTCTTCAATAACATCCGTCCTTGATATCTTCTATACTGACAAGGTTCAGGGTAGAGTTCTATAGAAATACAACTGAAGAGATAACAACATGTTTGCCATAGAAGTTAGAAGAGACTTCTCATGTGTATGTAAAATCAGTCAAACGTGAACATCCCAAAGTCATAAACATCACAAAGTCTTGAAGAGGCACAGAGACGTGAACATCAGAAATACATCAACATCCCAAAGTCATAAACATCACAAAGTCTTGAAGAGGCACAGAGACGTGAACATCAGAAAGACATCAACATCCCAAAGTCATAAACATCACAAAGTCTTGAAGAGGCACAGAGACGTGAACATCAGAAAGACATCAACATCCCAAAGTCATAAACATCACAAAGTCTTGAAGAGACACAGAGACGTGAACATCAGAAAGACATCAACATCCCAAAGTCATAAACATCACAAAGTCTTGAAGAGGCACAGAGACGTGAACATCAGAAAGACATCAACATCCCAAAGTCATAAACATCACAAAGTCGTGGAGAAGCACAGAGACGTGAACTTCGGAAAGACATCAACATTCCAAAGTCATAAACATCACAAAGTCGTGGAGAAGCACAGAGACGTGAACTTCGGAAAGACATCAACATTCCAAAGTCATAAACATCACAAAGTCGTGAAGAAGCACAGATACGTGAACATCATAAAGTCGTGAAGAAGCACAGATACGTGAACATCATAAATTCGTGAAGAAGCATAAAGACGTGAACTTCGGAAAGACATGAACA
Organism: Megaustenia siamemsis; assembly: GCA_032433765.1. NCBI lineage: Eukaryota > Metazoa > Mollusca > Gastropoda > Stylommatophora > Ariophantidae > Megaustenia > Megaustenia siamemsis. Next base: position 38,512,970 of record JAVIAB010000025.1, on the reverse strand, counting down.
TCACAAAGACATGAACATCACAAAGTCGTGAACATCACAAAGACATGAACATCACAAAGTCGTGAACATCACAAAGACATGAACATCACAAAGTAGTGAAGAAGCACAAAGACGTGAAAATTAACCAAGTCATGAACAGCGTAAAGTCTGGAACATCGGAAAATTAAAAAAAAAACATCAACATAACTTTAGACAGAAGGCAACTAAAACAAGTAGAAGAATTTAAATACCTAGGAAGTCTAGTGACAAACGACAATTCACAAACAGCAGAAATAGACTCAAGATACATCAAAGCTTGTCAAATCTTTGGATAGCTATCACCACCTTTAACCAACAAGGAAATAACTCTAGAGGCAAAACAGACACTCTACAATACAATCTTTATCCCAACGTTGTGCTACCAATGCCAGACCTGGACCCTAGATGCAAGAACAATAAGAAAAATAACCTCTACAGAGATGAAATGTGTTAGACGAATGATAGGAAACAGTCTGAGAGACAAGATCAGAAATGAAGAACTGAGAAAAAAGATAGGAATAATTTCCTCCAAAGAATACATAAAGAAACAACAGATAAAATGGCGTGACCACGATATAATGTAGAAAGATAAAACATACAACACAAGGAGCCTTCAATAAACATTGCGAGAACACCAGACCTAAGGGCAGACTACGAAAAAAGATCGACTGGTGTAATATTAGAAACATTAAGAAACATAATAGGAGAGGCAAATAGAAGAACAAATAACATTAAACTATACTTTCCCTCGACGCTGAAAGGCAAATGAGGAAGGAAAGAAGAAGAAGAGGTTTTACATATGGAAATATATCATGGACAACCGAGATTGGAGGTACACACACATTACAGAAGAGCGTTTTGAATACCACGGGCAGCTAAAAATAGCAACAATGACGTTCTCAAAGAAGCCAGAGCAAAAATAAAACTTGTTGAAAACATTAACCGAGGATAATTATAGTTGGCTGTGTAATGCGAAGGAATCTGCTGGGTTTTTTTTTTATACTTTGAAAAATAGAGGAAAGACGAGATAGAGGAAAACGAAGAGAAAAGATACCAGACAGAAAGGTTTGGTTGGAAGTCAACAATAGAAATGATAAACATCTGTGGAGACAGAAGTTGAGGAGAGACGTGATCACATATGCGAGCAGGTCTTTGATGACAGTCTTACACTTAAATTTAGCAATAGTTTGCAATACTTTACGTTGACATCCTGCATTGAATGTTTCAACTTAATTATAGTTTGTGGTCGAAACGGTGGTGGTGTCACTACGTGTGTCTTTAGAGACAATGGCTTTTGTTCCCTTGTGAGGATTATGTCGAAGCTGGTACCTCTCCTTTCTTGCTCATTTGGGGAAGGATGTTTCACAACATACAACGTGAGCACAAAAAAACAGTCCTTCATTTCCAACAGATATAGCGTTAAACACAACAGGTTCTATTTTGGACTCCTCAGGGGAAGAGACAAAGAGGAAGACCAAAATATTCTTGGAGAAAACAGATGGAAGCAGAGATGAAGATGGTGGGGAAGACATGGAATGATCTTAAAAGAATGGCAAGAAACAGAACGACTTGGAAAGTGTTTGTTGAAGACCTATGCTACACTGGGAGTTGAAAGTGCTTGTTGAAGACCTATGCTTCACAGGCAGTTGAAAGTGCTTGTTGAAGACCTATGCTCCACAGGCTGTTGAAAGTGCTTGTTGAAGACCTATGCTTCACAGGCGGTTGAAAGTGCTTGTTGAAGACCTATGCTCCACAGGCAGTTGAAAGTGTTTGTTGAAGACCTATACTTCACAGGCAGTTGAAAGTGCTTGTTGAAGACCTATGCTCCACAGGCAGTTGAAAGTGCTTGTTGAAGACCTATGCTTCACAGGCAGTTGAAAGTGCTTGTTGAAGACCTATGCTTCACAGGCAGCTGAAAGTGTTTGTTGAAGACCTATACTTCACAGGCAGTTGAAAGTGCTTGTTGAAGACCTATGCTCCACAGGCAGTTGAAAGTGCTTGTTGAAGACCTATACTTCACAGGCAGTTGAAAGTGCTTGTTGAAGACCTATGCTCCACAGGGAGCTGAAAGGTAGAAGAGGATAGAATATAACTTTAATGGAATATTCTTACACGTCGATGTTTACGTTTCCTTCATTTCATAGAGTTCCATGTGGTATTGGTTAGTATCACACACACTCGATATGCGCCCCAGCCGTTACTCGGTAACCATCAATGCTATAATCCAGCTCGGACCATACTCCCTGCAGTATATCTGGCCTGATGGAATTTAAGTCTTCAGTGACGTGTTTCTAAAGAAATGATATACCTCTTCGCCATCTGCCTTTAGGAGATCGTTAAATTGGTGTAAATGCGTTATGTTGCAGTTTATTTGCGCCGTTCGGCCCAGTATATCCGACTTCAGCGCGGTTATTATTGGTTATTGGTTATGGAAGGCCTCGGTATCACTGCAAACGAATTAAAATCCATAATTGCTCAACCGCCCGTGCCAGTGGAATCATCCGAATTACTAACACATCTCCCAAACAAAGAAAGGTAACTGTAGTCCCCATCGTAGCAGTCTCAGCACACGCCAAAAGACATAAGGCGAAACTACGCAGAAAGTGACTACAGCCAACTGTTCCCTGTCATACGATATTATCATTCATCGTAAACAAGCGGGATATCGAAACAGGATCAAAACGGATGAGACACACAGCTCACGGTGTGCACAGAGCACTTAACTCAGTAGCTCCTGCAACAAGCCGGACTTGGAATATGAGGAAACTGCAAGAAGGAACACTTTTCAGACATAGCCTTCAATGGTTCCTGCCGCCTATCCACCATATACCATGGAAGTTCACGTCCTCCCGAAAATGATGATCGTCGTCGCACTTGATGATGTTAGGCCATCGTTGATGACTCCAATTCCAAACACATAGACACACAGTGGTGGTAAGTTATCATTTCCAATCCAACAGAAGCCACATGACCTGTAGTTAGTAAAACCACAGAGAGAATATGATTTTGTGACCTTCACTGATTCACTCTTAGATGTGAATGTGTAGTTTACACAAGAGGAGAAGTTTTCAACTACAGTGATCCCATTTAAGGCAATTATGGGATAGCAAGGCAAGTCTCCTTTATAGCAGCAGAACTTGATGTTCTCCGCTCCCTTCTTGTAGCTGCCGCCACACGATACTGATGTTTCATTAACTTGGACATCATTCAAGAACAATGTCAGATTAACATTCCATAGATATGGCTTTGCTGATGAAGTGCTTGGTGCAACAGTTGTATCAATCATACTGGAGGCTCCTGGTCTGTGGTCATTAATATCACAGACGGCACATGATGTTGTTATATTCAGTATTTCTTTCTGGGGTGTAAATATGTGGCACACACATGGAGAGTGGTTTGTGGTCACAGTAATCCCATTAAAGGCAATTCTAGGGTAGCATGGCATAGCTGTTTCAGAACAGCACAATCATATGATGTTTTCTGTGTTCGCTATAAAGCTGCTGCTGCTACACAATCCTGACCAATTATAGGTGTGGACATTATTCACTTGCAATAACAAAACTGCTTTGTTTACATCATAAACCTCTGGAAGCGAATCATTTATG